>JAJOZX010000221.1:1337500-1707500 GCA_023014485.1 Bathynomus jamesi | reverse complement strand
ATCTAACCTAATCTAAACAGACCGCCAGCGTCCGTGGCTCATTGGGTAACATTATTTTCCTATAAGCGAAGTGAAGAAACTGATTAGTCTAGTATGAGCGTTGTGCCAGTTTCTGGTCCTCCTCCCTAATTATTAATTAATCAAAACAGGCTTAACCTAACCTGACCTAGCCTGAACTAATTTAACTCGAACTAATATGACTTCAGTTATATTAAATACATCCGGCAATTCAGAACGTCTCTATTTTCGTTCTTGTCCAGAACGTAGCAAGGTCACGTTGCAACATCGGCTTCTTTAAAATCATCGAAGTTAAACGACATTGGGTCTCGGTAGAAGTTGGATGGATGACAGCCCTCTGCTTTCAAATGATGCAGAGAGCCGTGGTGCGAATTCCAAATTAAACTAAGAGCGTCTCTGTCAGATGCTGCCGTACTGTTATTATGGATGTAAAATCATGACCGTAACAACATGACCATAACCCCTTAGACTTTTATCCAATAGGGAAACTATGATCCAAATAGCGTATAGGAAGAAAACTTCTATTTAATTTGTATTATCCTGCAATTATTAATTCACCGTAGAAAGAGTCACATTTGTATATTTTAGCTGCCCTCCATGTCAAAACGTCATGCTAGGCCCATAATTAGTAGCCTTCCCTTAAATTTTATGCCGCAGGAAAAGGAAACTATTGAATTTTAAGTGGGAAATTCAGGAGCCTTCCGTTTAAGATACTAAAATACTCTGGCAAGAAACTTCGTACAGAATTGTTTCATTTCCTTAAGGATATCATATTCTCCCCTTTTCACTGGTTTTAATCGTATTTTCAGTCTTGTCTCCCATTTTGTTTTCCTCTGTCTTGGGACGTCGTTGGTAGTACCGAAACTGAACTACTGTAATAATGAAAGTACTATGTTTAATCTAAGCCTAAGTCATGTCTCCGAAAGGAGAAGATTCGTTAAATTCGAACACTTTTATTTGGCTCCACATTCCATCCACCATACATGGACTTACTGAGTTTTATTCATCCTACTGGAAGTGTTATACTATACTTTTCCCCCCAGTAGATATCTCAATGATCGAACTTGAGAAAATTGTCTTAAATAGACAACCAAGCAAAACGTCTTAGTTTTGAAAGAAAGAGGTTTTCCAAGGTCTTCTACAGCTCAGCCAACCCCTGTCACAAGCCATTCTGAGAAATGAAAAGCGGGTGCATTGACATGCCCGCTGCACGTAATTTCCTCGGTTCGACCAAATTCTCTTTTTGAAAGGGACTTAATTTTTCCCCGATTAGTGGCGTTACTGCCCTCTCAGTGCTCTCTGCTGGACAAAAATGCAAAACAAATCAGCAACTAACCAACAGGAAATTTTCCTTGGTTGTGGTTCTTGCTTAATTGCTATGAATGATGTTTTATTTTCTCTCGTGTTTCTTCTGATAAATTGCTAATATCCCAGCGGGTGATACATCAATTAACCAAACAACCAACCTTGGCTTATCCATGCGATACTCGTCTAGTTCTCTTTCATTAGGTGATAGCATTTTAATCAAATCACTCAATCAATTCTCTCTTATTTTGAGAGATTTCTTTGCTGAAAAGAAAATTGGGTGCTACTGTAGTATGCGGTCTACCGTTAAGTTTCTACTGTAGTATGCGGTCTACCGTTAAGTTTCTACTGTAGTATGCGGTCTACCGTTAAGTTTCTATTGTAGTATGCGGTCTACCGTTCAAAATATTTAAAAGGAATTGAAAATGAATTGAAAGGAATTATAATTTAATTTACACAATTAAGGAATTATTAAAGAAGTTAAACATACTACTACCGCATACTTAACGGTAGACCGCATACTACAGTACGCCCTTGATGATTGGTTAGGTTAAGTCGTGATATTTTCGTTAGTTTTAACGAAAATATCACGACTTAACCTAACCAATCGTCAAGGGCGTACAATTAACCTAATAATAAAATAATAAGAAGATAAGAAGCTATAATTAAAAGGTAGACCGCCGAATCGTAGGTAGACCGCATACTACAGTAGCACCGAAAATTGTGTATTGTTGCATTAATTTCAGGCTGGAAATTTGTTTATTGTATTCGTCAAATCAGCTTTTTCAAATAGAAATTTCATAACCGTTGTGATTCATTTAAATTAAATTTGAAATTTATACTGAGCCTAAGACTCTCGTCTACAAAAAAAAATAATTCCTTATTTCTCAGTTATGAAGCATCGATCAGTACCTTGTATTTGTCAAATAAGCAACATTTTTACTAAAAATTTCTGTGCTCTTTACAGAAATTAGATGTAGGTATATTTGTTCTCTTATTGTGAAAAGTTAGCTCTTGGCATTGTCATTTTAAGAAATTTATCGCAATTTATTGCACCTGGCACTATTTAAGTTAGTCCTTTGCCGATTTTGTGTGCATACAGGGCGTCACAAAAATGTACCCGATTTTAAAAGGTTATTAAATCTGCTAATTTTTTGTAACAGGAATACAAGTAAAATATCTGAGTGCCTTTGTTTTTCTGCTGGGTAAGTATATAGTAATTCATAAGTACTAATTGTTGGTTGACACTCTGGCAATTTATAAATTAGTTTAACATAAGTTTTCATCCACTATAAAATAGGGTGTCCCAAAACGTGTGACCCTAAAAGAAATATTAATAACTTTTTTATTAAAGGTGCTAGAAGTAAATACTAAAAACTAAAATAACAAATGAAGATGTAAGTTTTTGATACTGTATACGTAATTATTATCAAAAACATATCGCTACTTTAAAATGTTAAAAAAAAATTCTACAAACTTTTCTCATAAAAGAAATCATTTATCATGAAGGGTGGCCTAGTCTAACCAAAGGCCTTGTGACGGCGAATCCTACGGACCGGACTAGACTAGCCCAATCATTCACTTGCTCGTTCCGGACCTAGTCTAATCACTCGCTCGTTCTAGCAAGTTGGCGGCCAAAAAAACATCTTATGATACAAACTGTACAGAATTTCACCCACCCTCAGATGACGACACCACAAGAAAAAGCTGAACTAGTCAGGTATGTTTACGAAAGTAAATCAATCATCACAGCACAAAGAAGATTTCAAGTTAAACACAATAAACAGGCACCAGGAAAGAAGAGCATAAAAAGATGGGTGAAAACGTTTGAAGAGACTGGATCCATCCTTAAGAAAAAGAGTTGTGGACGCCCGAGTAAGTCTCTAGAAAGGTCGCAAGCTGTTATGGAAGCATTTCACACGGATCCAAAACGTCAATAAGGAGAGTTTCAGTTGAGTTAAACATCCCACGATCGTCGGTTCACAGAATCCTTCACAAAAATCTGAAATTAAAATGTTAGAAAGTGCAAGTGCATCATCAACTTTTTAAAGAAGATTACGCAGTAAGAATTGCTACTTGCCAGGAACTAATCGAGTTCATTGATTCAGACTCAAATTTCCTGAAATACTTCATTTTCACTGACGAGGCAACGTTTCATACATCTGGAAAACTTAACCGCCACAATTGTAGAATTTGGGGACCAGAAAATCCACGTGAGACCTTGAACATGAACGTGATTCGCCCAAAGTGAATGTTTGGTGTGGAATGTCAAGTTCTCGAATTTATGGTCCGTATTTATTTGAAGAACGGACTGTTACGGGTGCCTCGTACTTAAAGATGTTAAAAGATTTCTTTGTGCCACTACTAAAAGAAACTCCTGAATCATTTCAAACCATAATCTTTCAACAAGACGGAGTCCCGCCTCACTATGCTAGAGTCGTTCAAGAATTTCTAAACGAGACTTTCCCAAGACGATGGATTGGTAGAGGAGGACCAATGAAATGGCCCGCTCTCTCCCCCGATTTAACACCTTTAGATTTTTATCTTTGGGGTTATGTTAAGTCTAAAGTTTACCATAACAAACCGAGAAACATTGTGGAATTGAAACAGCGTATTCAGGAAACTATCACATCCATCTCCCCATCTGTACTGAAGCGTGCCATTGAAAAATTTGAACGTAGAATTAGATTGGTTATAGTAAATGATGGAAAACATGTAGAGGTTTACTAGTGCATGGGAATAAAACTTACACCTTCGCTTGTTATTTTATTTTTTAGTATTTACTTCTAGCACCTTTAATAAAAAAGTTATTAATATTTCGTTTAGGGTCACTCTTTTTGGTACACCCTGTACGTATATTAGTTTGTAGTTTACGGGGATTAAAAAAAAAGTGCTATCACCCTGGGTTAAAACTTTTATTAAAAGATAATTTTAAATAACGAATGGCGACTTAAAATACTAGCCATAAACTTAATTTTAATTGCTCGAGGTACAGTGCTTACAATAAGTCTCGCGCCTCTGTCTCGTCCCAAGCTAGTTTGTTAGGTATAAAATGGGCGGTCCTTATGGCAGCGAGGTGTGTTCGGATTGGTGCACATAATTGCTCTAACCCCATCAATGACGTCCACATTATCATTGTGTCGATCACTCTATCTATTTATATATAGAAACATACTGTATATAGATATATATATAGAGTATGCAGGGGATAACGTGTCTCAGTCCCAGCTATGGTAGTTGTCTTACAATTAACAGTCCCAAGTGCAAGTTACGTTAACACCTCCACATAAACTACCCCTGGACTAAAATAACATACGTGAAGCCCTTACCCAGAAACCATTTAAAAGGTGTGATTTAAAAGCTCTCTGTCTCTCTCTGTGTGTGTCTCTCTGTGTGTGTCTCTCTCTCTCCTCTCTCTCTCTCTCTCTCTCTCTCTCTCTCTCTCTCTCTCTGATCACACCGCATGGCAATGTATCCATATAACGTTAATAATAACCGAAACTCGAGAAAATATACTCTCTGCCTTCCGCTCTATCCCAAATCCTTTTCTCTTAGTAACCTCTTAATACAAACTAATCTATCATTTTTTGCGACTTTTTAACTCTGGTAGGATTCAATTCCATTCCTATAGTGTAAGATACTTAAATTCATGTGTGTATTATGCCATATGATGTGCGTAATAAATAATCATTTTTAAATAGTTGGAGTGTTCAAGGTCATCTGTAATAATCTATAGACTACCCTCAAGTCCACTGTCAACACTTAGATTCCCCTAAGACACAGGCGTCTTCAAGTAACATGAATGCGTAGAGATCTAAGGTGTTAGATTCCATATTATATAATTTATGTGCTACGTTTAAGAACGCTGGCATTGAAGGATGGAAGGAAGGGACAGTAAAAGCGATAATAGGTTTAATGAAGGAAGTGGAATGAGGATGGAGGTAAGCATTGCTATGTCGAAGGAAACGAGGTTGGGTGGGGAATTACGAAGGGAGGAGGAAAGGGAGCCAGAGATTATTAATCTAATTCTGCCACCACGTTCTCCTGATATGAATCCGATTGAAAACCTTTGGGCAATAATGATTAACGAATGGGAGCAACGCAATGAAAGAACATTTGAAGCACTTTTAGCTCATACGAGGAATAGTTGGGAGAGCTTACGTCGAACACCAAACATTCCCTACAATCTGGCCTCTTCTATGCCGCAACGATTGCAAGAAATTATTGATGCTGGAGCAAGCTATACGAAATACTGATGTTAAAGCCATGACGTAAATGTGTATCAAATATATATTTAGTTAATATAGAATTTTATTATTTTTATGTTTGACATCTATAAAAGTATATATTGTAACCATGAAAGAACTTTACTTATCCTTAGTTAGAATCTTTTCTTGCAATGTCTACTTCGTGGAGATGATAATATATGCATTGTTGAAACAAACTATGAGAAGGTAATAGTTCCAGGAAAAAAAATAAAAACTGGCAACATCGAGGCCATCACATGTTTATGGGGATTGTCATATGATATGTTACCAATAAACTCTTATATACTACTGTATACAGTATACTATATTACGTAATAATTACGATGAACAAATCAAATGCAAATTTCTCTGATTCACGGCCCACCAGTCTTGCTTTAGACTAATGACTTTCATAAGATGGAATAGATTACCACTTAAAACAATGGATAAACTATCTATTAGTGAGGACGACCGTGACTTCCTCGAAATGCAAGCGCGTGAGAGGTTCACTGAGGAATTTGGTCATTAGATTCTTCACGTAGGATATGTATCACAAACAACAATATTGACAACAATTCCCAACAATTACTTAATATCAATCATTGTATTTGAGCAAATAATTTAGACCTGCGTCAAAATAACTTAGGTATCATGCCATGATTTGGGATATTTGCCGAATTAGTCGTTCTCTATAGTCTACAGTATATATTGAGACGGTATAATGTAATGCCCAGCTAATATTATGATGACTAGGATTGCTCCATAACCATCCCAACATCCCGAAACTTGGTCATTCTGCTTCTTAATCATTTGTATTTTAAACACTAAAATGTAGCAGAAGTGACGTAATAATGGACGTCATTGATGTGGTTAGAGCAATTATGTGCACCAATCCGAACACACCTCCGCTGCCATAAGGACCGCCCATTTTATACCTAACAGACTAGCTTGGGACGAGACAGAGGCGCGAGACTTATTGTAAGCACTGTACAGTGCTTACAATAAGTCTCGCGCCTCTGTCTCGTCCCAAGCTAGTTTGTTAGGTATAAATGGGCGGTCCTTATGGCAGCGAGGTGTGTTCGGATTGGTGCACATAATTGCTCTAACCCCATCAATGACGTCCACATTATCATTGTGTCGATCACTCTATCTATTTATATAGAAACATACTGTATATAGATATATATATAGAGTATGCAGGGATAACGTGTCTCAGTCCCAGCTATGGTAGTTGTCTTACAATTAACAGTCCCAAGTGCAAGTTACGTTAACACCTCCACATAAACTACCCCTGGACTAAAATAACATACGTGAAGCCCTTACCCAGAAACCATTTAAAAGGTGTGATTTAAAAGCTCTCTGTGTGTGTCTCTCTGTGTGTGTCTCTCTGTGTGTGTCTCTCTCTCTCTCTCTCTCTCTCTCTCTCTCTCTCTCTCTCTCTCTCTCTCTCTCTCTCTCTGATCACACCGCATGGCAATGTATCCATATAACGTTAATAATAACCGAAACTCGAGAAAATATACTCTCTGCCTTCCGCTCTATCCCAAATCCTTTTCTCTTAGTAACCTCTTAATACAAACTAATCTATCATTTTTTGCGACTTTTTAACTCTGGTAGGATTCAATTCCATTCCTATAGTGTAAGATACTTAAATTCATGTGTGTATTATGCCATATGATGTGCGTAATAAATAATCATTTTTAAATAGTTGGAGTGTTCAAGGTCATCTGTAATAATCTATAGACTACCCCTCAAGTCCACTGTCAACACTTAGATTCCCCTAAGACACAGGCGTCTTCAAGTAACATGAATGCGTAGAGATCTAAGGTGTTAGATTCCATATTATATAATTTATGTGCTACGTTTAAGAACGCTGGCATTGAAGGATGGAAGGAAGGGACAGTAAAAGCGATAATAGGTTTAATGAAGGAAGTGGAATGAGGATGGAGGTAAGCATTGCTATGTCGAAGGAAACGAGGTTGGGTGGGGAATACGAAGGGAGGAGGAAAGGGAGCCAGAGATTATTAATCTAATTCTGCCACCACGTTCTCCTGATATGAATCCGATTGAAAACCTTTGGGCAATAATGATTAACGAATGGGAGCAACGCAATGAAAGAACATTTGAAGCACTTTTAGCTCATACGAGGAATAGTTGGGAGAGCTTACGTCGAACACCAAACATTCCCTACAATCTGGCCTCTTCTATGCCGCAACGATTGCAAGAAATTATTGATGCTGGAGCAAGCTATACGAAATACTGATGTTAAAGCCATGACGTAAATGTGTATCAAATATATATTTATGTTAATATAGAATTTTATTATATTTTTATGTTTGACATCTATAAAAGTATATATTGTAACCATGAAAGAACTTTACTTATCCTTAGTTAGAATCTTTTCTTGCAATGTCTACTTCGTGGAGATGATAATATATGCATTGTTGAAACAAACTATGAGAAGGTAATAGTTCCAGGAAAAAAATAAAAACTGGCAACATCGAGGCCATCACATGTTTATGGGGATTGTCATATGATATGTTACCAATAAACTCTTATATACTACTGTATACAGTATACTATATTACGTAATAATTACGATGAACAAATCAAATGCAAATTTCTCTGATTCACGGCCCACCAGTCTTGCTTTAGACTAATGACTTTCATAAGATGGAATAGATTACCACTTAAAACAATGGATAAACTATCTATTAGTGAGACGACCGTGACTTCCTCGAAATGCAAGCGCGTGAGAGGTTCACTGAGGAATTTGGTCATTAGATTCTTCACGTAGGATATGTATCACAAACAACAATATTGACAACAATTCCCAACAATTACTTAATATCAATCATTGTATTTGAGCAAATAATTTAGACCTGCGTCAAAATAACTTAGGTATCATGCCATGATTTGGGATATTTGCCGAATTAGTCGTTCTCTATAGTCTACAGTATATATTGAGACGGTATAATGTAATGCCCAGCTAATATTATGATGACTAGGATTGCTCCATAACCATCCCAACATCCCGAAACTTGGTCATTCTGCTTCTTAATCATTTGTATTTTAAACACTAAAATGTAGCAGAAGTGACGTAATAATGGACGTCATTGATGTGGTTAGAGCAATTATGTGCACCAATCCGAACACACCTCCGCTGCCATAAGGACCGCCCATTTTATACCTAACAGACTAGCTTGGGACGAGACAGAGGCGCGAGACTTATTGTAAGCACTGTACAAGAGTTATTGTTCAACATTTTTGTAGGGAGAAATTGTGTATTATTCGCTTAATTAGTCTCTATTAAAAATAAAATTTGGAGTTCAGTATAAGTTATTTGATACTGTAATTATATTCATTGCAAAATTAATAGTATTGTTTTTACGCATTACGCATACATTTTGCTTCGACATTAATATACAAGTAGGCCTAGTCTGAAATAACCTATTTTATATCGGAGTGCTCCTGGAAAAGTACAGGGTGTCCCATAAGTTTGTACCCCCTGAACGTTTTCCTAGTAGAATAGGTTAAAGGGATTTATGGTACACCCTGTACATTACCGATGGAAAGTTCTTAGAAGTCACGTAAATTCGTTATTTAAATGCTTTTAAGTGCAATCAATACCCGCACTTTGTGGGAGTGAAAATGCGAGTTTGAAAAACTGAAATAGTGGAGCTCGAATCATTCGCGTGATATCGGAAGACGCTACCTTCACTCGTTCAACTTTAATTCTTTCGCATTTATAAAAGCAAGAGCGTATACTATGGGCGGATCGAAAATGAGGTTTTTAAACTTTTTTTCGAAATTCAAATATGGCTAGTGCGGAAAATATGTGGGTGCTATAGATAATGACTGTGCATAAATATTAGTCCTGCGAAATTATATCTTCAGGTGCCACAAAGCCGTCGAAAAAAGTGAAATATAATGATTTTCTTATAACTGAAACTTACTTGTTATTATTATATATTAAGTGTTCCAATTACCAAAATAGTTACTGAATTACGCAGCTCTTAGTTTATTTAGATCAATGTTCTTTTGATTAATGATCTAAATAATCCAGAACTCACCACGAGGAGGTGGCTGCGTGTCGAGCTCCACCCATGCCCTCCCAACCACCCATCCTTGCGCATGTTTTTTTCTATTAACGTTTTATTTAAACTTTATATTCAGCTTTACTTTCGAATGATGGCATTTTTTTACGTGACTGAAGTGTTGATCTTATGAAGCCATCTCGCGCGTTCAATCCAAATACTTTTGATGATGCTTCAGTCACTAATTTTACCATTCTTTCTACTACTTGTGTATGACAAGGGAATTTCTCGAATGGAGGGGTACTCTTGTTTTCTATGAATTCTTCAATCTAATTTTCTGTCAGGTGTCTTGTCACAGGTGGTTCAGTGACAATGCATTTTTGCCAATTAATTAAATCAGTATAATCAGTAGCTTCAAATTGAATAACAGGTACTGTGAAACGCCTCACAACTTTTTCCTTGTTTGTTTGCCTTGCTTTCTTTATTCGCCTCCACGCTAATTCTCTTATGGCGCTGCGGTCATCATGAATCATTGATGCTAGAATATTTTCTGGATTTGCAAAAAATGCATTTCTTTGTATGACAGGGTTTACAATATCCTTTACTTCGTCATTCAGTGTTCTTGTTAGTTCAATAGTTTTGAAAAACATGTTTTGAGCAATTGACAAAAGACGTACTTTGCTTAATAGAAAACCACATTGGGATGTAGACCTTCATTATAAAAGAAGCAATGTTCATGAGGTTCTCAGATGGACTTACAGTTGAAACGTATAGACGAAGCAAACGATTTGCTGTAGTCAGCCATCGTGAATGTGCCATTTTGCCTGGACTACGATGAGCAAGATCTGGAGAGCAATATCCCTTTGTTATGGCCTGATGAATATCAATTGGATATTTTTGGTCGGTGCTAAGATCTTCACAGTCTACAGTTGGTTCCTCAGCATCAATCCTTTCAAACTCGACAATAGGAAGACTCTCACAGTTCTCTAATTCCCTGCCAATAGGACCGGTGAATCCGCGGGGGCCAGATGTTTTTCCATCCAGCTTTGCAACTAAATGGCGTAATGGCAATTCATTGGCATGGAGCTGGCACACTAAATGTTGAACTGGCTTCTTCAGCTTCAATTCTATAAGCCTTATAACGCCTCCCTTTTCTCCAGTGTTGACTGCTGCACCATCGCATCAAATGGCAACAAGGTTTTCCAGGTTCATGTCATTATTTCCAATATACTCAAACATTCCTTTACATATTTCTTCAGCTGATCCAGAATTCACAGAATAATGGCCCAAATAATCTGAACCAGGTTCTCTCACTAAAGTGATATGTTCTTCTGTTACCTTCTTCTGATATACTTTGGACTCTTTTTTTTCTTGGAAGAGTGTAGAATCTTTTCGACCATCAAAATAGATTCCTCTGATTGGGACCTGATTTTGATCTTTCATAATTTCTGATCTCTTCTTTTGTCTTTCTCTTCTGATTTTACTCCTATCCACTACTTCAGATGTATTGTCAATAGAAACTTCTCCAATATCTTGCAATACTGCACTAACAATGAATGCTGCAGCTCGATCTGAAACTGCAGTCCTGTCACAAGCAGTAGTCACTGAAGGTAGATTGTAGTTTTCCTTTTCTTGAATAATTGTTCTTCAGGTTGTTCGAGCTTTCTCTTCGAGCTAACTGGCTCTGGAAATGTATCATCTGATATTTCGCCAGATTCACTTTCACTATTTGATGTCGATGATGATAATTCAACATTTGTATCCTGCAATTTCTCCTGTGAAGATTCTTTGGTGAGCCTCACAGCTTCTTTTTGCTTTCTTAGCAACGTAGATGCTTTTTTCTTTGAGAGTGTAATATCTACTCTATCAATAAACAGTTTTCTTTCACTCCTTTGATCTAAGAGGAACGTCACTTCTTCCTTTGGAACCGTTTTTTCTTTGGGACAAGAACATTGTGTTAGTACTTTGCACTTGCACGCTGCAATGTCAAAAAGTTTCGTGTGTGCTTCTTTTTGAACATATCAATCTTTGCTTTGTAAGCTTCAGAATTTTTTCTGCTTTGGTATGGCTTCATAATGACACGATACTTTTCGTGGTAGCTTCTGAACATTGTTTCAATTCGCCTGTCTGACAGAATTGGGACGGAAGCACTTTCCCAAATTGTTTTCAATTTATCAACAACTTGTTCTAATATTTGAGATATTGAAGGATCTTTATTAGTATTCTGTTTCAAATCGTTTCTTACAAACAAGTAATATTTAAAAACTCCTTCGTATGTAGGAAGATTCCTGTGCCACAAATCTTCCCCCATACCAAACATGGGGCACTCAGTTGAGGCCCTGGTTGATTTTGCACAAACTCGAGACATTTTGAAAGTATACAAATCTGAAAAAGAAAGAGCTAATATCAATTATACGTTAATTTCAGTTAATAGTACATGGCAAACTTAGGGCAACACAATACAGAAATGCAAAATATATAAGAAATATAGTTTAGACTATCTGAGTAACGCCAACAACAGAACACCCACCTGCTACGAGAGCGACAGCTACACTGAACCGAGGTACTCACGTGACAGCTGAGTGAGCTGACTATAGAAAACTGTTTTTAGAGAATAGAAACTTTTTTTAAAGGTTGACTGAGCTATTTTTATACAAGTGTGAATAAATTCTTGTCTATTGTGCATCGTGGACTCTTCTGTAATTATTGGTTAAAATCTGCTTTTTCAATTTTTTTCAATATTGAAGGTCATTGTGGCACCTGAAGATATTAATGTTATGATTTTAAATTTATACCAGCTTATTTCCTCACTACTCCACACATTTTCCACACTAGCCAATTTGAAAATTCGAAAAATGAGTTTTTCACTCCGCCCTAGCGTACAGTCTGACATGACCAAATACTACTTGGATTTCAGCAAGTTTGAAATCTCTTTCAAGATCCGGGATGGTTCACCGAGTCAAGACAGTAGCTTCTAATACTTCACGACCAGTGTTGTGACAGTTACATTTTTGTAACTAATTATAGTTACTAGTTAGTTCCTCAAATAAATACTAATTAATTACTAGATAGTCTTAAAAAATAGCTAGTTACTAGTTGGTTAGTAACTAATTATTGGTGACTTCAAAAGTTATGGACCTTTTCCAGTTTGTGTACCGTTTTTCATATAATTTATTTTTGAGAATATTTTGTTAAAACTAACGAAAATATCACGACTTAACCTAACCAATTATCAAGAGCGTACAGTTGATCTATTAGTAAATAGTAAATACTTTTCCAGAAACAAACAATGTTATAATTAATAATAGATCAACTGTACGCCCTTGATAATTGGTTAGGTTAAGTCGTGATACTTATTTTCGTTAGTTTTAACAAAAATATTCTCAAAAATAAATTATATGAAAAACGGTACACAAACTGGAAAAGGTCCAAAGTTATTTTTCTTTAATTAGCTTCATAAGGCTAACTAACTAAAATATCACGACCTAACCTAACCAATCGTCAAGGGCGTACAGTTAACCTAACAATTGGTTAGGTTAGGTCGTTATATTTTCGTTAGTTAGCTGTATAAGGCTAACTAAAGAAGGCCGGGGTCCCTGAACTTCAGGTGATCCCTAGGATCTTTAGGAGACATTTTTTTAAATGAATCCATCAAATAAAACGTTAAAAGCTTAAAACTAACGAAAATATTACGACTTAACCTAACCAATCGTCAAATATATATATATATATGAGGGGCGGTCAAAGTAAGTTTAGTTACGAAATTATAGGCCGTGTAAAGGACCTACATTGATTGTATCAGGTAAATTCGTTAATCATTGTTGGCAACACTGCACGTCGATTCGGCTGCCATCTACCGTACATTGGTTATATGGGATCGCCTGAAGATCAGGGCCCCTAGCGTTCGTGAGTTAAATTTATAAGGCTAACTAAAATATCATTACCTAACCTAACCAATCGTTAAGGACGTACAGTTGACCTAACGATTGGTTAGGTTAATTCGTGATATTTTCGTTAGTTAGCCTTATAAGGCTAACTCACGAAGGCTGGGGGTCCTGATCTTCAGGCGATCCGTTATAAGAGTTAGTTGAACATGGCGGGTCGACTGGAACCGTGCCCTGTCATTTCTGCAACGATATCTTATCGTAATAGATAGATCTTATCTATAAAGCTTAATTACGAAAGATGTACATTCGATTTTCACAATTTGCAAAGTAGCTATGTATTAATATCAGTTTAGTTTCGCTCAACGAGCATCGCAGCTCGCTATCGACATCAATCAGCCTTTCTGGCTTGTTTTAATTGACACTGAGCTTGAGAATGCCAGTTCACATAGGTAAATCGTTGGGAATATCACGAGAACTTGCGTAATTACCCTGCAAATTTGTGCATATTTGCCCTTCAACTTCAGCCAGAACTCGATCACTCACAATGGATTCCTGCGGTATTTTAGCATCTCCATCCCGGCGTAGATCCAGGACGGATCAACCCCCAGGAGGTCGCGACCCACCGTTTGAGAAATACTGCATTATATTATAATCTCTCAAGAGATGTAAATACTAGAAGGGTAGAACGAATATTTAATATTTTACTTAAACATTTACAACGACGAAAATCAAACCTAAGAGTTCGCTCGCTCGCTAATCTTCTTACAAAAAGTGAAAATTTGGTGGAATAAGAAATTTTGAACAAATCACTTCGATGTTTCCCAGCGGGAACTGAGAAGAAATGTTTAAAACAGAAGTGTGGTGTCTCTGATCGCGTATGCGTGACCTCACTGAGCCTCGTCATGTAGCCGGGGTACAATATTTTTTTTGAGGGAAGGAGTCTAAGGCAAACGCCCTAGAACAGGAAATGCGACTTAATAGATCATTGATAACCAAAAGGGAAAAAGAGTGTGGGTGACAGGACATATCCCTGAGGAAACCCATTATTAATAGTTTTAGAAGTATACTAATGAGTGAGAGTAGTGTTCAATCGTGTTAACAACAACGGCTGTAAAACCGTTAATAGGATTCTCTATTGTCGATGAAAGCGCAAGAGCGCTGATCGGGAATTTTTAACAGCTTGGGAGCCACAGTAGTTCATATTAAAAAAAATAGCAGGAATAAAGGCGCCGCAGAGATACCTTTTTTAGCTTCATAATTGTAATGCAACAAACATATTAGCACAAAATGCACAAATTAATGAAGTTCTGTAATGATCCTTCCGCAGGTTCACCTACGGAAACCTTGTTACGACTTTTACTTCCTCTAAATAATCAAGTTCGGACATCTTTCCGTCAGCCCGGGGTGCCCGCGGACGCCCTCGCCGAAGCTTCGACGGGGTTTAGCGCGTTCCGAAAGAAGACCTTGTCTGTCTTGTTAATAATAAAAACACTACTAATAATAATTGAAACGAACATACTGTATTGTACTACTTATACGTTATATTTCATATTTTTTAAAACTTTATAATTACAATTTAAGAGCCATAAAAATGGGTCTTCATATCCGCAGGTTTCCGACCCTTGTGCTGAAGGAGGTAAAAAAATTTACTGGTTCATTCCTAGTTCATGAAGGCTTCCCATTACTCTTTCACTTTATAAACTTGCGAGGCACTTATATTTTGAGTGCACCTTCACAATTTTCGTCTTACTGGCAGTGGATGTGAAACTGAAATTTTGATAGGTGCGGTAGTTTTGTAAATTTGTCTCGTTGGCTTTTCCTCGATTTCACAAGAGTATGAATTTTTGTACAAGCGTGGTCTAACTAAATAAAGGTAGGCTTTCATATAATGGTAGGATACATTCCATTATAATGTAGTTTTCGTCCAACTAACTTTAATTCAACTCGAGCTGCTGAGTTTTCTTCGAGAGAAGACGTTTAGAAGACGATCCTAGATTAAATTTATGCATTTATAAGCCTTAAGTAAGGAATTAGTCTTGCATCATTTGAATTTTGGGCCTATATTTGTCTAGACTAGTTCAGTTGTTGGCGAGCTTAAATAGAATTCCATTAATAGGCTGACCATACGTACCGTTTTGAACGGGACAGTACCGTTTGTTTTATATTTCCTGGCCGTCCCGTCGTTTTAATAAAAATGTCAATTTTGTCCCGGTTTATGTACTTACTTTTTCATGAATACAGAATATTACATAACCCCGTCCCTTTTTTGCCATCCCAATGTCCCGTTTTTGTCTCAAGGAAATATGGTCAGCCTATCCATTAATAATATCAGTAATAATGACTAAGAGGTAAAAGTACATGGACGTGATAGCCGCGACTTTTAGTATGACGTCATGAAGCTTCTCACCGGTCGGGTTAATGTGTGCTAAAAAAAATATTTTGTAAAACCTCTGGCTTCCAATTTATTTTTCACACTTTCAATGAAGGTACAGACCGCTTTATAACATTACTTTAATGAGGCATTTTAGTTGTCTCGCCAATATTTTTTCCATTGCTCATTCCCTCATACTTACACCATTCTGGGATGTTTTAAAATCACTCAAGCATCCATTAAAAGTAGTTTCATTACTCATTAGCTAATACACTGAGTGGCAGAAAAATTGGCCCACTGGAATAACGAAAAGCAAAAAGTGGGCAAACTTCTTTTTATAAAAGTTTTAAAATTCGAAAATATAATCCGAGGCAACCAAATAAGGAGACAAAACGTCAGCTGCGAACACTAGCTGTAACGAATTTTAGACTTTTAAGTTATTTAAAAATTCGACAGTCTGACATTCAGTTGCTCTTAGACTGCTAGGGCAACTTTTTTCTTCCACTAGTTGGAGTAGGCATTTGCGTTTAGTAACAGATAGACTTCTAATTCTTTTGGGTTTCAGAATTGAACATTTATAATGGATTTGAGTGCCGTGAATGTCGCAAGAGTCGTCGCCGATGCGCTAGTAATTCCAAGAACAACGGTTCGACGTGTCTACCAATATTATGTGGAGACAGGAGTACACCAGAAGACCAAGATCTGCAAGATCGCGCTGCACATCTGCCCGTGACGATCGTTTCATCGTCTTGAGTGTTTTGCGAGATCGTCGCTTGACTGCCACAAACGTCCGCAATGAGCTGGAAAGGTCTCGAGACGTCAGTGTATCGGAGCGAACCGTTAGGAGACTTATGGAAAGTGGCTTAAATGCTAGTCATCCAGCAATGGGCCCGGAATTGCTCCCTCACCACCGCAATGCTCGTCTTGCTTTCGCTCGTGAGCATGTCAATTAGACTACGGTCTAATGAGGACGAGTATTGCTCACGGACGAATCGAGATTTAACCCTAAAGGACGACCGCTACATATTGATAACGTTTCAAACAGAGGTGGGGAGTCGGGAGTCGGTAAAAACGACCGACTCCCGACTCTTTGATTCAATTTCTATAGGCCAACAATTTACCAGACTACTACTATGCCCTAAATGAATATCTTCCTGAACTAATTCTAGATTCACATTTCCACATTTGATTTATTGTTCTGGTAAATCTTAGCAAATGAATTTCATATTTCTATTTTAGGATACTAGGTACCATATAAAAATTAGCAATATATTAATTATTAATTTAATTAGCCCCTATTAGTAATGAGTCGTGGGCCTAGTAGAAAATCAGCAGTCTTTCAATATTTTTATTTGTCAAGTAGAAAAGGATGATAAAGAGTGTAATGCAAAAATTAGTGCTTACACTGGGAAACATGCTAATGCTCCAACTAGAGCCTCAAACTTGAAACGCCATCTACGAAACAAACATCCCAATATTTATAAGGTTGTAGATCAGCATGATAAGGAGAGTCGGGAGTCGGAGTCGGTTTTTAAAAATACCGACTCAGGAGTGGGGAGTCGGTTGTTTTTGGCCGACTCCCCATCCCTGGTTTCAAATACACACATTCATAACTTAACCCTACAAACAATTGCGGCGTTAAAGGGTTAATCTTGGAACATCCGATGGAGAGTGAAGAACAGGAGAAAGATTCGCCCCGTGCACTTTTACGGAGAGGGTTGCTTTTGTAGGAGGCTCAGTCATGGTTGGGGTGGTATCACTTCAAACTCGTGCACAAAGCTCGTCGTTGTTGGGTCAGTGTGACGTCCGCAAGATACGTGGAAGAGAGCTTGCTGGAGCATGTGGTCCCTTTTGCGCCTTTCGTTTTCGTTGGCGAAGACTTCCTTCTACAGGACGATAACGCTAGACCCCATGCGGCAAGAGCCGTTAGCTATTTCCTTGAAGCTGGAATTCGTCGAATCGAGTGGCCTTCCCGAAGTCCAGTCCTGAACCCCAAAGAACATCTCTGGACACGATGGGACGGCGTCTTAGGGCTCGTCTAGTAGCCCCTAACACACTACAGGAGCTACAAGCAGCTTTAACTGAAGAGTGGGAGGGAATCCCACAGGATGTGATCGCCGATCTCATTCATGGGATGAATCAACGAATTGTTAGTCATTCAGGCTAAGGGGAGGCAACACCTCTTATTAACCCTGGATCACAAGTTTTTTTTTTATTTTTTCAATTTTTCGTTTTTGTCAATCTTTTTGGAGTTACAATTTTTTGTACAGCATTTTTTGATAAAAAATTGTATTAAGCACTAAGCAGGTGTTTGAAGATTTTTTAAATGTCCTCCTAGATTAAATTTTCAAATTTTAAAACTTTTATAAACAGAAGCCTGCCCACATTTTTGCTTTTCGCGATATTCCAAGTGGGCCGATTTTTCTGCCGCTCAGCGTACTAACAGGCTCTCCCCTTTTTCACGAGTCATTTTGTTTATAACCCTCCTCATTTGTCGTATATCTCCACGTATAGGCTAGAGACGGGACAAGTGATACAGCAAGATACGTTCTGTTTTAGTATATTCTGTTAAAATTAGAGGTCTTTATGATGTGTCTACACTATTCCTCGAAGCTCGGAAAATAAAATTACAGTGTTATTATGTGTTTAATAATGTTTCACAGCCTATAAAATTTAATTGAACAAATCGGTTAAAAAAAATTAAGTTTAATTTTTCCAAATATATTTTCAGATTGTCTGAAATTTGACCTTGCGTATTCCGATTTATTACTAGTTGTAGCAAATTTTTCCTCTTGAAAATTGACTGGTTTTTAAATTACTAGAAGATGGGGGGTGCGGGGGAGAAAGCAGAGATAAAAAGCAGATCGGAAAAAAAAAAAAAAATCAATCCCTCAATTTTTAGGGATAATTATCTTTTTTCAGTAGCTGGCGAAACTTTTTACCTATCAAATTAATCATAATCAGAAGCATATTAAAACATAAGAGAACCCACTTATTATAATAATAATAATAATAATAATGCCGCATGCCTATGACTAAATCTATTTGTAGTCAAGCCACGCATCTTCAAAAATCTACCAATCATACACATTCGTGAATTCGCAGACAGCCAGTAATGTTTTATTTTTTTGTGCTTTACATGCAGTGCTATTAGCAAATAATTGTGAAGTTAGCAAACATCCAAATGGCAGGACAAATGTGAGGTTAACAAACGGCCGAGATGCGAGACTCGCGTCAAAGATTATATATAACAAGATACGAAACCGACTCGATGGTGTAGTGGTTAGCGTCGCTGACTACGAATCCATCGGCCCCGGGTTCGAAACCAGGTGACGGCAGCCGGCGCGCAGCAAAAACCCAACTGTTCATCCTTCCACACAATAAAAAGTGGTTGGTAGATAAATGGGTACCCTGGGTGGCCTGGTGGTTAAGACGCTGGGCTGCTGGTGGGGCGTGGTTCGGATTTCACGTTGAACTGTAGGTCTAAGGAGTGAAAAGCTTGACCTTCGTCAGAATTAACAATTCGGGCGGAAGCTAACCAAAGGGGGGTGTGTGTGTATTCCATTATTTACGAAGTTATCCCGTCATATGAATATTAGATAGCCGCCACCTAGTATATGGAGTGCTTGGAATAAGAATATTGAAAATTAGACAATACATAACACAGGTCAACAAAAAACTTTTTTTTTCGTTGCCAAGAAATTCGTACGAATTTAGGGTATTTTGGGGTTGCTGAATTCCAAAATGAAAGTAGTTTTCCGATTGGCTCTAGTTCTTGAGATAATGAATACCCTCAATTAATAGGAAACGTAACCATAACGCGTGCATATGGGAAACTACCGGAACATTCTAGATGGTGAGACCGAATAAAATGCCATTATGTATTTCATGTTACTTTTGTATGATTTGAGACAATTTCAATGCGATTTGTAAGTAGGCTCCGCCTGAACATTAAATTTTTTGCATTTTTACGTGTTTCAATGGGGTACCAATTATCTCATAAATTAGAGCCAATCTAGCGAAACCGATGTCATATTCGGAATCAGCACCACAAAGTTACCCCAAAATCACTCTAATATGATTGGCAATAAAATGAGTGTTGACCAGTGTAATTAATTTAAATCATTGTGAAGTTATTAAAGCCATTGTGAAAATTTAAAAATAAAATAAAATATAAAGTAAATATTAAAATGTTACATTAATACTGTCAGTTGGATTGTTTATTATATAATATGACTCTCAACCCTTTAATATCGGAATTTTTTGTTGGGGTTAAATTACGAATGCATGTATTTAAAACGTTACCAATTCGCGCCAGTTGTCGTTAAAGGGTTAATCTTTAGGCTTTATTGAGAACTCGGATTAATTACACGAAACACACAAGTTACGTCCCGTTGAAGTATATAATATTAAATGATAATTTAAGTTTTTTTAACGGGTAATTTACTTCTTCCAAACTAGATGCCAAAAGAAAAAGCAAAAATGGGCGGACTTACGAATCTTGTTATAAATTATCTTCGCTCGTGTATTTGAAGTACAGCTTTTGAGTTCAGGCTTTTAGCCTTTGTCTAGAAATATTCTAATTTTTCCCACCGAAGGCATGGATTGACTGACAAACATGTACAGTATTATGGATTTGACTGCGAGGAAAACCTTAAAAGTTTATGGACAATTTATGAATGAATACCGACTTCTAGTGCAAAATCGAGAGTACTCCTTCTGAACAAGTATGCCTATAAAAAAAAAATTGGTTATCCTGAAAACATTTTTGGACAAGAGTACATCATTAGGAACTTCCTATCCCTACAAGGTATGTTATTTTCCAGTTATACAAAGTATTTGACGTAGAAGCTAAAATCACGCGTTTGCGAAAAATGTTACAGGTAAACAGAAATTTGTCAGTGTAACAATTTTTAATATTTTCGCAGTTGCGTACGTATCTACTAGACTCAACCTTTTTTAAAAAGTTCATTTAATTAAAGCTTCTTTCTTTAACGCTTCTCCAAATGATATTTTTGCTTCTCGATTACGGAAGTCTTCTAGAAACAAATGTCATAGTTTTGAAAAGCCGAAAAACACTAGATTGTGACCAGATTTAAAAACAATACTTCCTAAAATTAATTCCAGGTACGCACGAGTATCTTGTCAAAGGGAAACAACTTCGAAATGAATGAATAAAAAAAAGTAAAAAAAAAAGTGTTTGCACTAAACATTTCACTGAAACTTCCATCCTCATTAGATGTTAAGTAAATAAATCTTGTTAAATCCCACATCAAGTAGACTTATTATTACAGTATTAAAAAGAAATTTTACAGTACCACCTAATATCAACTACTGTATTGTCACACTTCGCTTTCTTAATCTTTTCCATAATTTAACATTTTATTTCCCTTAGGACCTAAATGGCGATGGAAAATTACGAGCCTTCTCGTTCAAAATGCCTAACGAACTGTTCGGAATCTTTGGATCTCTTAGAATGCTGTATATTGTGAAATTAATGATTACCGGGAAATAAAGGTAAGTTTATAGGTGTTTATAGATGTTTTACTATCTTCGAAATAAATTAAAGGTCAGTCCATTCGTGATACAGGAGTGAACGAGGACTGGGGAGACGCGAGGACAGTAGCGTGTGTTGTAATGATGTGAAAAACGTACGTATGAATGAGGGAGGATGTAAAACTTCAGACTTCATTTACGACTTTTTAAAGTATTTTCTCATCACTTACATTATATCGGACCTACTTAACGTAACTGATTGATTATGATCGACTAGCACTGGAAAACAACAATGAATTCTTAAACAAAACAACGGAACGGAAAGAAATTCAGCCTCATTTTATAGCGAACCTAGCAACACTTAAGATAAAATGGATTTTTGGTTTCCAGTCCGTTTCTTCATGACTTTGAAGCCATTGTATTGCATCATCTTGATCTCTTGCCTGGCCTGCCTCAGTAGGGGCGCCAAATCATCCGAATACAACGGATGGTTAACGCCGTGGCTCACTTTCAAAATAGGCTCTGCCTCTTCCAAGTGATTCAGAGCTTCTTGCAACCTGAACAGGTAAAGTTCGATTTTGCCCAATTTAAGGAGATACATACCATGCACGGGATGGTTGGAGCCGTAGTAAAACCTGGAAGAAAAATTATTAATAGTTTTTGCAAACAAACTGAACACCCATGCCTTAGTATAAAAAAAATGACAATTCAAGAAGCATTAACTTTAGTTTTGCTTCCGCCCGAATTGTTCATTCTGACGAAGGTCAAGCTTATCACTCCACCTTAGACCTACAGTTTAACGTAGAATCCGAACCACGCCCACCAGCAGCAGCCCAGCGTCTTAACCACTAGGGAACCTATTTATCTACCAACCAATTTTTTATATTGTGTGGAAGGATGAACAGCTTGGTTTTGCTGTGCGTCACCTGCCGTCACTGGGTCTTGATCCCGAGGCCGATGGATTCGTAGTCAGCTATGCTAACCACTACACCACCCAGGCGCTTAGTTAAACTTTTTTCGGGTCGTCATTATCTGGTTCATATTTTTACTAGAATACGTCGTGGCAGTGTCTTGACATCTCCTCCCGTCAATCAGCGATACTGAGTCTAGAATCTAGATAGTAGTTGGGAGAGCATCCTGCACCCAGATTATGTAGCGACCCGTGGTTCGAAATCCACGTGCACAGGTCCCTTCAGTCATATGACTTTCTAAGACGTTGCCAAAGGTTATCTTAACTTAATGTGGCTTACTTTATTCCTTCCAGATTTTCACATCCGTAAGCAACCGCGACGTCCCATGAACTGACATCAATGGCCGCCTGAAAAGCCGAGTCCAGTACCTTCACCCGCCACAAGTTCAGCCTGTGGAACAAGGATCCTTGCTTCTCCATTAGGAATTTACTCGTATCAAAGTCTGATAAATTTAGTTAAGGGGTTTCATAACGTTTGCAAATGATACAAGTGTCTTTTTCTTGCAAAGATGTTAATTCAACTAAGAATGGATTTAAATCAGAATTTATCAATGGAATGGGTGACCACTACGGTATTTCACTCGTACAGAGGGAAATATCAAAGGTCAATATTTTTCTCCACTTTGCTTGTGCTTTTATTCCTTTTCATGTAGGAAAGATGTGCACCAATTTTGAAAATGATTAAGTGATATTTAGGGGTTGCACACATTTAAACCTTTTATAATAAAAAATTTTCTTCAGTGTTACAAAAGAATTCTCCTTGGAAGCACAGAAAATAAAAAACTCTAGTATTAAAATCAGAAAATCCGAATCAATTTTTGAATTGGTACAAGGACGTTCCCGCCTTGGTTCTTTTCGACAGCTCCTTTCGATGATGTTCAAGAATTGTTTTTGCTTCTCGTCCTTGACTGATTCATTGAATTGCTTGATTAATGCAATTCCCCTGTGTCGTTTACGACTTTCAGCGCGTTGACTGACTCTCTCAAGCTGTCATTTTGGTGTACTCCTCTACGTTGTCGACATCCCCGACGCCGAAGAATGTCTTCGTTCTTTGAGTGACGACGCCGAAGAATGTCTTCGTTCTTTGAGTGACGAAGTTGCTCAGATACTTGCCTTCAAAAGTCAGGTTGTTCCACTCGACGCAGGTTTGTTCAAGGCCTGGAACATCTTTCCTTTCTCATTTGGCGATATCCGTTCATGAAGGAAAGCCAAGCCGACTAGAGTCTCCGAGAGATACCATAGATGCCTTTTGGCAACTCTCAAGGCAGCCTGGCCCAGGTCCTTGTTCGGATATGAAATAAACAGTTGAATCATGTCTAGGTCATTTTTCGGGGCCCACCTACTGACCTCGTGCCAGAACCGGACATAAATGAAACACGTAAAAAGGGCCACGTCGTGCAATCCTTCACCTCTCGGTCGGTAAGTTCCAGTTGCTCCCGGAACAAAACCATTTTCAGCACATAGCTTTCGACATCCACCTGGCTTGATGATGGGCTCCTGGAGTCCTGAAGGAGAACTCAGCTCCACCCCAGCCTCCAAGGAAAAGGAGCGACAGCTTGAGGAGTTCCTCATAATCTTCTCTCGGGTGAAATGAGCTTTCAATGACTCCACGAAGATAACTCGCCATCCTGATTCGTTCATCTTCCAACTACCTAGTGGCTGGCTCTTCATCGATCATGGTTTTGAAACAATTTTTGTTAATAAAGTCCCAACGCTGCTGAAATCGTCGAAACAACAGGATTTCAGGACCACTTGTTGGCCCCAGGGACTTATGAAAGACCTCCTTCAAAATGAGCTCAAATGTGGTGACGGCAAGGCAACCACAAGAGCGACCGACCAAGGAATTGTTCAATCCTCATACATGCCCCTTGCAGAAGTCCGGTATTGGACGCTGTAGTGTCAAACGAGAGGCCAATGATGCGGTCCTGAATTCCAAATCGTTGCAGCTCCTGGATGACGGCTCGAGCCATTTGTTCACCAGTACCATCCTGAGCAACAGGCACTCCAAGAAAATGCTCGAACTCCTTCCCTGTTACCACAACAGCTACTCTGTCTTCCAAGCTTCTAGAACTTCCGCCAGCAGCTTGGGGTAGTAGCTTGCTGTCCCAGTGCAGAACTAAGAGAGGTGGATCTTTGAAGACCGACTCCAAGTTGTTTGGCCATTTTCTCTCGATACTTGGCACGTGCTCGATGAACAGTTGATGGCGAAATAATAATCTGCGATACATCTTGTCCGAGACTTTTAGCAGTTGCAATGAAGGAAGTGCTTGCTTGTCGAATAGAGAGTTGTTCTCTATCAAGTAGCCCCACGAGTGTTGGATCAAGTGTTTCTTGGAACGACGAGGTGACTTAGAGGCCAATGGAGCAGCAAAATCTTCATCATCATCTGTTGTCACCGTTGAGGTAGAGGATGTGCTATCCAGCTTCATTTTCTCAGAGATCTTTTCAAGTTTCTTAGCTGCTTCTTCTTTCCGTTTGACAGCCATGGTGTGTTTCTTATCCACCCCAGCCAGTGAAGAACTCATTCTGTCCTCCCTCTGGGAGGACAAGAAAACCTTGTCCTCCTCCGGAACTGAACTCATGCTCATCACACCTTGACAAGCGATGTCGAAAAGGACAGCAAGGTCTTCCTTCCACACCTGACGTTTCATAATGGCTTTGTCCGTCTCTTTCGACTTCTATTTCAAGTTTTGGTACTCTTTGTACGGCTTTAGTATAGCAGCTCTAATATCTCCTCTGCCTTCATGGGGATATTCACCTTCTTCCAAACTTCTTGAAGCTTGATACTCGTAGACTTGATGGCAAGGGGGATTGTTTCCTTCAGCTCCAGGTGATGGTACATAAAGCAGGGAGGACTTGCTCCCGGGATGGCAATCTTGCTCCTAAGAGCTCTTGACTGGAGTCTTTTCAATCAGCCAGATCTTCTTTCTTTCCATTTTCAACACTTTTTGCACCTGTGAAAGAAAAGAAAACATTACAATATGTTGGAAGTTGGGACGTTCTCGAGATTTAGTTACAATGGGCTAAGATATCAGAGGTGACATAAGTGTGCAACCTCTAAATGGTGTTCAATTTGCTTCAAATGATACATATGCTTTACAGATCATAAGGTGTACAGGGAAGAGCAAAGTATAGTGAAATTCACAACTTGATAAAAGTGGAACACCCTAGTGATCACCACTAAACTCTTCCTAATGCTAATGAAACAAATTTTATTATATTTACTAATAAACGAAATGTGTATCTTGAACTAGATGTTAATAAAATCGCTGTAAAGGAGTGTAATGCTAGACAAGAATTTGCAATGGAAAAATTATATCAAACGATTTCAAGGAGCGTTGCTATAATGTTTAACTTAGAAATGTAGTCCGTAAACAGGTTTTACTAACTCTGTATCACACTCTTGTTCGAGGAAACAATAAAAGGATACGGTATTTGTCTCCCATCTCCTCTAATTTCGTTCGAGTAAGTTTAACGACTTCGTAATATCTCTCTCTAGTGCCAGGTTCGAATTCATTGAATCTACACTCCGCACACGTTCCAATGGGAGCCTCAACGTCCTCCTCTTCATTCACATAGACGGGATATGAGCAGTCGGTATTTCCTGCGGAGGAGAACGCACAATTAGTCTTAACTTTTAAATAAACCCGAAGTAAAAAACGTCCGTCACACTGCTGTTGCCTTATTAGGCGATAATGAAGGGAGTGTACATAAAAAATGGGGGTAATCTCTCTAAAATAAATTGCGCTACGAACGAGTAATTCACCTTATTCTGTTTCAGTCTAGTCATGCATCTAAAGGCTCTTTATGTAATTTAGTCAGCAAGAACTAAATTTAAGTCGTTTAGTCTGAAAAAAATCGAAACCCAATATATTCACCACAACTGATCGAAGAAATCACTTCTTCCTTCTCTTTATCACGGCAGTGCGAGCAATCGCAAGTGAAGAAATATCCCTTTTCTAATTCCTTGATTCTATCCTCAGTTGTGTTCAATACATCGATGTAGCTGATTCTAACCTAAGGAAAAGATAATGCTACATCAATACCGTCAGCATCTAAAAATATTTACCCAGTTTACCTGTAATCTATGTCTACCCTAACACATCAGCGGTTCCCAGTCTCTTTATACCCGCATACTCTCACAAATATATTAAAATAGTTTATTTGAAAAGCTTGAGAATTTAAAAGTTGAATCTTTTCTTACGAGTTGGAAACTTCAGTCGATTCACCGATACTGACCTCCAATTTTGAGGCAGGAGGTTCTATTTTAAAACGAGTAGCCTCCGGAACCCCAATTTTACTCCCACACGGAAGAGGGTGGGGATGAACTCCTGATATTTCCCCCCCTCAAAAGTTTTAACGTTCGGTTCGAAACGTGAACCACAAAGCTCGGGAAATCCTATTCCAGATGATAAAGAATTATTTCCAAGATATCCCTGGTGCTAACCTTTTGCCAATCCAATTCTGGCATGTCATAAAGCGACCTAACAAAGATCTGAGTACCAATGAAACTCGCGTAAGCATTCGGCTTACAAGAATGGTCGAAGATCGAGGCTGCCAAATAGACGGCAACTCCAACAGTGTTCATTTCTTTGTCGGTGATGGAAAAACTGTTCACAAGAACCTGAAAACAAAACAAAAAAAATTTTTTTTTTTTACTGCTCTGGAAAGAAAGTTAAGTTGTTGTTAACCTACAGGATACAAAGAACGATGGTATTTTTGGAAATCGTCTGTTGATAATTTTCAGACAGACACTACATACTTAATCCGAAAGAAAATTAAAACCCTTTTCAAACCTAAGAGAGAATAAAAAATAACGTACCCTGCCGTAAATGCCTAATAACTCCGCAGTGTTTGGAAGGTTTTCTTCTCCGAGGTACTTAGTTAATACTACTAATAACGACGTGAAATGTTCTTGTCTGAAAGAGTCCTCCTTCACGTCGCTGTAATCTTCAATAAAAAAAATAATTAATTTATTATTTTAAGCTGATAAAGAGAGGCAGGGCTAACTGTGGGGTGTAATCACTTTACAATTAAAGGGAAAACCTACCTGATAAAACATTATAACAGAAGAACGAAACACCAGTTAGTTGTAGTAGTAACGCTTTGGGTTGTTTAACTTCCTTCATAACAGTAAAGGTCACGTAATGGAGTAAATCTACAGCTTTACGTGGAATGTGAACCATCTAAGGATCGCTACTTCGCCTGAACGTAGAGGGCAGTCCCAATCCATCTATTGAACAGACTCAATGTCACCTAACTTCACTGATTGAACAAACCAAAACGTGTTTCACAAATGCAGTTGGGCAATCATTCCAATGTCTATCATGCATAACCTTCAGATTTAAGTTAAATGCCAATGAAGTATAAGGGAAAGGATAGGGGTGGAGGAATTTATGAATACCAGCTTCATTTTGAAAATGAGGGAGAGAGATTTGATAAAAAGAAACAAATCGTTAGCACTTACGATTCACTAAATCTTTGAATCTTCTAGATCTCTTGTCATTAATCTTCTCTTCAAAATCATAACCACCATCCTGATAAATATATGATAATATTTGGTTCAAAGTTAATAAGAACACTAAAAATAAATATTCCCATTATTACACAATCTACAATTTTCAGACGGCTGCCTGGTAGCTCAGTGGTTACAGTGGCGGACTCTGAGCAGCGAGGCTCTGGTTCACTTCCGCCTGCTGGCTCCTGCATTGAGTTGCATTGGCGACTTACTCGGTCATTGGTGGGGCTAAAGGTAACCCTTTGGTTACGATCATCTCGTACATCATGGGGAAATGAACTTCCTGGCTGTTACCTTTTTACAATTTTCAGTCAAAAACAAAAGCTGACAGATTAAAAATGGAAGCAAGTTCAGGCATACAACAGCACTTGTAACAATATTTGTACCGTACCTTCATTATTATTTTAATAGTAGTCATAAAAGTATACTGCCTCAATTACAATCACATCAGACCCAAACCTAACCTGAACTCATCTGTCATCAGAGAAGTCAAAAATTGCCAAAATTCTTTCTACCTAAAAGGAAATAACCAGCGGTTCTTAAACACTATCAGCCTAATCTCGAAAGAACGTAACTACAGTAGATCAACTTTAAAAAATAATTATTATCTAGGAGAGATTATCTAGATGTTTACTTGTCCTCTCACATTTAGCCTAAATATAATCCTAGCCATTAGCCTTGCAGTGTCCGGTGGTGAATTGGGCTTAAGTTTCTTCAATTTTAAGCATTCCTTTTTATGGATTTCCCAAGAGTTCTTTTGGCACTCTCTATTACAGTAATAGGCAGAGGCGCAACCAGAGCATCTCTGAGCTCCTTGTCTCCTAAAATGAATAAAATAAATAAATAAATAATTAATAAAAATAGTCACCCTTAATAAAGATGACTAAACAAATAGTGCAATTTATTTACAATAAACTGGTGGAAAATACTCAGGTTTTTGATGAATTTACGTTACAATGGAAAAAGTGTTGTAATTGCAACTTAATACTGTATAATAATGGGTACAAGTAATATATGAGGCCCTCCTAGGAAGAAATGGTTAAGCAACAAAGTTAAAAATGCCAAAAAAACGCAGTTAAAGTTTTACCAATTTAAAAGTGCCATAACTTATGAACATTTTCAATGAAATATCTTCAAAAGTTATGGCATTCAAATTGGTACAACTTTAGGTCCGTTTTTCTAGTTTTTTTACTTTTGTCACTTGGCCACTTCTTCCTAGGAAGGCCTCACATATATCAGTTAAAAATGTCACCTGCAAGCTTTTCACAGCATCACATAGCTACTCATTATCTCTATGGATAAATAAATTTGTAAACATTCTAACAAAAGTATGAAATACAATTATACATTTGCCAACAAAAAGTAGCTTTTGTCTTATTAAGTAAAACTAAATCATTCTTAAATCTCAGTCAGTCAAATTTAATTTTTTTTTCAAATGGGCTTTGAACAGTTTGCTAAATTGAGAGGCATTTGATAGACTATTTGGGCAGGTTTTACCAAAATCATAGCTCATAAAAATATAAAGTACTGTACAATAAATCAAATATACCATTCCAAGAAATTTTATATTAAATAAGACTATTGGTAAATTTATAAAAATAATTAAAGCCCTGCCCCTAAATAAATGAGCTCAATTAGCCTTCTCTAAGACAAAAGTAATAGTGGTGTACCAATTAATCGGAATCAGCATCAACCAAATTTAGCCGATTCTTCAAAATTTTAAAAATTTTATTACAAAAACCTACATTTATAGAAAACTGAACAGACAAAAAACACTATAATAATTTATACTCATTTCAAAGTAATTATATAAAAATATTTTACATTCACAAAAAAGGCAAACCTTAATAAGTTACGTTACCCATAAATTTACATTTTTTCTAACTAGCTAATCTGTAAATATTATAAGCTATTGTAATCTCTTTTCAATAATAATAATAATAATTCTATATTAAGGAATACAAAGGATACTAAACAACAACAGACCAGCTGGTCCCTACAAGGCTGTCTGTTTAAGAAAGAAAATTTAAAGGAAGAAAGAAAATTTAAAGGAAGAAAATGTAAAAAGTGAAAGTTGTACTTTATATAATTCATATATTAAACCATCTTATTACTTTGACTTCATTTTATGTATTTTATATAAATTTTTAATGAAAAATTGTTGTCATTTATATTGTTGAAGAAAGAAAATACTTTCAACCTAAGGAAAAACAATTATTTTAAATATTGATATTCAATTTATGAAACTAAAAATTATTCTTTTGAGTAATAAAACTTTTTAACTTTTAGCTATGGTATACGAGTTTGTTACTCATGTACCATAGCTAAAATGATATTAAAAAGTTTTATTCTGGTACCGTATATTTTGGAGTGAGCTATGGAAAATCATTTAAACAAATTTGAAATGTAAAAATATGAAAATTGAAGGTTTTTTACATTAGATTAATAAAATTTATGAAGGGAATTGATTTTTTAAAATATAGGCAAAAAATTGCCATGGGCTAAATTTTGGAATCAGTACATCACTAGAAGTTACTATTAATTTAATTTGAGTTAAATTATTAATGCAGACTGGAAAGAACCTATTTAAACCCACACAGTTATTCCCTGTCACTTACTTCCTTAAGCAACTGTCACAGTGAAGGCCTCTCAAACCGCTTTTCAAGATGTAAGCAAAAGGAATAGATGACAGAAGAATGTCTCCCTTCATAATTGGAGACTTCTCCAGCAACTGAAATTTTCATATTTTCATTGTTAAAATTTTGTAACAATAACAAGAAAAATGTAATGGAAGAGAGTTCTGTAATTCATCAGGATTTTAGCTAACATGTAGACTTAGGGGTAAGTTATTAAAATATGTGATGGTTAGCTTACAATTAAATGTATGTTTAGTCTACTCTTAATGAATGTATGTGGTACAAGTCTTAGTTGGGATTATTTAAATACAGAATTTGCACAATAATTTAAAATTAATTTAAAATGTGAATAAACTAAGAACATCATTAACAGACACACAAAAATACTGTACTAAACTACCAATCCCTTAGTTTTATTTTGATTGATAATAATTATTCAAGAGTTAAAACACACACAGGTATGAACATGCTAAATATATACAGCTGTGGCCAAAAAAAAAAAAAAGAGTTGAAATACCTTACAATTTTTTTTTAGTATTAACAGAAATTACTTATAACATTACTGATGTATTTTGAGTAATGATAATGTAATGAATTCAGTAATACTTATCAAGGTTTATGAACTTCCTCAAAAAAGATTTGGTGTAATTATTATTTGCTATATTAGTTTTAATGTTAGTACTTCTTCATTTGTTCAGTTTCTTATTAAGTATATTTAAACTACAAAGGGGGCATGAAATTAAATGCATCAATGGCACATCATTACTCAGAAGTAGCATGCAGCTTTCATTTGACTTTATATGCCAAGGTTAAAAAGATCAAGTGATGCAATGCTTTTGGCCAAAGCTGTATATAGTACCATAATTACTCATAGTTTTCCTGGTGTTTTCTATTGAAGTTTATGTTGAAAATAAAAGAAGCCTTATATTTAATGTCATTTAAAACTCTGACAGTGATGAAAGTAAAGGAAAAGAAAAAAATCTAAGATAAAAGCACTTCTTTCAGCCAAGACTATCATTGGCCAAAAAGAATTGAATCATCCTAGAACTTTTTAAATTTGGCTGATAAAATTAAGTGAAACCCGCATGCTACTTCTGAGTAATGATGTGCCACTGATGTATTGAATTTCATGCCACTTTGTAATTTAGATATATTTGACAAGAACCTACAAAAACTGGAAAAGTAAAACATATTAATTTAACTAATATAGCAAATAATTATATCAAATCTTTTTGAGGAAGTTCACAAATGTTGAGACTAAATTCATTGATGTTATCAGTAATTTTCCATTAATTTCTCTCATTCCAAAGAATTTTAAGGTTTGAAAATTTTTTGGCCATATATACAACAGACAGTGGGAAAGCCATGACAATGGAGCTGTACCCCTCATACCCAAAGGAGATATTCTATTTTTGTCAATTTAACATGGTCTCTTAAGATATCCGAGTCAAAGTCTACATGAAATCTGTATAACTATGCCAATTTTTCAGCCATTATTTAATTTCTTTGGCTGAAAAGAAATTATTTTGGGCTGGCTACCCTTGCAATACAGCACAATATATTTATTCTTCAGTTCAGGAAAGAACTAACAATGGCAGTCACCCTCTCTGAACTCTGCAGCCAACACTTCTCATGTTTGGTGTATAAACAGAACTAAGTTTGTCACAAACTAGAAATTTTTTGTTTCAGATTAACACAGAGTTGGACAAATACAGATTTCTCATATTGGTATAAGAGTCGCAAAGGTGGATTTCCCATTCTGTAAATATCCCATAATCTACTGTATATTCAACATATATGGTAAAATGGGTGTCTCTGAACAGCAAGGGTAACATTAGACAGTCACAAATGTTTTACTTCCTTATGCAGTATCATAACTCTTGAATTAAATTAAATAAATAGTCCAATTTCGCAATTATTTATTTTGTATTATGACTGCGACCCAGTAGTAAAAATCCAGCCTAATGATTCCAGTAGGCATAATATCTGGGACACACACACACACACACACACACATATATATATATATATATATATATATATCAGGTGGCTCATAATTCAGAAACTATAGGAATAATTGTATTTTTTTCTAATAATTCTTGTACTTTCTATTAGTTTTTCTTTATTTTCTTTTTGATGAAAAAAATTGAATGGAGTGATATCTGGTAACCTGGGTGGCCATTCAATAGGACCTCTTCAGTCAATCCATCTGTTGGGGAACATTTTATCAAGGTATTTGCAAACTTGCATGGCAAAATGAGGAGGTGCACCATCTTGCTGAAAAAACATGGCACATTGGTTATTTATCAATCCGTCATCCAGGTAATTCATCAAAAAGAAAATAAAGAAAAAGAAAGCATTATTAGAAAGTAGTACTTAAGAATTATTAGAAAAAAAATACAATTATTCCTATGATTCCTAAATTATGAACCACCCAGTGTGTGTGTGTGTGTGTGTGTGTGTGTGTGTGTGTGTGTGTGTGTGTGTGTGTGTGTGTACAGTAAATACTCGAAGAGTCAGACTTCGATGAGTCAGAATTCGGGATGAGTCGGACTCGTCTGAGTCTTTGAGTCTCTAACACAGAATAAATTTTTTCAGTGTATGACACAGTGAAGTGCTTTTTTTCCTCTGTCAAGTGCCATTATTATTTTGTTTATTTTACTAAGTGAAGTTTTTTTTTAATACTGTATTGTACGAAAAGGTAAACAATAAATTTTTTGTGTTTTGTGCTCAAAATAATTCCAGCAATGATAAGTGAAACAAAGTTTTATTGTTTTTTAATGTTTATTTTGAACATTGTATTAGACTCTCACTAATCAAACTTAAAAGGTTAGAGAGTATTTATGCCTCTTTGGTAAATAGGGGGAGTAATTAAGGTAATTTGTGATGAGTCAGACTTTTCAATGAGTCGGACTGGCTAGAGCCCTATGTAGTCTGATTTATCGAGTATTTACTGTATACAGTGTGTGTGTATATATATATATATATATATATATATATATATATATATATATATATACACCTTTAGTTTGGTTAGCTTCTGCCCAAATTGTTCATTCTGACAAAGGTCAAGCTTTTCACTCCACCTTAGACCTACAGTTTAACATGGAATCCGAACCACACCCCACCAGCAGCCCAGCATCTTAACCATTACACTTTCTTTATTGTGTGGAAGGATGAACAGCTAGGTTTTGCTGCATGCCAGCTGCTGTCAGTGGGTCTTGAACCTGGGGCTGATGGATTTGTAGTCAGTGATGCTAACCACTACACCACCAAGGCATATATATATATTGTTAGAATTATGCCTAAACAAAACTCAAATTACAAAATCAAATTGCAAGCTTATAGCACTAAGCTTACTTATAGCAAACAAAATCCTAACACATAAATTTAACTAAAACCCTGGAAACCCTAAACCTTAATAACAAAATAAATAAACAAACCTTAACCCCTTAAAACAAAATAAATTAACAAATGCTAACTCTTAATATTGAAATTGAGTACTTACCACCTGCATAGTTTTGAAAAACTTGTTAGTTATTCAGAGATCTAATTATTAAGAATGTTTATAATATCAAATCAAATTAACCTGAAATTGCTAAACTACAATTCCTATTATAACAAACCATTACCAAACTTTTCGTAATTACAACAAAACTAAGAAAAAATAAAGATTCGTCTGAATCCTAAGTTTAAATTCTTAAACAACACCAAGAAAATTTTAAGACTGAATACCGAAGGCATATGCGCACAAACTGGCCATTCAACTGTGAAAAAAAAAACTAAAATTGAATCACGCGCTCCTGGGCAGAAAATTCTGGAATCAGAAGTCGTGATTCCACGTATACTTTCTTTAAGGGCACGTTCGAACTTACTTTATTTTAAGGGCGTGTTTGAACAAACCTATTTTAGTTATTTTAATTTTAATAACCTCTGTGGCGAGAAAAGCGATATTCGTTATTTAAGGAATATCATAACTCAACCTATCTTTTATTTCAACTGATCTTTAATCTTCTGAAGGCAATCTAAAGCAGCCTTCCTTTTGGGCCTGGAAGTTTGAACTACATTTTGAGGTTGACCTTGAGTATGAGGTGTCTGATTGGAAGTGTGAATCTGAGAAGATTGAGTTTGATTATTTTGAGGTTGAGGTTGAGTTTGGGTTTGTTTTGACCCTTTATGAGTAACTGACAATTCAAGGGGATACAAGAGACAAATAGGGTAGTTCATCGTTTGGCCATCTGCTCGCTTAAGAATAACGCTTCTAACTTTGTTATCGTCACTGAATATAAGTTGCAAAATTCTACCCATCTGCCAGAAAGGTCGAGATTTGACAGGAGATTTTATGAGCACCACATAGTCAACATTTACACAGTTTTCCCAATTTGTTTGGAATAAATTGTGACTGTGTTCAACCAAAAACAAATTAAATTTTTTAACTAGGGAGGGAATTTCTGAAGTAGTCTTTGGTGTAGAAGCTAGGTTCTCAAGAAATTAATTTTCAACTTTAAACGACTCAAGTTGCATGATGTATAACCAGTAAAGTTTCGAAGCAAAATCTACATCAACCATTTTATGTCTCAATCTAAACACAAATTTAAGTACGTAACCAGTTACTCTATATAACTTGTGAATATCAGAATATTTGCTGATGTCTAAGATTGGTTCTGGTTATCATTAACTATCACTGATGTTACGATATTATTTGGAGCTTGCTCAACCTTGATTTTGCTTAGAGAAACATTGTAACTGATGTTTGGGTCTGAGAAGTGGATCTAACAACCAACTAGACCATTTAGCCAAAAATTTATTTTAGATTGGAACTCTTTAAATGAGATACCTCGAGTCACTAAGTCTGATGGATTCTCCTGAGTAGCCACATACTGAAAACTGATGTTAGTTTTAAAGTTTTCCTGAATATCTTTTTTCATATCCTTGATGTCTTGAATACGGTTTTTCACAAAGATTGACTTGTTCTTTATGTTTATGTTCTCACTGAGAATCCAACTCAAGACTATCTGAGCATCAACAAAAATTTCAATGAACTGAAATGAGGTTTTAAAACTACTCAGTAACTCAGGCAAACATTTTAAGGCTAAATATACAGCTAGAAATTCCAATGACGGTAAAGTTCTACCCTTTAAAGGAGCAACTTTAGCCTTAGAGAACAAGAAGTTTGATTTATTTTGGCTAATAACATAAGTAGCAAAGCCATAACTGCCATGCTAGCATCACAGAATACTGCTAAGTTAACAATTTCATTCTCACTAAACATCATTCTATTGATTTTGAGTTCTTTAAGTTTGATCAAATTGTTATATATCTTTGTTCATTCTTTCTGTTCTGCAGAACCCACTTCCTGATCCCAATTTAACTCTAAAGACCAAAGTTTTTGCATTAGCACTCTACTTCAGATGGTTACAGGTAAGAAAAAGGACAAGGGATCAAATACCTTTGATATTTATGATAATATTTGACATTTTGTGTTGGCATGGCTATCAAGATTATACTCATTTAACCTAAGTTGGTCAGGTTCTACGTAGTATAAGTAACCAAGTACTCTTTCCAAACCACTACCATGATCTTCCGCCCTACCTTGCTCTACCATGTCCTCCTTCAAAGCATGAAGGTTAGAATTCTAGGAATGAAGTTCAAAACCTCCTTCTGACATACGTGAATAAGCTTTCTGATAAACTTTGTACAGTACATTAGGGTCGTAATGAGTGTAAATGAGATTATCAACGTAAAAACAGTTATCAGCACATCTGAAACTAAATCATTGGGATAAAGTTTAACATGATGCTTAATCAAATAGTTCAAAATAAATGGTGAACTTGCAAGCCCAAAAACAATAGTAGTGTATCTATATGTAATTATCTTATCGTTGTTTTCTACCCAAAAGAAACAAAACCTATTTCTATCTGCTGTTAATTTTAACTTAATCTGCAAAAAGGCCTGTTTGATGTCAGAAAGAAAAATGAAAGGATTGCTTCTAAACTTGCATGGAAGGGTAAATAAGGATGACATCAAATCTATATCTGGATATGCTGCTTCATTCAACGAAATACCTTCACTGGTCTTAAGGCTACAATTAAATACTGGTCATATTTTAGTTGTAACTTGAAGTCCTGTCTTTACAACAGGTCTATGAGGTATCCATATAAAATTGTGATAATCTGATGGATCTACAGAAAACTGTTCTATAATGTCATCTGCTAATAATTGATGGAATACGGCAGTGTAACTTTCAAATAAGTTCTTATTCTTTAATTGTTTGACTACTCTATTGAGTGTGGCAAGAGCTATTTTGAAATTAGAAGGGACCTGTCCTATACAATCGTCATGCCATGGTAATTCTACGAAGTATTTCCCCTCTTTAAATTCTATAGAGTCGTTAAACTGTTTAATTTGAAGCTCATCTAAGTTGCCTAAGTGCTCACTCCTTATGCCAATTGACTCTAGCTTAAATAGGTTTTTCAACACTAAGTCTAAGTCCAGTTCAGATTTAGAAACTGATAATGGGTTGAAATAAGTAGGGGAAGGGTGCAAGATAGTATTCACAACACACTCGAAACGTTGAACTGAGGAAGGCTCTTTGTTATTTTTAATGAAATTAGACTCTCACCCTTCACGCTGTGACTGCAGTTCCTCATTGTCGGTGTATGACCCAAGTTCAGGTTACCCAATCTGGACAATATTGAGTTTGAGTTTATACTAGTACAAACATCCACCATTGCCTTAATTGTCTGTAAAATATCAGGTGTTTTACTATCGTGTATGTTGCTGATACAAGAATCAGTTTCAGACAAGCCAAGTGGATTCGCACCTCCAAGGTTACTAATGGCCTCATTTTTAGCTTTTTTTTCAACCTCTCTAAAATTGTTAGTTTTAAAATCAGCCGGCAGTACCACGTACGGTTTTAGTGCCCACGGACTCCGACAGGGGGTTAGTAAGTTTAAGATCAGCCAGCAGTGCCATGCAGGTTTTTGGGCCCCAGACTCCGACACTGTGTTAGTAAATTTTGGTGAGGGTCACTTGTTTTGCCAACTTGCTCTTGTCCCTTCGCAGTGCTGCGGGATACTCTGCCAAATGGTATTATATCCTGAGCCACCACGAAAGCAGGGATAGAGCTATTTAGTGAAATTTTTGAAATTTTGGAGTACATCAGTTCCCAGGAGGCCACGAATTCCCTGAACCTTATCATCATTCTGGTCCTTGAACTGAGAGTCAGCTAACGTGTAGCCTTTTGAAAGGTTGTTTATGCAGTCCCTTAACCCTTCAACAGAGAAGTCGAATGACATTCACTGTCTATCAGGAAGGAAAACTTAGTAAAACTATGAGGGTTTAACTGAACATGTACTCAGCCTCCCTCAAAAACCTAGTGAAAAAACCGGTAAATGTTTGTAGTTCGCATTTATGAGTTTGAAGTTTGTCCAAATCAAGTTCCAAATCAAGAGCCACAGAAGGCCCAATGTACCATCTTTGAGAAGCTGTGTCCAACAAACATCACACACTAACAACCTTGTCCCCCAACCCGAAGTCCAAGGTCACAGTGGGAAGCAAGTAATCTTTGTTGAAATATGATTCGCTACAACCCTCTGTAGCAACAACCCCAGAATGTACTACAAATGACTTCTCTTGCACTAGTCACGAAGATGGAGAAGTTTTAGGACAAAGAGCTGAAATGTGAGATTTTTAGAGCAAAAGGTGCAAGGGAAGGAAATTTTTTAATCTTTACCAGGACAGGTATCTTTAAATGTTTTTGCTAGAACACATGACAAAGTTTGAGCTCTCGACAGCGATCAAGGCACTTTTAAGGGTGTCATACTTCGGGCATTTTAACATACTGTGACTACCCTGACAGAACTTACAAGGATTGAAAGTATTAGCCTTTTGGGTTTGATCTTTAACTTTAATTTCAGTTTTGAAATTTTGCAAAGTTGGAGTATGAGCCGAAGTTTGTGATTTTGAAGAAGAGGGTTTGTTTGACTTAGGGGCGTTATCATTTGACAGGTTCTTTGAAGGTCTTAGTTTTTGAAGGGTCCAGATGACAGACATGTAGTTCTCTAAAATTCTTTCAAGGATGGGTAATTTCAATTAATTTTGACTTAACTCTTTTCTGAATGACAATGGAAGTTTTTGATACATTATGGCTCATCAATTTATTACCAGGCGAATTGTCTTCAAAAAAATCTGTGTTAAAGTTCTTAAGATCATACAACACAGCCCTAACTTCATTTAGCCAAATACTAAGCTTATCATACTGGTATTCCTCAACAGGTCTAACATTAATTACACTAGGGAACAACATTTTTGTTTCTTGAAAATTATTTGGTGTTTCTTATAGAACTTTTGATGCTGATTCCAAATATGGTTTCAGAATTTTTCTATCACCCATAGTTTTTGAGAAAATAATATTTCCATTTACTCAGAGTTTTCCCAAAATATTAGTTAAAATTAAGTGAACTAATTTAATTTTACTTTCTTTTTTTTCCAGGTTAACTATATTTAATAGTATTTTTTGCATTAAAAAAATATAGCTATTTAAACAAACAGATTTTTAATAAAAAGAAAGAAATTTTTTTCAAGTTTTGCTCAAATTTTAAAATTTTTCATAGTAGAAAAAATTGGTTTTTCATTCCAAAAAGTTTTCCGTGATTTCAATAATTTTCCGCCAGCATGAATCGAAACTGTATTAATCCCAGAGATACATTTCGCTTTAATTTCAGTTTTGAAATTTTGCAAAGTTGGAGTATGAGCCGAAGTTTGTGATTTTGAAGAAGAGGGTTTGTTTGACTTAGGGGCGTTATCATTTGACAGGTTCTTTGAAGGTCTTAGTTTTTGAAGGGTCCAGATGACAGACATGTCACGTATGTGGAGAACTGACCATAATGGCACAGAGGAAGACGATGACCCCACTCGTGAAGAAGGCTTACAAACTTTATTTTGGATGTAAGGTAGGCAACCAAGACAAATCCTCGGCACCTCATATCTCATGCATTTCCTGTGCCATCACTCTTAGGGGTTGGATTAAAGGTACCCGCAAATCTATGCCATTTGCCATACCAATGATTTGGAGAGAGCCCAAGATCACCTAACGGATTGCTATTTTTGTATGACTAACATTTCAGGATTCTCTGCCAAAAATAAACATAAAATTCAATACCCAAATCTTGCATCTGCCATGAGACCAGTACTACATGACGATGATAACCCAATTCCAACTCCCCCAGTCATGGACACTGGATGAAGAGTCTGAAGTTGAACCAATGGAAATTGATGACACTAAAGATACAGACTTTCAGCAACCTCAATCAAATAAACCACGTATGATAACGCAGGTTATGCTGAATGATCTCATGAGAGATTTGGACCTTCCGAAAAAGAAGGCGGAATTATTGGGCTCCAGGTTACGTGAATGGAATTTGCTGGCAAAAGATACAAGCATATCGGCATTCCGCACTCGCCAAAAAGATCTGATGCAGTATTTCTCCTCATCAGGTGGTTTATGCGACTGTAATAATGTAAATGGACTGCTGTTAGCTCTCGGTCATGAGCACAAATCTGAAGATTGGCGTTTATTTATTGACTCTTCAAAGCTAAGCCTCAAGGTTGTACTACTTCACAATGGAAATAAATACCCTTCCATTCCTGTAGGGCACGCTGTCCACATGAAGGAATCTTATGAAAATATGAAACTCATCCTTCAGCAGATTAATTATGACCAGTTTCGTTGGTATATATGTGGGGATTTAAAAGTCATCGCGCTGCTTCTGGGAATGCAGCTTTGTTATACAAAGTTCTGCTGCTTCCTTTGTGAATGGGACAGCAGAGCCAGAGATTCACATTATTTTGTAAAGGATTGGCCACTTCGTCAAAAATGTATCCCAGGACTGAAGAATGTCTCTCATGAACCCTTAGTTGACCCCAAGAAAATATACTTACCGCCACTTCACATCAAACTTGGCATCATGAAAAATTTTGTCAAAGCAATGAACAACGAAGATGAGGCATTCAAATATTTGAAGAAAAAGTTTTCACGACTTAGCGATGCAAAGATAAAAGAAGGGATCTTTGTTGGTCCCCAAATCAGAGAGCTCATGAAAGATCAAAAGTTTGATGATGCCTTGAGAGGAAAAGAAAAAGTGGCATGGGAGGCCATGAAGAATGTTGTCACAAATTTTCTAGGGAACATCAAAGCCTCTAACTATGAAAAAATAGTGCAGGACATGATTGAAGCATATAGGTTATTGGGATGTAATATGTCACTAAAAATCCACTTCTTGCACTCCCATTTAGATTTCTTCCCTGAAAACCTCGGCGACATAAGCGATGAGCATGGAGAAAGGTTCCACCAAGATATAGCTACTATGGAGAAACGCTACCAAGCGAGGTGGGATCCGGCAATGTTAGCTGATTACTGCTGGACATTGATGCGAGAAGCTCCTAATGAAAACTACAAGAGAAAATCAGTGACAAAGAAGTTTTAAGAAGAATATTTTAAATGCCAATCTGCCACTAATATAATTTTTATGAAGTATTTTTACTAACTTCTATACACTTTTTGAATAAATATTAAAATACAAATTTCTCAGTAACCTTGGGTGATAGAGAAATTCTACGGCTATATTCGGAATCAGTGGAAAAAATCCTATAAGACCGACCTGTTCACGTCCAAGAAACAAAAAAAAAGTTAAAATTTGTTCCCCAGTGTTATTTTCCTAAAAGCTTCATCTGTTATAAAAGGGATATCCAAAAATTCAGCTTCAAGAAGATTCAGCACTACTTCATAATTTGCATCTGTATTTGATAAATGTTTAATTATGAGGAGGGGTGACAAACTTGACCTTCGTGAAATGAGAAATCATCATGTGGAACCTTTGTAAGGTAAGGTTGGTATAGGCATAATCCTTAAGGTAACCCTTTAAGTATGCAAGTTTAGAAGAATCTGTTAGATCTACTCTAGAACCTATAACATTTTGGAGTTGGGAATGGAAGCTCTGAAAATTATCCTTGTCAGATACACCACTAAATGTATTACACTGCAAATTGGGGGGGGAAGGGCTTCACGTTTTAATACTTCTTTAAAACCTGACAAAATATTTTCAAGTCAGACAGAATTAGGCTGATTTCCTTCATTTGAATTGAAAGAGGCATTACCCTGAGAAGTTTCGGCTACCTTACGATCCTCAACAGCTTTATTTAAATTAGCCAACGATGTATTAACGTCAAAATGGTAATCAGACCAACTCAATCTCTTGTCCAAACAATTTTTTATCAAGGTCAAACAATTCATGAGTTCTATAAATCTCTATCAACTTAGCATCATAGGTTTTAATATCCTCTAAAGTTGAAGTGATGAAGTTAGACTGCAATTTTAAGTTTTCTTTAGTAAGCTCATTCTTATCAACAAGTTTAAAAGTTTTATTTAACATGTAAGTGATTTTTCGCTTGAAGACAGCCCTAGATATTATTAATTCCCATGCAGCCGCTTTACAACTCTTTATAACGGAATTGATGTCTTCCAAGGTTTCCTTAGTATTAATTAATCCTAAAACAGAATCCTCAAAATCTATCTCCATTGTAAAGTTGGGGGAAAATACTACCAGTTGGCTACCTCAAACAAAATTACCCTAAATATTGAAATACTAAAATGGCAAATTAAGAGGTATAATAATGGTAATTGGATTCAGTATGCTAAGTCACACTTCGTGAAATTACTAAAATGCCAAGGTAATTATGAGACCTAACTTGAGGCTCTTATAAACACTAAACACAATCAAAAGCCAATAAACAACTTTAAACTAAGCCCTAATTTATCCGATAGTTAAATCAAACCTATGCTCAGTTTAGTAAGTAGAGTACCTAATGAAAAATCGATGAGTCTAACCAATTTAATCTATGTTGACTCCAAGCTTAAACTATAGTTGATCAAGTTTTTCAATTATGTTAGAATTATGTCTAAACAAAACTCAAATTACGAAATCAAATTGCAAGCTTATAGCAAACAAAATCCTAACACATAAATTTAACTAAAACCCTGGAAACCCTAAACCTTAATAACGAAATAAATAAACAAACCTTAACCCCTTAAAACGAAATAAATTAACAAATGCTAACTCTTAATATTGAGATTGAGTACTTACCACCTGCATAGTTTTGAAAAACTTGTTAGTTATTCAGAGATCTAATTATTAAGAATGTTTATAATATCAAATCAAATTAACCTGAAATTGCTAAACTACAATTCCTATTATAACAAACCATTACCAAACTTTTAGTAATTACAACAAAACTAAGAAAAAATAAGGATTCTTCTGAACCCTAAGTTTAAATTCTTAAACAACACCAAGAAAATTTTAAGACTGAATACCGAAGGCATATGCGCACAAACTGGCCATTCAAATGTGAAAAAAAGCCTAAAATTGAATCATGCGCTCCTGGCCAGAAAATTCTGGAATCGGAAGTCGTGATTCCACATATAATTTCTTTAAGGGCACGTTCAAACTTACTTTATTTTAAGGGCGCGTCTGAACAAACCTATTTTAGTTATTTTAATAATATACTTCACAAAGCCCACAAGTGAACCTCCCACTCTAGCAAAGAGCACTCCCCTGGAAGTCCATCTAAGTCTTCATCAAATTAACGTCTACAAGTAGCTTTCCTGTATTTTAATTAATATGAAATTGATTTAATACGAATTATTTTTAATATTTGTATGCTTATTCCTCCTTTAAAATGCAAAAACTTGTCTATTTTTGTGAATTTTTAGGTCTTGGAAGCCAAGTCAGGAATGAATTAACCTGTACAGTATTACATTAATTCCTATGAAAAAATTGTGTTCACTTTACAAATGGTTTCCAAGGAACCAATTGATTTGTAATTGCAGACAATGCCTGTATGTATATATAGGGTATATATAAACTTTGTAATATCAAAATTCATGTAGTTAGACAAAAGCTACGAAGTATACATCAGTATAATTATTATAAACTACTTTTCAACTAGAATTCCAAGATTCACTTGCATGCATTTCACACAAGATTCTTTAAGTTCATTGATACAGTCCTAAGTGTTTCAGATCATTGTTAATGCTGTAGGTAATTCACTCGCCAAATAATAATACCAGATAGTAAAATCAGGGTTGGTGATTTTTTTTTTTTTTTTTTTTAAATAAAAAAAAAAAGCACTTATTTGATTTTTTTCTTCATGTTCAAGATACACTAAAACAACAAGTCAAAAAAGATCCTTTTCATTCCTATAAGTTCCTATAGAACTAATAACATGAAGTAACTGAAGCAAACTATTGTATTAGCTATTTAAACAGCTAAGTCATCTTTGAGGTTGGATAAGAAATTGCACCTTTGCAATATGCGGAAGGTGCCAGTTTGTGAACATATCTAAGATTTATTCTAGGCCTAGAGTGCAATAGCTGTTGCAATGAGCACCGTGCGAGTACAAAGAAACCAAGGGCAACACTTCGGTTAGGCTAACAGTTAAAAGAGGATTCTTACTATATTACAATAATAATTTATATATATATGGAATGATAAAGATGTTATACCTCTGTTTTTCTAATATAAATCCAATTTCTAATTAGGATAAAATGGCAATATCTTCAAAAAAAAAAAAAGTTTTTGCTATACATTTAATAAGCTATACTACACTGTATAAAATAAATTTATTTAATTTGAGCTGTAAAAGCTGCAAAATTAGTATTTCTTTTCAAAACTTTCAATTAACATTAGGGCTCAATTTAGAAATATATATATTTTTTATTCAAGTTGTAACTCCATAATTCTTTGCTTTAGGTCAGCAAATTAAACTATCATGACCAGATGACCTTAAATGTTTTCTAGAAATGAAATGTGTTTTATATCAAATCAGTGGAATAAAAATTTAAATTAATTATTGATGCTTTATAGAAATAATAAATATGTTCTACAAATGCTTATTCACTTTAGGCCAGTGGCTATTAAGATTTTAATTAATGTTTAAAAAAAAGGTTAACACAGATATCTTAATTTGTCACTATCATTAATAGAGCTATAAGTAAATTCTAAAACCTTGTTTTATTGAAAAATAAACAGCAAAGTTCATTACCATTCTTTATGTATTACCTATCACTGTAGTAATTAATTAGTAGTTTTCGCGTTTTATAATTTTTTTTTTCATATAGCTACTGATTTAAATCAACCAACCCTGACCAGAATTGGTAAAAAATCCAGTCCAGATGCAGATTTGGTCTGGAAGGGCCTATCAGATGGATTACCCTCCGTTAATCCAGTCTGGTCCCAGCCCTATTTTGTATTAGAATTATTGTACTAACAACAAAAATTGTTAAGTTGTATTTATTTTATCAATAAAAAGTTATTCAATTCAATTTGATGTTGCTCAAACAAAAAAACAAAAAAACAAAATATGGAAACATTCAATATTAGATGTGTTGATGTGATATTTTTTTGATTTTTAAAATGTTCAAAGCAACACCACAAAGAAATTTTAAAAATAAATCATTAATATCTGACCAATGCTCCAAGTAACTCTTAAAAGATGATAGATAATAGGTTTTTCATTTAAAGTTAAAGAGTATTGAAAAAATAAATTAAAGGAATAAAAATTCTATTCATAAATGTAAATTGCACTGAAGCCAACTCTTACATGCATACTATCTCTTAATCTAAACTTTAGACTCAAAACAACACGCGGTCAACTCGGAGCAAAGCTATCAAAACCAATCTATTCAATTTATTTGACAGTGTGCTAACCTTACCTGCTTAGCTTTGAAGCTAATTGCACGTTTCATATTAAAATACAACGTATGTGTGACAGATAAGAGGATAACAGAAAATACTATGCAAAGCTAGATACAGTAATGGGATTTGAGCTATGTTGCCTATAAAATTTTTCAAGTTTTTTCACTGAAAGAGATCCAAGAACGTAACGAAGAATGGCATTAATTAACAGCTACATTATACCATAACTATTCACATCAATTTTACATCTGGTAATCCATCTCTTTTAAGACTAAATATTTCAAGTTACTAACTAGTACACTTATCTTATCGGAACAACTTTTAATTGGTGAAGTAACTTACATTCATCTTACTCAGCTCAATAACATTATCATCATCTAACAAATATTCATCAGGGTTGGCGGGCTCTTCTTCGGGTGTACCTAATTTGTTCGACATTCTGTTCAATGTATAAACTAAACACTAAGAAAAAGAAGTACAAATGAAATGACTGTACAAAATGACTTTTTTCTCAACTAATGTTCCTTCAAATTTAGTTAGTTAGTTTCTTCTACTGATTCAAATGAAGGACTCAAGTGTGGTAAGGTTAGTTAAATATTTCTTGTTGGATTTGGCTTCTAAAGTATCAAACATAAGGATACGAGGTAGTCCCAAAACTGTAAAAATAAGATTTATTATTAGTCAGGGCAAGCAAAGGATGAATCTAAGTTCTAATAGGACTGACTACTACAAACTACTCAAGTCAAGTTGTTAAAAAGGAAATTAAGTAGGTACAATATAATATAACTGTCCTTGCCCACCCCCAAAAATGATTATTATACAGGTAGTTCCTGAAACAAGAATGTCCAACTTACATATATCTACTCTTATGAATGAACTCCCATAAAATAGTATTGATTTTTCCCATCTGATATACAAACATTCATTCGTAGTTACAAAAAATTGCTTTTTTTTCATTCCATATTTTATTTTATGCTTTATTAACTATATTTATTTCAAAATACAATATTTATTACATTATTACAGGCGGGTACAGGTATTTACTATAATTTCATGCAACTGTACAATATTTCTTTATAATCTATCACAAACAGTTCAACTTGCAGAGTTCAAGAACATAACCCATTCATAAGTCTGGGACTGCCAGTAATATTTTCTTATTGGTTAATTGCAACACGTGTCAACCAATCAAAGACATCTTACAAAATGTGTCCAAACATTAGAAGCACTAATACTAGAGTTGCAAGGGCATACAAGGATATATATGGGGGTCACCAGCAGGGATATGGTAGGCGACATATTTGGGGGGGGGTAAATGCTGTGACATCTAGTTCTAGGCATGTTGTCAATGTTTGGACAACATGCTTAAAGTGGAAATATTAAAATGGAAAAAACTTATTGAAATTTTAAAGTTAAAAATGTCATCTGTTTAGCAAAGCAAGTGAAGCAAATGTACTTTGTCAATTTTTAATAATATCAAACCAAACCCACATTCACTTCTGATATAGACAATTGAGTGGTTTCAGTCTAAGCTATAAGCCAGATTAGAAAAACTTCATGGTTATCAAGATCTAAATACAACTGTATATACAGGACAGACATGGGGTAATAGTAATAGACTATTACAGGGTTTTTCAAGTAATAGATCAATTTTTTGGCTGTAATAGTAATAGAAAGCAAAAGTAATAGATAATAATCTATTACTTTTCTATTACAGTGGCAATGGACATATTGTGTGAACAAAGAACTGAAAAAATGAACTAAATCTACTCTAAACTAAAATGTACAGTATGTGAACTAATCTTGTGGCAAATTTTTCCTTCAATAAAGTAAAATTTATCAAGACCTACACTTCTAGTCTGAAATTGTAATGATTTGTTTGAAACAAATATTTGTTAATACACTGCTTCTAATTGCATTTAAATAGCCATAAAGATCCTTTTCAAATGAGTGAAGTACCCCACATACAAAAGTAATAGAAATAGATGACCAAGTAATAGTAATAGAAGAAATCAAAAGTAATAGTAATAGACACCATGTCTGATACAGGCAGTCCCTGACTTATGAATGGGTTATGTTCTTAAACCACATTCACAAATTGAACTGTCCATAACTCAGATTATAGAGAAATATTGGACATTTGCACAAAATTATTGTAAATACCTGTAACTGCCTGTAATAATGTAATAAATATTGTATTCTGAAATAAATGTAGTTAATAAAACAAAAAGTAATATGGAATAATAAAAAAACCCCACTTAATTCACATGTCAGATGGGAAAAATCAATACCTACTATTTTATGGGAGTTTGTTCCTGTAAATGTTCGTAAGTCAGACAGTTGTATCTCTGGGACTGTCTGTATTACATTTAGAAAACAAAGCCACTCAGGTTTACCAAGTTTATCCAAGTCAAAAAGATTATCTAATACTATAGTCAGAGCTGGGCAGTATTTAAATACATTTGTATTTAAATACATTTATGTATTTAGAACTGTATTTATAAATACATTGTTTTTCATGTATTTAAATACTTTAATGAGTATTTAAATACAATGTATTTAAATACTCAAAATATAAAAATGTAAATACTTTTACTTTTGAAAGATTGGTTTTGATCCGCAGCAACCGTGAAATAAAAGAGAATTCGTAAGGTGCCTTGTGTTTATGTTTACGTCTTATGTTTACGCTTATGTCTCATCTACTCATTAATTGTTACTCATTTTGCAATGATATAATGAGTATAATATGTCACTGGTTGAACATCGTAAGTTCTAAGTTCTTTTATTTTTGTTTTGTTCTAAAAAGGGAAATATATAATCGGAAATTAGATTGTACTATTTCTTTATCCTTTATCAAGCATTTTATATTGTTGTTACTCATGAATTAGTGAATGCACATGTTAAAATTTGTATGTATTTAAAATGTATTTACAAATGTATTTAAATACAATTGATGTATTTTGTATTTAGTATCTAAATACATTCGTAAAATGTATTTAGTATTTAGTATTTAAATACATTTCTCCCATGTATTTAGTATTTAGTATTTAAATACATTCAATGTATTTATTGCCCAGCTCTGACTATAGTCTATAATAAATGCAAAAACTTCACTTTTTTCTACATGAAGGTCAAAATATGATAATAAAAACCCACTCTAATAGACAGAGTTTATTTCCACAGCAGTTTTGATGCCCACTGGCATCCTCTTTGGGTGCCAGTGGGCATCAAAACTGTTGTACAAATAAACTCTGCCTATTAGAGTGGGTTTTTATTATCATACTATATTGTATGATCAAATTTTGCAAAATATCAACTTCAAGTCAGTTAATTATCCTCAAACTACTTACAAAGCTACTAAAATAGACTACATTACTTGAGCTAAACAAGAACTATGTTGGAACAACATCAGTGTCACCACTTATATTTGTGACCTTTACCTTTGATGCAAAAAACTGATTCTTACTGGTGAGACATTGCATATGTACATCAAGTTTCATCAATTTATGTTTAGTGGTTCAAAAGTAATAGCACAGACTTCCATCTAACAGCTGACCTCCATTTGTGACTAACATTATATTTTTTTTTTATTGGGGTTGTTTAACCTCCTTCGCAACATCTAAGGTCATATGATGGAAGGGACCTACAGCTTTACGCAGAATCCAAACCATGAGTCGCTACATAATCTAGGTGCGGAGGACTGTCTCCCATCCAACTACTACCCAGACCGACCCAATGTCACTTAACTTCGCTGATCTCTGGAAAGCAGTGTTACAACATTGGTCACAACATAGCCATATATATATATATGCCTCAGTGGTGGTGGTGGTGGTTAGTGTCACTGACTACGAATCCATCAGCCCCAGGATCAAAACCTAGTGATGGCAGGGGGTGTGCACTGTGCAGTAAAACCCAACTGTTCATCCTTTCACACAATAAAGAAATTGGTTCATAGATAAATGGGTACCCTTGGTAGCCTAGTGGTTAAGACACTGGGCTGCTGGTGCGGCATGGTTTGGATTCCATATTAAACTGTGGGTCTAAGGTGGAGTGACAAGCTTGATCTTCATCAGAATGAACAATTCAAGCAGAAACCAAACCAAGTTTAACCAAGGTATGTGTGTGTGTGTGTGTGTGTGTGTGTGTGTGTGTGTGTGTGTATACATACACACAATAGTCCCTTGCACAACACAGGGGTTCCATTCCCAGAAAAGGCCATGTTGGGCAAAACTACATTGCATAAACTTAATACCATACTTCATGTAAAAAATTAAAATGGGGATGCACAATAGGGTGGAGTGAAAAAAAAATTTTTTTTTTCAGAATTCAATTTTGTAGGGGCACCCAAAAGTTAGTCTGTGGTACCAATAAGAAATCTGTTAAATATTAGTTACCTGTGACATCAACTTCACTGGCCTCAAGGAGGTCAAAATTTTGCTTTTCAGGTCCCCAAAAAAATTAAGGAAAAATTCAAAGATTTAAGGGTATCTTCCATTCTGTTTATGCTAGGAAGATCATTTTGTTTCATTTGATTTGTCTATTTACGTTCTTTAACTTTACCCTTATACACTTTTTTCCCATTCCTCACAGAAATTTGGAAAATTTGGTATTTCATGAAAAATACTAACAAAAAATAGGTTTTTATTACTTTCGTTGATTGGTTGATGTTAAGCATCATTCAGTGATTGTTTTCTTTTAGAAACTCATAAAATAGCTGCAAGGCTTTAAATATATTGGTTTATTGAAGCAGCTCTCCGCTAATTTATGCTAGATACACAAGCCATGCATATCTCAGCTTAAATTACCCAGAACTCACCGCATGGAGGTAGCTGCTCTTTGAGTTCCACCCTAACCCACCCACCACAATAATTTAGAAAGCTTCTTATTCAGTTTTGTAGTCTCTCTTGGTTTCAAATTACAGTAAACCCTCATTATTCGTGGTAGATGTGTTCCACTCGCGCCACGAATAAGGGAAATCCGCGAATACGCCATACTCCATTGATTTTGTGCCTAATATACAGGAAGGTGGTTCATATCCTTGCCTTTTAGTGCTCGCGGGTGGGCTGCCTTATGAATTAAGCCAGGCTTCACCATGTGACCTGCAGCATTGGCACAAAAGAGAAGAGTTACATGATCTTTTACGGCTTTGAATCCTGATGCATGACGCTCCTCCTGACTAATGTAAGTGCGTGATGGCAATTTCTTCCAAAAAAGGCCAGTCTCATCGGTGTAAAGACCTGTTCATGCTTATACCCCTGAAATCTTGACATTGTGCAGTGAAAAACGTTTTTTGAATCTTTCAAACCAGCTTTTACTAGCTACAAAGCTTGATTTGGGAGTGGTGCTCGTTCCTTCTCCTCCGTCGGCGGCCTTGAAGCAGTGACCACGAATAATTGAAGCCACGAATGGTGATGCCACAAATAGCGAGTGTTTACTGTATTTCATTATTGCTTAAGGTGCAATTTTGGTTTTAACATAGCCATCTCTCCTCTCACTTCCATAAACTGCTCTTACTGCTTCTGTTACAAGTATGATACTCCTTTCTACTGCTTGTGTATGACAAGGTAATTGAAAGAGTTAATTTTTCTTCACTAGTGTTCTCAGCCAATGATGTCAACTCATCTTAGGTTAAATGTTTTGTCAATGGTGGCTCAAGCAAGTCAAGCATGATGGGACTATCTGTCCAAAATATAATATCAGCGTAGTCAAGTGCATGGAAATTTAACTTTGGTACACTGAACTCACGAATGCTTTTTATTTTTTCAGCTTGAGATCTTGTTACTTCGATCCTTCATATTGCCAATTTTCAAATGTTTGGCCAGTTACCAGTTACCGTATCAGATCCAATCATCATTTTTTGAGACATTCATTTGTCATTAAGAAAATCCCTTTCCAGAAGAGGAACTTTTCAGTCTTTCTCACGATGACATGTCAGGAAGTCTTCACATTTACAAGAAGCTATATTGAAGAGCTTTATTGAGTCAAGTTTAAATTTGTGAAGCAATGCTTGATAGGATGCTTGGTCTTTCTGCCCTTTGAAATGTTTCAAGACATTTTGATATTTTTCATACAAACTTTGAATGCACTGTGTTATGGTCTTATGATGGCTAGTTAGAAAAGAAGCATGATCCCATATAGTCTTTACTCTTTGGGTAATGACTGTAGCAACATCATAAATTTTTGGATTAACTTCTCCTGACTTAATTCTTTCCTAACAAAGGAAACACTGAAGTATATCTTTGGACAAAGGCAAATAAATCAGTGAGAGATCCTTTGGTGGTCCAAAGATTGGATTCAGCTGTTGAGTATTCCTTGTCTTCCTTTTAGCTGATTTATTCATGGCCATGGAAGCCATGACTAATTTTGCTTTGTGTGTCGGAACAGAATTAGACTATATTAGTGACTGCAAATGTTTTTAGTGAATCAGATTCAATATAAAAATTTATCAAAGCAATCAAATAATCTGAAAAAGATATGTAATTTATGATGTAATATAGTATACCGTATTTTTCGGTGTATAAGACGCACCCCTATTTTCAAGGCCTTTTTTCAGGAAAAAAATTATGACCAACTGCCTAGTTGTCAGAAAATGTCCGTAATTTTCTACCAGCGAGGCTGACTTGTTAAAGCCCTCCATCAAAAGTATGGTGATACATTTTCTTTCACCCATACTCATTATAAGAAAATAGTATTAAGTATACAGGACATGACTCCAGATTCCTGGGATCTTGGGAGCATTGCTCCAGTAAATTTGACCATGAGAAAAAGTAAATTTGGGTTTGGGTTTTGTTCATCCGCTAGATGTTATGCAATTTTTTTGCATATATGTTCTTGTACAAACCAATTTTTTTAAATTACAAATTTAGTTATTTTAAGTTTAGTTGGTAATTCCATATTTAACAATTATTTTTATTTTTTGTTAAGCTTCAATGTTTTGATAATTAAAATTTTATTAAAACATTTTTTTTTTTAATATAAAATTATCAGGATTGGACTATGTTCCATTGATCTTGGCCAGGTTTGATAAATTGGCCAGATAATTACTTGTGCGGTTTTAAGTAATCCACCATGACTCTAGTGCGGTTTTAAGTAATCCACCATGACTCTAGAATTGAAAAGTTTAGTTAAGTTTAAACTTACTTTTACTTACTTTAACTTACCTACTTTTACTTACTCTTCCTTACTTTTACTAAGTTTAAAGCACTTACTTTTACTTACTTTCATTGTACTATATTTACTTACTTTTACTCACTTTTACCATACTATATTTACTAACTTTTACTTATTTTGTATTTTTTCAGGTAGTCAATAATCAATAATGGATCCTAATATTGATGAAGTTTAGAAAAGTGAGGGTGTTAAAAGGGGTTACTTTTGTGGTCAATGCAAGAACAAATATTCAAAGAAGCAAAACTGGGAGGAACATTTTAATTCCAAAAAAAATATTTGTTACAATACAAGAGGTCCCAGAGTTTGGGCCCACAGCTTAGATATTGCAGCAAAGAGATATGGCAAAGCAGTCATTTAGTTTGTTCACAAAATGTGCTAGTGCTAGACCTCAGAAAAATGAACCAACTTCATCAACTGCTAATCTAGAAAATGAAACTTTTTCACTAGATGTTTCACAGACTGAAGAAAGTGCTTCTCCTCCACCTAAGAAACAAAAGGTAAGTGAGGAATCTGCACATCAGACTAACAAAACTGCTTTAGAGGAATTTGAAAATTCCCAAATCCAGAAGACATTGAATGCAATTTTGCGCCTAACAAAAGAAACTCACCAAGCTGTTGTGGTTAATAAAGAGAAGTCAAAATATGTCCAAGTTCAAGTGTTGCATCCAAATCTAATAAAGCAAAAAGCAACAAATTTGACATTTCCATAGCCCATTTAAGCAAGTGTAAATCAATACAAGAAATCCTGAACAATGATTTGATCATGTATGTATTGATTTCCTATGTAACAAAGATTATGTTGCAAGTAGCTCAAAAAACCAGTTAGTGCAGAATTTGTAGAAAATATATTTTATAAAGGAGGAGGGAAAACTGTTATGTTAAGAGTGATGGAAACAATTTCCAAATTAGCTAATGGAGGAAATGCAAATGATGTAGTTTCTGAATTTAAGCATGATACCACAGGGCAGCAAAAGGAACTAACAGCTGAGGGTTACATCCTAAATGAAGTTTACAAATACATCAAGAAACGTTCTGATTACTACCAGGTTGCTGAAGTTGCTAGACCATCCAGAACCAGATCTGAAAGTAGTTTTACAAAAGACTCAGTGATAAATTGGCTGACAGAATATATAGAACAGCTGTGGAAAGGAATCACAGAGAGATTAAAGCATTTTGATAAAGATGGATCAACTGCCTGGAGTGAAGCACCAGCTGAAGGGACATTCTCCATTCTTGGTTACATTGTTGAACACAAAGGATCCATTAAGCCATCTCATTTGACTAAGCTGTGCAGAATTGTGAAGGAGGGTCCAGCTCCAGGCACTAGATCTGCTGTAATGATCACACAGAAAGCCATTGATCAGTGGCCAAGCATACATGGCGGTAAATTCACAACAAATGCCTACATGCAAGGTCTAACATCGTCCACTGTTGCTGCTGCAATGAATAAATAAACTTAAGGTGAGTTATAAACTGTACATTATTGTATTATTATGTTTAGCTAAAACAATTTGTAATTGGTATGTCGTCAATTCAAGAGTTTACTATCATTAACCTATCTAGTGGTGTAAGGGGAAAAAAAGTAAATTCAGAGCTGTGCTCCAGTAAATTTTTTCAAATCTGGAGTCATGATACAGGAGACTATACTATATGTTATGAAACATAAAAGTAAATCATTATGCAATACATACTGTTTTTCTTGTTATCAGTGGGTTGGGAAGAGTAGAAACTTAATGTAAAATTGGCCAAACCAATACACAGTCAGGAGGGACTAAGATATGATGAATTTTTGTAAAAATCCATCAGTTCTTCTAGCCCATATAAAGGTAATATTGACCTTCAGTGTATAGGATGCAAGGTGATTTTGAGACCCCTTTTTTTGGAAAAAAGGTGCGTCTTATACACCAAAAAATATGGTAAATAACAAACCCTAAATAATATAACTATGAAATAATTTAAATCTGTGAAAATCTAAATAAATGGAAACCTTAAAATGGTGTTAAAACATCTAAAGTTGAGAAACTCAATGAAAGATATAAAAATCCTATTTTTTGTTAGTATTTTTCATGAGCCCAGTAAAGCCTAAAGCTTAAGGGCCAAATTAAATAAAATAAATAGTCAAGCTTCACAATTATTTGTCATTGTAAACTGAAAAATATAAATTTATTTTATTATTATTAATAAAGGTTATTCTAAAAAAAAAAAAAAAAAAAAGTCAAATTTCTGTAAGGAATGGGAGAAAAGTGTATAAGGGAAAAGTTAAAGAACATAAATAGACAAATCAAATTAAACAAAAATGATCTTCCTACCATAAACACAATGAAGATATGCTTAAATCTTTGAATTTTTCCTTAATTTTTGGGGGGACCTGAAAGGCAAAATCTTTTAACCTCCTTGGGACCAGTGAAGTTGATGTCGCAGGTAGCTAATATTTCACAGATTTCTTATTGGTACCACAGACTAACTTTTGGGTGCCGCTACAAAACTGAATTCTAAAAAAAAAAAAAAATTCACTCCACCCTAATGCACAACCTTAGAATATAACACAGAAGCATAACACTACGGGTATGTAACAAAATTTTGGAAAATTTGTGTTTATCTTATTTTTTTGGTGTTTCTTTGTTTTTGAGTGCACTGAATTAAAAAATCGCATTAGTTTTCTCATGAAGACTCTAGTTTCTCCTGAAAACCATAATCTATTTTTTGTACCTAGTGACTTATCAGAGAGCAAAATCACAATGAAGGAAAGGAAAATAAATATATTTCATATTTAAAGATATATAATGTGTATATAATGTATATATATGCACCCAAATATGCTCACAAATCTAAATGGATAATGCTTAAAAATGTACATTTGAGCAACTTTTTCTCTTGTAGTCCCATTGATTAACTTGTATTAAACACCTGATATAGTCACCCATCATAGCTTCATCCCATTTTCCCTGGCATCTCCTCTTCATGGTTTGGATATCTTGATGAAAACAATCACCATGCTCTTCACTTACATCACCCAAATTTGGTCTGAAAAATCCTAAATGCGAGTCCAGATAGTGTAACTTCAGGGACATTCTACAACCTAACCTTTGAAAGTGTTTGAGTAGATTTTCTACTAGCTCTTTGCAGTTGTCATTCTTCTTTTTACCTAAAAATCCATGGACTACAAGCCTAAATGACTGCCAAGCATTTTTTTCAGAGCTGTCATTTTTTCTTCCAACTCTTTAGATGCTAACATACGTCTGACTTGAGGTCCAACAAATATATCTCCCTTGATTTTAGCTTCAGAAAGTTTGGAAAACATTGAACGTATATGATAAAGAGCATCACTTTCAGCATCCAAAGCTTTGATCAATTGCTTAATAAGACCAAGCTTGATATGCAGCAGGGGTAGCAAAATTTTGTCTGTTGGAACAAGGGCTTCATTAAGAACATTGTGTTTGCCTGGATTAAGCTCATTTCTCATGGGCCATTCCTTTCTGACAAAGTGCTTACCATCTGTTCTGCTGTCCCAAAGGCAGAGGAAACACGAATATTTAGTGTAGCCACCCTGTAGTCCAAGCAGGAATCCTAGCATTTTGAAGTCTCCACATACATCCCATCTATGTTCACTGGTTTATTTTGTCTAGCAACTGCTTTACATTTTCATATTCTTCCTTCAATTCAACCAAATGAGCCACAGGAATAGATGGAAAAATGTTTCCATTATGTAGTAGGATGCCTTTTAAACTTCTAGTTGAACTGTCAATAAACAAATGCCAATCAGCAGGGCTGTATTCAATTCCTATCTCAGCAAAAAGGCCATTCACATCACAGCAGTAGCAAAGAGAGTTTGATGCAAAACAGGAGTAGGAAGAAATGTATCACAAATGCCTATTCCTGTAGAAAGAGATCTTGACACTTGGGTCCAAAAGATTCCACTCTTTAAGGCGGGACATCATAATTTCTGCATTGGTTTTTGTAAGGTTTATATCCCTTACTAGGTCGTCTATGTCTTTCTGGTTGGGGAAATGGGGTGAAGTATTGGAGCTCGCCTCGAAGTCAGCATCATCATCTTCATTGGAGGATATTAAAGGCGTTTCTTCTATTTCCTCCATGGTGGGTGGGCATGGAATGGGTAAATCTTCATTATGGGGGACTGGGGCAATATAAGATAGGATATTTGGATACAAGACATTTTTTCAAGTTTTACTATCTTGTCAAGTGAAATGTCTACCATGCAGAAGTAGCAATCATCATGGTGATTGGTTTGCTCCCTCCAAATGCGAGGAATAGCAAATGGCATGCCTTTTCTGGTACCTCACAGCCATACTTCTAATGTGAATGGCAGCTTTCACAGCAAAAGTGAGGTGCCCATGATTTATCTTATTGCCCATGGGCATGCCAAAGTAAGCTTGATATGCTGTACAAAACTTTGTTCTTGTGTCAATTTTGTGCTTTAATTGCTTTGGATTGATGTAATGGCCACAAACACAACAAAATGAATCTACAACGTGTCTGCAGGGCCTATTGGTAGCCATCACCATATAATTCTAATTCAAATATCTGAAAAATACAAAAAACATTTTATAAATAGAAATAAGAAACCAAATGTGTACAAATATTTAATAATGGGCCGTAACCAATAAAAACATTATATACTAATAAACCTCAGTTTTGGGGACATTTCAGATTTTGCACTCCAAATTACTTTTGCTATCTCAGAAAAATTCCTTAAAAATGGCGAAAAAGTAAAATTTCTAAATTTTACCATATCATAAAAACTATAGTTTTCTAAGCAAAACCAATGCCAAACCTGTAATCATTAATCAGTGTGGTTGAAACAGAGAGAAAAGATTAAAAAATCAACATACTGTACCGTAAAAAAATTTGTTGCACAATGATAATTAGATGTTTTTTCATAATAAAAACCTGAGAGTAAATAGCTGTACATATATATGGAACAAACAAATCATAAACCAAGAATAAATGATAATGATGTGCTTGGAGGGCGAGGGGTTAATTGTTTGAGGCTGAGAGATTATCAGCATCAAACTCCATTGAAGTGGGATGCTTGAGGAGAGCCAGGAGTCAAAGTGAATGCTTCAGAGGATGCAACAACAGGGTTGAAAGAAGGAAGTTATTGTTTGCCATTTTGCCTTCCTACATAAATCTTTTGCGAGCTCCCTGTATGGTGCTGAGAGATCCTAAAGTCCTCTCTTAAGTTTAAGGCTCCTCTACATTATCATGTCCGTTATGTCAATCTCTGCCATCTCATTTGCCTTGGATAGGAAGTCTAACATCGCGTTTGATGTCAGGATAGGCTTTGCGGGTTCATCCTCTTCTCCAACCTCAGTCACTTCTGCTTGATGCAAATAAGCTCTTCAAGCTCCTCATTGGTCAGCTCTTTGTGATGAGATTGCAGCAGCTCTTCCATGTCCCCATCTTTCATGTCATCAAAACTCTTCACTCTTGAGTTCTTTGGCCAGCTTGATGGAGTCAGAAATTTCCTTATCAACAGTGGGGAATCCAAAGATGATTCCAACAGGCATTCTTTGTCAAGGGTTTAACTTCATCCCAGGCCACCTTGATGCAGTACTTGATGATGTATGACTTCCAGAATTGCAATTAAATTCTCCGCTGTACCATCATCAAGAGCCTGAGTGGCATGCATGTACACACCTCGAGTGTAGCAAGACTGTCTTAATCACTCCTTGGTCCAGGGACTGCAAAACCAAGGTGGTGTTAGAAGGCAAAACATTATTTCAACATTGGAATGTGCGAAACTAAGCTTCTCTGAGATGTGACCAGGGGCATTATCCAAAATAAGCAGGACCCTGAACTCAAGGTTGTTCTTTGCCAGGTATTCTTTGATCTTGTGTATGAAGCGGTTATTGAACTAATCATCAAATAACATCCTTGTTACCCAGGCCATTTTATTCAATTGCCAAACCAGAGGTGCATGGGTTTTGGGTGCAGTAAACAAATAAAGGTTTGAATTTTAAATCACCAAATGCATTGCCACAAAAAAAAAGAAGAGTAAGCCTGTCTTTAAATGCCTTGAATCTGGATGCTACCTTCTGCTCCTTAGAGATGTACATCTTGCTGCCCATTTTCTCGTAGAAAAGCCTGGTTTCATCCGCATTGAAAACCTGTTCTGGGGCATAACCCTTCTCAGTGACAAATTCAAGAAAGTGGAGCTTGAATTTTTCAGCTGTCTCATGATCTGCTGACTCAGTTTCACCCTGCAGCTTGACATTGTGCAGCTTGTATCATCAAGTGAAGTTTGCAAGCCACCCTTTGCTTGCGTGAAATTCAGTCACAGATCAAGCCTTCAGAGGCAATCACATGTTTGTATAGGCTACGAGCTTTCTCATGTATGGCAGTGCCATCAACAACTGAGCCTTTACTGTTCATTTGGTCACTGACCTATAGCTACACTTAATAATCTTTCCATTTTTTCTCAGAGAAATTCTCCTAGGCACTCAAGACACCTTTGCACTTATAGGAGCAGATGCCTTTATGCTAGCACAAATTTTTTTTCTCTCACTTGCACAAATGGTATGTATTGTCAACTCATTCAACTTCATATTCTCAATGAAGAGATGCTGCACTCATACCAGCGTGTGATTTGTCTAAAATCATGATTTTTTTTTCAGCCAAGGTCATAACCTTACATGATTTCTTTACTACACTACCACTAAGAGTCTTTATATTTCAAGGCCATGGTTCAATTAAGTGTACATTTAATGTAAAAGGACAAAAAAGTTTGGAATGGAGAAATTTCAGAGGGATAACCTCCATGAAATGATTGTGACATTACATACATAGATAACCAGGAAGTGGCCACAATACACGCGCAACATACAATAATTACAATATAATGTACTATATTCCCAAATGTTTAACAAAGTATTAACAATTATTAAAGTACATAGGTTAAAATACAGTGTATATAGTACTCTTAGTGTACTCACCACATATATTTCATGAGGGGGTGCATTTTCTGTTTGATGATAATCAATTTTTATTAAAGAATGAATATTTTTTTTTAGCATTAAGGTTAAAACTTACAATGCCAATTGTAAAACCAATGATATTAACCCTTTCACTCCGGGTGTGGCATATAAACTACATGGCAAATTTGCATTCAGATCCAGGTGTGATAAATAAACCAACTCCTAATCTTTTCTAAACTCCGGGTGTAGTTTATAAACCAAGGGTATATCCCTCTCTTTCCACCTTCTGTGGTTGAAAATGAGGGGGGGATATATGTATTATAATTCAAATTCATATAATTTGCTTCAAAGCTATGCTCATAGTGAAAGGGTTAAAGTTAGAATAGTAACTGCTCCTACTTTTAGGTGATTTTTTTACAAACCTTTCCTGTCCTTAAAAATAAAATTCACTATTTATTTATATTAAACAAAAAAGTGCATTATAAAGTAGTGAAAGTACACTTAGTACAGTATACAAAAAATATAGTTATTAGTCTAAACCGCATGCAAGTAGGATTAGTAGGTACTGGGTTTAGTTACTAAAGTTTAGATATACCGTACTACTAGTATATATTAATATATATACACAGTGGTGGCCATAAGTCACCATCAATTTAAAAAAATTGTTTTCACATAAACTTAAAATACCAAAATTACTGTAAATGGTAGAAAAGATGTATTTAGAAACTACTCAAGCATACAAAACATACTAATGAATTGCAGTCAGTATTTTGTACATTTACCCTTTTTTCCAGCACTTCAGTGATACATCATGGCATGGAATTTACCAGTATTTCACAATACTCCAGCATAATTTCCTGCACCCACACCTTCTTTATAGTTCAAGCAAATCCTTCAATGATGTAGGATTGTAATGGGTAACTTTTTCTTTGATGGTTCACCAGCAGTTCTCTATCAGGTTTAAATCAAGCAAGTTTCCCAGCCAAGGTCCAATCAGCTGAAAACCAGAATTTCAGAGGCAATCAGACATGGCACTCCATCTTGTTGAAAAAACCTAAATATCCTGCAGGAGAAGTGCTGGCTTTATGGAGATGTGCCACACATTTTCCAACGAGACAGAATGCCATGCTGATAACATCCTTAAAAGCAATCCACACTTCTTTTTCAAGATTGTTCATTATTCTTTCAAAGTGTTCATCCAAAGTCAGTTTTCTAATATGATCTGGGACCAACAAAAATTCCTCCTTTCACTTTTGCTTCTAAAAGAGTTGGGAATTTACCACACAGACACTTAAAACAATCTCCATCTTCGTCCAAGGCCTTAACAAATTGCTTCAAGCCCAATTTTATGTGAAGCGAAGGTAAAAGGACTTTCTTCGTGTCAACCAAACTTTCACATTGAATGTTTTTAGAACCAGGTGTCAGGTTGACTCTGCGTGGCCATTCCTTTTTTATCCAGTGCCAAGTTCTTACTCAGCTATCCCATTCACACAAAAAACATGGAAACTTCATATAACCTGGTTGTTGACCTAACAACATACAAATCACTTTTAAATCTCCACAAAGTAGCCAACTGTGTTCTTTGTATTTAATCTTAGCTAGAAGAAGCTCAAGATTTTCGTACATTTCCTTCAAGTGAACCAAATGAGCCACAGGAATGGATGCATACAAGTTACTATTGTGAAGGAGAATGCCTTTTAGACTTCTTTTGGAGGAATCAATGAAAAAGTTTCCACTCATTTGTATCATAGACTGCAGTGCCTAGCTTAAGTATTAGTTCTGAAACATTGTTGCAATATACCAGTGAATTTTCTTGAGAAAAATATTGGATAAATTGTTTTTCTCAATTTCTGTACCAGTAAAATGATGTCCTGGGAGAAAGCAAGTTCTTTGCACGAAGTCTGGATCCAAAAATCTCTGAAGAATCCTTCGGGAGACACAAATCTCTTACCAAATCATTAAGGTCACTGTGTAAACAATTGGGGTTCACCAGAGTTTTGGTTTGAAAACAATCAATATCATCCTTTCCATCATCATCAGACACTGAATCAGATGAAGTTATATCAAGAGTAGTTTAGTAGGTACAGGTATACCAGGTCCATGAGCAACAGGTCTTATAGCAGACTGAAAGTTTGGATAAGAAATTTCCTTTTTATTTTGGTATTGTAGCCTTGCACGTTAAATGAACAAAAATAGCAGTCATTGCTGTGATTTCTAGGCTTACACCAGACCATTGGAATCCCAAAAGGTAAAGAATCCTTTTCACCTTTACTCCACAGTCTAAGTTGTTCAACACAAACACTGCAAACTTTATGTGGAGCCCATGATTTGTTTTGATCCCCAAGTTTCATTCCAAAGTATGCATAGTATGTTTTCTTGACAAAGTCTGTAATATCTCACCTTTGTTTTTTCATAGTAAATTTTTCACAAATATAACCAAAAATGTTTGGCCTATTTACACACCCTCTGGTTGCCATAGTGACAAATAAACAAATCTCAAAAGAGAAATATAGTCACCATGCACCTTTGAATAATAAAGAACTATAACCTCGCATGCACTAGACAGATTGACTCATCTTGCGGCTTGTAAATCACTTGTATACTAGCAGTATGTTTCTCAAATGTTCTAGAAGATGATATGACATCACTTCTGATCTGGAAGCATTTATAGGCAGTATTTTTTAATCAAAATTTAATTGAGTCAATTTTAATGAAAATTATTTACATATGTAATATGAAATATGACATTTTGTGAAAAATCTATTGGTGATGGTGAAAAATTATTAATATTTTTGGAATCAGCGTGCAAAAATTACTACAGTAAACTTCCGAAATAACGGCACTCAAAATAATGGAATACTCGAGATAATGGAACTTTTAAAAATTGTTGTACAGTAAAGAAAACGGCAGCGTGCAGGACTTTGTTTACCCGGCGCCATTTTGAAAGTGAACTCTGTACCGACAACACGTGGAATGTTCAGAGCTACATTTATAACGTTAAATTATAAGTGAATACACCCCCTCTCGCAATGTCTCCGAAAGTTACTGAGAAGAAAACACAAAAAAGAACAACTTGGGCCACCGCACAATCATGCATGGACACGGTTCTCAGTTTTTTTTAACAAAATCCAAGCTTCAATATGCAAGAAGTAATGCAAGCACATATGCTTAAAAACACGATGTTAAGAAAAAAACAAGCATCCGCGCAACAAGGTGACATAAGAAAATTCTTGAAGAAATCAATTGAAGAAAATGCACCCTCTACAGATGAAGCACTCGTGGTGGAGAATTTAGAATAGTTTTTTTTTCAATTTTAAAATGTTCTTTTTGCTTTATTTATGTACTGTGCATTTATCAGTTAATAAAGTAGTATTCATTATCTCTCTATTTCTTATTTATCCCCCTTTATTTATGCATTAAATACATTTAAAAAAACTTCCGAGACAACAGAAAATTTGCAATAACGGCACCCTCAAATCCCCGAGGGTGCCGTTATTTGGGAAGTTTACTGTATACAAGTGATAAAATATTTCAGACAACAAAACTATTACAGGCCTGTATTATTTGAGAAAATTTTCTACTTTTTCAAAAAATGCAAAATAAGTGAAAAAAGTCCAAAATTTAAATAGTAGAGAAAAATTAGTACTTTTCCAAAAAATGTGAATCAAGTCAAAAAGTACAGAATTTAAATAGCATAGAAAATTTCATGCAGGGAATGAATTAACCCAAATATACAAAAATACCACATGGGCCCTCTTCAAGTCCCAATGCAACGCTTTGTCTGACACTACATACTTTATTACTACTACAGTGATCCCCCAACCTGCACAAATTCAAAGATAGGATGAAGAGATTTCACTACCTTTTTTTTTATCTGCATGAGCTAATAAAATTCAAAGATAGATCAGCACAAATTTTTTAAAATTGTGGTAAATACTTAAAAATGACAACATTTTTTGTGTATTCAGTACAACATGTATGATACATATAATACTTACACATACAATGCATATGTAAGATACTTTAGCATTTGCAGCTGACAGCAAAATGCTTGGTAGTACATCTCCTGTATGACCAGCCAGTTTATATATTGAGTCATCTTTCTAATGCTCCTTTGGATTATTACTCTTTTTATAGTGATGTTTTTGAAATTTTTTTTTTTAAAGATTTACTATTTATAGCTACTTCTTATATATTTTACATGCAATATATTATTATGAAGCACAGGTTCTACAGCTTACAGGCTATGGAACCTGCATGCAGGTTCCCCATATACATGTAATAGCTACAGTATGAGGTTATATTATCAATCATAAATAATACAAAGTAGATTATGTACATAAATGATAAGTATGGTATAGGTGCCATGCATGATACACTACACTATGTTAGGCCAATTGAATGCCTGGTTAGGTCAACTGTACACCCTTGATGATTGGTGAGGTTGTCATGATATTTTTGTTAGTTTAAATGAAAATATCACAACTTAACCAATCATCAAGTCAAGAGCATGCAGTTGATCTAACCTGGCAGTCAATAATTTTCATGTAGGCTTTCATTAATTTTAAGTAACTTTTACCAAAAATGTGTTAATTGTAGTTACTGCATACATACTATACATACATACATATATATATATGGTATGTGTATATATATAAGGAACATCCTTTGCGGATGACACAAAGATCAGTAGAAAAATAAGAAACCCAGAAGACATAGGATCTCTACAAACCAACATAAACAGAATCTACAAGTGGACGGAAGACAACAATATGAAGTTTAACACAGAGAAATTTTAGCTATTACAGTACAGAAAAAGAGAAGACCTAAAATGCATGGAATATTATACCCCAAATGGACAGGAAATTCAGAGAAATTCCAGAGCAAAAGATTTAGGGGTTGTGATGACAGATGATGCGAAATTTGAAACACAAAATAAGATAGCAGTAAACAGAGCAAAGAGAATAATGGGTCAGATATTGAGAACCTTTAAACGAAGGTATAGGAATGTAATGATTCCTCTACTGAAAACCTTGATAATACCCAAATTGGAATACTGCTCAGTCCTAACATCCCCATATAAAAAAGAAGACATTAGAAAGCTGGAGGGGATCCAAAAAACTAAATTACTGGGAAAGGTTATAAGAACTAGATCTATATTCACTGGAAAGGAGGAGAGAGAGATACACCATTATTTACACTTAGAAAATAAGGGAGAAACTAGTCCCTAATCTTACTCTGAATCCTATAACTCCCCAAACAACAGTGGAAAGTAGAAGCAGTAGACTGTCATATTCCTAAATTGAAGGTGAGACAGGGAACATCCTTAACCCTGAAAGAAAATAGTTTTTTAGTGAGAGAACCAAAACTGTTTAATCAGTTGCCCAAAGACCTAAGAAACACGAAGGGAGTTGCAGTGGAAATCTTCAAAAGAAGACTAGATGCCTGGCTCAGAACAATCCCCAATGAGCTGGGCGTACCTGGCTATGTGAGGTGGAGAGCACAAGAATCCAACTCACTAATTCACCAGACCAACTCGAGAGGAGGGGTGACAAGCTTGACCTTCGCAAAATGAGAAATCATCGCGCGAAACCTTTGTAAGGTTGTAAGGTAAGGTGTGTGTGTGTGTGTGTGTGTATATATATTAGGCCAGGTCGAAAAGGGGTCAAGGTCAAGATTTTGCTTAGTTACATATTGTGAGGTTGATCATTTTGTAATAGTAGTATCCACACCAAAAATCAAGGCTGTGGGACCTTCGCTACCCCGACCTACCGATATTCACTTTTTTCCATATGAAATTGTACGGGAAATAGGCCAAAAATCGAAAATCGTAAAAATCGACCCTAAATATTATTTTTTTTGCTTTCAGATGGCCAAAATCGGGTTCCCCGGCACGAATTACATCAGAATAGACCATTCACCAACTTTTTTTTGCAGTCGGGGGGGGGGGGGGGGGGGGGGGGGGGGGGGGGGTCTTAAATCCGGTGCTGACTCATAGCACCAGATATAAGACTAATATTACATTATTTTGTTTTTTTTCTTTCCAGATTCCTATTTAGGTACCTAGAATGTTAAAAGTTTGTATTAAAAATATGTTATTTAATTTAAAATATCAGTAATAAATAAAATATAGTTAAAATCTTATTAAATTAAATTATGCTACTAGAAAAAGAAGCCACAATGCAGCCTTCGGATATCCAGCAAAATTTCCATCTGCCATGATGCCATCAAAAGCTGATGTTGTAAGGCACTTCCTTTTATGTTAGAGAGGAAGAATCTAAAGCACAGGGTCAAATAAGTAAAATAAAAATGATTACTATAACCTATTGTTCAAGATATAAAAGAAATTTGGCAAAAATTTTCTTTCCCAACAATTGATACAAAGGGAAGTTATGTAGAGTTACTAGACTTATAGAAGATGCTGATAAGTAACTAAATGCCCTATGATAAAAAGAAATGAAAAATATTAGAAAAATTAAAGAAATATGACGATATGTTTGACATATCTCCATGCCACTGTTATGATAAAGGCTAAGGGATAGAAAAACTTTGTAGGTGTGAAACATAAAATACCTATTATAGAATGGGAAGCTTTTATTGGTCAAAAAGAGAGAAAAAACAGTTAGGAAAAATTGATAAAAAACTACAAGTAATTTGAGAAAGTTAGGCAAAATCCAAAGAGCACAGGAAAGGGAAAAGAAATCAAAAGAAAAATTAAGAGAAGCAAGGGAATTTGCATCATCAGAAGTGATAGATGATGATAATGAAAATGAAGATGTCGATTTTCAAGACAGAGAGGACTTAGATTATAAAGAAGACTTAGAATTAATAGAAAATTTTCAAAATAGATATACCTATGAAAATTTAGCCAAAACTCAGAATGAGCAATTGCTTCAGATTAGAACTAAACCTCTAGAAATACTAGATTCTCCATGTCCACAGCCAAAGCGTTGAACGGGGTGTGACTTAGTAACTAAACTAGCAGGAAAAGAATTGGTTATATTAAATCGGCATAAATTTATTTTAAATACTTTAGTCTAGAAAAGAACTGCCTACTTTGAGTGAAAAGGTCAACAGAAGGAAAAAAAAACATTAGTTTTAGGTAAAAAAATTTATGAATTCTCTCTTAATTCTAAATTTCTACCAATAATAGCTACAAATTATGTATTAAATTTTTTTTCATACATTTTTGTATTTTTAAAATTTTTTTTAAAAAAATAAATAAAAATTTATAATCAAACTTTTGTAATAATAAAAAAAATTGAAGTAAATCGCAAATGATCTCAAATTTTATGAATTTTATGAAAAAACAAACTGGTAGGGGGGTAGGGGTCCTCAGAATTAAAAAATATTTTACCAGGGTGTTACTATGATTGATTGAACCACTTCACACTATGTACCTAAGAAATAAAAAATTTCGACCCGGCCTAATATATATACCGTATATATATATATATGAACAGAAGGACCAACACAACAGCAAACATTTTCATTATTTTTGTACTTCAGACATTTCGACAAATCTTTTGTCATCATCAGTGAATTAAGTCTTAAAACCTTAAAACAAAAGTAAAAAGTGAAAATTACATCAATACAATATTAAAACGATTAAAATTAAAACCTTAAAACAAAATGAAAATTGCATCAATACAAAATTAACATTAAATTAAATTACCTCAATAGGTAAATACACAATGTTTACATCAACCTCCATACTTGGCAAAGCCTAAGAGAACACTGGATGGTCAGAGGATTAGAAAGTATATGTCTATGAGAATCGGTTGGTTAGTTAAAAGAGCTGTAATTTGTAGGATGAACTATTATTGTTAATGGAGGGTTTGTTTTTATAGATGTACAAAGATTCTAAAATTCGGAGTTCTGAGAGGTTATTTTAGAATCTTTGTACATCTATAGAAACAAAACCCTCCATTAACAATAATAGTCATCCTACAAATTACAGCTCTTTTAACTAACCAACTGATTCATAGACATATACTTTCTAATCCCCTGACCATCCAGTGTTCTCTTAGGCTTTGCCAAGTATGGAGGTCGAGTAAACATTGTGTATTTACCTATTGAGGTAATTAATTTAATGTTAATTTTGTATTGATGCAATTTTCATTTTGTTTTAAGGTTTTAATTTTAATCATTTTAATATTGTATGATGTAATTTTCACTTTTTACTTTTGTTTTAAGGTTTTAAGACTTAATTCACTGATGATGACAAAAGATTTGTTGAAATGTCTGAAGTACAAAAAATAAATGAAAATGTTTGCCATTGTGTTGGTCCTTCTTGTTCATCTGTAAGCTCCGTTTCCCTAAGGAGAAGTCAATAGCTTTGTTTTATATATATATATATATATATATATATAATATATATATACAGTGGAACCTTGCTTAACGAGTGCCTCGTATAATGAGCCAAAAGAATGGGGGAAAATTACCTTGCATAACGAGCGACACTTTGCTTAATGAGCAAAATATTTTAAAAATAAAATAACATCTTTTCAACGCAAAAGCAAAATAAATACAGTAAGGTCGCGGAGTCCATCCGAGCGTTACTTACGTTGACTCGCTTTCTTTACCCCCAAGTCTCCTCCTGCATGTCCACCCCCAAGTTCAACGGTGGGTGACTCACTGCCCAGTGCTGTTTCCCTCGTTTCTTGCCTCGCGGCTCTTAGTCTGTTTTGTCAGGGGAGGACAAAGAAACGCCCGTAGCAGAACAACAACCCTCCAGTGCAATAAGGGAGATGCTGAGATCTTGGGAATCTGTTGTATCATACGTTGAAAAGCATCATCCTAATAAGGCAGTGACTATGCGATCTACAAATTTATTTAATGATAATGTTATCACGCATTTTCGTCAAAATTTAAAGCGTAGACAAAAACAAATGTCTCTAGACAGTTTCCTCGTGAAAAAGGATCCAAAAGAAAGTGAAAGTGCCTCTAAAAAATTTAAAGCTAGTGACTGTGAGCTCGTCGAGAATGTTATTGCATTGAACGAAGACGATTCTCCCTTCCCCTCAATAACCCTCTCCTCCTCCCCTGTCTCTTCATTTCCTTTGCGTGCGTCAGGAGCACCTTCTCTCTTGTAAGTTATTATAAATTTCACCGTTTACTAATTATTTACATTCTCTTTGGGTTAATTTTTATTAATAATCTTTCATTTCATGCAATAATAATTTAAAAAACGCCTTTAAATATCATTATAAATATTATTTTAAGTATTTTTTAAGCATGGAACGCATTATCATATTTTACATTGATTCCTATGGAAAAAATTGCCTTGTTTAACTAGCATTTTGCATAACGAGCACAATTCGGGAACGAATTATGCTCGTTAAGCAAGGTTCCACTGTATGTATATATATATATATATATATATATATATATATATCCCTGCAAGGGGGTTCTAAGCTCGTGCTCTTGAGTGTTCTTTGTGCTCGTTTGTACGTGCTTGTTCCTGGAGGTTTCTCGTGCGCCCTCCCGGCCCTAGCACCCAAGGATGATGGGGCTCGACCTGCAGTCCTTGGTCTTTTTCCACTTCGACTGTCCCCTCCACCCTTTCTTTTTCCTGTCTTTCCTCTCACTTTTTCTTTGTTTTTCCGCCGAGATATGCCCTTTTAAATAGAGGCAAATCGGTTCTTCCCGAACTTAAAAAAAAAAATATATATATATATATATATATCCTTGCTAGAGTCTAGCAGGTTCTATAGCTATTACATGTATACCTATGGGCTCTGGAACCTGCACACAGGTTCCAGAGCCACTTCGTTATTATTATTATACATTTATTGTACACAGGCACTCAATATATTTTGCCCCATCTTTTTTCTTCTTTCCAAGTTTCCTTGTAATTTCCAGAAATTTTGTACACAGTTATGTACCTTTTTTACAAGTTTTATTTTTCCACGTAGTCTCCATCCTTTTCTACCGCTTTCCTCCACCTCGAAACAAGGGCCTTTATTCTTGCTGGTAAAAGTCTGCTGGGTTCTGCTGAACCACCTCTTAAACCTCCTCAACAACCTCATCATCACTCTGAAACTTTCTTCCATGAATAGCATCCTTCAGTGGCCCAAACAAATGGAAGTCTGAAGGTGCCACATCCAGGCTGTATGGAGGGTAGGGTAACACAGTCAAGCGGATTTTTGTGATGGCCTCTTGTTTGCAAACTGTTGTGTGGTCTTGCATTATTGTGCAAAAGAAGGACATCATCCAGTTTTCTCTCTGGTCAAACTAGCTTTATACAGTGCCCGCGAAAAGTATCCGATCACTCAAGAAAATACAATATTTTCCCTTGATATTCAGAGACACGTAATTCACTTTCTATTTGTTCTAGCGACATCTGGTAACTTTGAGGTTGCTCGCTGATATGAGAGCTATCCAACGCATTCTCAAATTAGTGTTCTGGTAGCCTTTGTTGCGGGTGGCTGTGTCTCAAATTTGTCAGATTTCACTGTTTGTGTAAATTTCTTGATATTTTTTTTTTTTTACAGAAAGTGGTGTAAATAAAATTTATATATAATGTGTGCTAAAAAACAACTTAAGAGTGATTGTCGAGGTGCTATTGTTGCTTTGCATGCATGTGGGAAATCACAGAGACAGATAGCTAAGGAATTAAAACATATCCCAAAGTACCGTTAATTTAGGGTTTCACGGGCTAAGAACAATGGTGGCCTAACCACGCCAGTCCCTAAAAAACGATCTGGCAGACCGAGAAAAACAAATTCGCGAACAGACAAAACTTATGAAACGTTTAGTATTGAAAAACCCAACAATAACTGCGAAAGAATAAAATTAATATGAATAATTGTTATCTGGTGTTTCTGAACGAACTATCCAGGAGCGGCTCCAAAAAGAACTCGGATTACCATCTCGCCATGCTGCTAAGAAACCGTTCATTAATGAAAAAATGCGTAAAAAACGTGTCGCATTTGTAAAAAATACATTCATTGGACTGTTGATGACTGGAAGAAGGTTTTATTTAGCGATGAGTCGACATTTTTGACATTCAGAAGTTGTCCAAAAAAGGTTCGCCGGCCTATTGGCTCAAATAGGATGGACCCTAAATACACCCTAAAGACAATGAAACACCCTCCAAGTGTGATGGTTTGGGGTTGTTTCGGTTACTATGGGCGTGGAAACTTATATTTTCTTCCGAAGAACACAACTATGAATGGTGCACGGTATTTAGCAATGCTACAGGATAAACTTCCAATGGCAATGGCAATCCAAAGGACAAAAACATACATGCATGATGGTGCACCATGTCACAGGCCAAAATAGTGACAAAATGGATTACTGACAATAAATTTGATATTTTGGATTGGCCTGGTAATAGTCCAGATCTCAATCCGATAGAAAATCTGTGGCTAATAATAAAAAATAAGGTTGAATGCCACGACACTGGCTCAGTCGAAAAATTACAAGAGGCCATCAAAAAAGGTATGGTGCAAGGAAATATCAGTGGAAGTTTGTCAAAACTTGATTAAATCCATGCCAAAACGTCTAGAACAAGTCATCCAAACCAAAGGACAGATGACAAAATACTAATATAAGGTTAGTATACATTAAACATTGTTTTTATGTAAAAAATACAAATTTCAAGGGTGATCGGATACTTTTCGCGGGCACTGTACGTCTCTGGAGTCTCTGTAGGGTAGCAATATATGCCTCTGAGTTGATTGTTTGTCCTTTCTTCATAATGTCCACCAGAATCCCTTTCATGTCCCAGAAGATGGTGGCCATAACCTTTCCTGCAGAGGGAGCCATTTTGAACTTTTTCTTGCATGGTGAGTCTGCTTGATGTCACTCCATGGATTGGAGTTTGTTTCAGGTTCAAGGTTTAAGGAAATTATGTTAGAAAAATTCAAATTTGCCACTATCGCCACCATGCTCAACATGGTAGATGTCAACCAATCACCAAGTGACACACAATTTCATGACATCATCCAGCCAATCAAATTTAAACCTGGCTCTATCCCAAGTTTAAAATCATGCCATTTCTCAGTCTAGATTCCAACATGGTTGTGAAACTTGCAACCTTCCTTAATTATATCAAAGTTCATCATTATTTTTTTAAATTATTGTTGTAGTGTGAGCATGTGACAATGGCAGTGCTGTGATCTATCTACTTGTGAGTTGCCCCTGGTCAATTGAATGCCCAGCTAGGTTGACTGTATGCCCTTGTCGATTGGTTAAGTCAAGATATTTCATTAGTTTTAACAAAAATATCATGACTTAACTAACCAATCATCAAGGGCATACAGTTGACCTAACCAGCCATTCAATTGACCTTAGTTATTTAATTAGTGATAATTATTGTTTTTTCTGGTGATTTGATGATAATTCTTGTTTTTTTTCTGCTACTTTTTCATGCTTTGTGCAGTGGTACTTGTCTATCCAAAACACCTTAAAACTGGTTTTTTTCATAATTCCACAACTATTGACAATATCTACTACACAAATCATGAAAAAACATGCAGGAAAAACAAAAATTATCACCAAACTCAGTGACGCCCTTAGCTACATAATTACCATCTCCTCTGTGGAGCCTTGTTAAATGCCTTACTAAAATCCAAACATCTACACCATTTCCTTTATCTACCTGTTCAGTTACAAACTCTAAAAAGTCTGAGAGATTAGACAAACAAGACCTTCCTAATCTAAATCTACATTTCCAAACAAGTGAAATGTAATATAATGGGTAATCTTGTAGTTCAACATTGCAAATTTGTTCAGGAAATTGGCAATAGTGCAAGTTGGCCATAAATTATTCTTGAAAAAATACTTTGCTATAAATTAGTTAACACCAATTTCTTGTTTGTTTATGACAGCTTTCAAAAAAAAACAAAATTCCTCTTAACCCCTTGGCCCTGATGCTGCGTATCATATAGTTTTGCTATCATCAATGTTTTTCTTATCAAAATTTACTTCAGGATTCACACCATGAAATGTTTGATGTAATGGAGGAAGATCAGTAGGCCTAATGTCTTCAAAAATATTTACAATACGCTTCCAGCCCTTCTCTAATTCAACTGTATCTTCATCATAATCACTATCTTCACTTATTTCACCAACCGATTCATCACTAACACTTTCACTGCCTTTGGGCTCGTAATCAATGTCACTATCACTATAATTACTAAGCCTATCAGTGTCACTAATCACTGCGAGCTGAAGCCATTTCACAAATTTATACAAATCAAACAAATGACCAAAATAAAGTGATATATAAAACAAAACAAATCCTCACTGATAAAGCGATAAATCACAACTAAGTAGGAGTTTATGACAACAGGGTCAATGAACCAGTGGAACAAAAGATTTGCGTAATAAGCCCCACCCACTATATTCACATTGGTCAATTTTTTATTCTCATTATCATCTCCTAAACAATGTACAAGAAACTCAGCATTCTCCAGAAATATGAAAGCCTCAGTCAAGCCATTTGATAAATAGGATACTATGGTATCCCATCAGAGCGGGCGATGATGCAGCCATGGGATACGTGCATATCCCAACCGGAGTGAGAAGGTTAATAATACTCAACATTTTATCATGTTGTAACATAAATTCTGCTCAATTAGAAAATGTATGATAGATAATAGAATAACCTCAAGATAATGTGAAATAGTTTTAGAAATGTTGCAAAATACACATGGTAACAGGTTCACACACGTTTTATCATGATACAGAATGACTTAGGCTATGGTAGTGTAGGATTAGGCTGATGAATATTTTCTCTGGTGTTTTTCATACAGTTACAATGCCACCCCTACGATATTACAGTAATTGAAAAAACATGGAGCCCACGAAAGAGCATATTTGACATGTGATGCTGTATGAGTTCCATAAAGGATCTAACGCTAGTGAATCTGCAAGAAATATTCAGAGTTTATGGAAATGATGATGTGAGTGAATGGATGTGTAGGAGATGGTTTGAGAAATTCAGAAATGGAGACTTCAGTCTGAAAGATTATCAACGTTAGATGAAGAGTTGCTGAAAGCAACAGTGGAGGAAAACCCAATGGTAACTGTAAGAGAACTTGGCCTGCAACTTGGTGTTAGCCATATGACCATTCATTGTCATTTGAAGCTGTTAGGAAAATGGGTTCCACATAATTTGTCACAAGCGAATCTTCAACATCAAATCAATATTTGCACATCACTACATTCTTGGCAACTGCAGGCACCATTTTTTAATCAGATTGTCACTGGGATGAAAAATGGGTCCTCTATAACAATATTAGGTGTCGACATCAGTGGGTTAGCCATGAAACAAAGCATGAACCTCAGCCAAGGAATGGACCTCATTCAAAGAAAATTTTGCTATGTGTTTGGTGGGATATGCGAGAAATTATTAATTTTGAGCTTCTGCCAGATACAGTAACCAAACACAGCTGAAGTCTACTGCCAACAACTCCAATGATTAAAGATGGCATTACAAGAAAAACATCCTGCATTATTAATCACAGAGGTGTTCTATTCCACCAGGATAACGCACGCCCTCACACTGCTCAAATCACAACTGCCAATTGGAGGCATTGGTTGGGAAAAAATGTCTTATCCACCTTATTCTCTGGACATTGCACCTTTAGACTACCATTTATTCAGAAGTCTGCAACACCACCTAGATGGACAAAAGTTGTGATCCAGGGAAGCTATCAAAAACGAAGTGATTGCTTTTTTTAACTCAAAACCAAGGGATTTCTTCAAATGTGGCATTAAAAAACTTTTCTACAGGTGGGAGGAGATTATAGAAAAAGAAGGGAATTATATTGATGATTTATTTGTCATTATGTCATTTAATTTTTATTGTGAATAAACTAAAAATTCAAGCAAATTTGTCCTTATAAGTCATTTAATTTTTGTTCTGAATGAACTAAAAAAAATCGAGCAGAATATATGTTATAACCTTATATTTGCTTTATTTCTAGCCTCTAAGCACTACTTAGAAAATTTTAGATCACTACATGGGTATGAAGTCACCAAATATTGGGTAATGTCATGTTTTACATTCATAAACTCAAAAAATTAATAAAATCCTTTATTAAAGCAGAAAAACAATGAACAACTATCAAACAAAGTAAATCTGTTTGCAGTTTAAATTTAGTAATTTTTGGGCAAGTTGTTGACCTAACGGTCCTAACCAATTGAATGCCTAGTTAGGTCAACTATACGCCCTTAATGATTGGTTAGGTTAAGTTGTGATATTTTAGCTAGTTTAACCCTTTAATGATGGATGGACCTTAAGGTCCACCAGAAATAATAATATAAATTGTACTACAATGCCTCGTTTCTATAAATGTTTTTATATGTTTATATATAGATGTCATTTAGTTGTTGAGAAAGGAACCCAAAATGTGTATCATTTCAGTGACTAGTTACTAAAATATTTAGTTTTAAATAACAACAAAACCTATACGTTCTGGTAGCAAAAGTGACTGCATATGCTGCAGGCTCATCCTTAAAGGGTTAAACAAAAATATCAGACTTAACCTGACCAACTGTCAAGGGCATACAGTTGACCTAACTGGGTATCCAATTAACCTAACTGGATATTCAGTTGCCCTAACTGGGTATCCAATTAACCTAACTGGGTATCCAATTAACCTAACTGGATATTCAGTTGACCTAACCTTGCCTTGAATTTACCTTGAAGCACTTCTGCCAAGGGTGCACTGCTCTCATGAAGTCTGCTCAGCACCTCCTGAGGTGGGGCCATGACCAGGGCTGTAACTAGGGTTTAGAAATTAGTGAGGTCCAGATTTTTTCGAGCGCGGCAGGACGAGCAAAATTCAGACCAAAATGACATCTACAAACACAACCCAAGCTATACACTAAACACAAAATGCTCGACGCTCCCTCTTTCAAAAGAAAAGCGGTAATATGCGTTTCATACACAGAGAACGGTTCACTCTTTTTTTTTTTAGGAAATAATTACCGAGGTCCGGACCTCAGTGACCTCATAGGTAGTTACGGCCATGGCCATGACGTAGTCACCACCCTTTTTTCCCTTGCTCTTGCCATACAATTTGGTTCACTATTGAATTTGTGAGGGCTGGTCTGGCAGAGGAATACCCTGGCACTGTGGGTTAGTCAAGTATGTTGGCTAAAAACATGTCCAAATGTTTTTTAAAAGTATCTACTGGGACTGCACTTCTATCTCTAAGGTACTGAGGCAAGGGTTAAACAGGTGAGAACCCTGCCTAGGGATACTATTATATAGTTTTGAATCCTTCTCAGGCTGTTTGGTGGGAGGTAATGTTTTTGACACATTCTGCCAGGTCCTGTCGAGGTGGTCACAATTGGTTCAGTATTGGGGACAACTAAAAGCCCTTCTAGAATTTTCCAGGTGTAGATCAGGATGTATCTCTCAAATCTCCTATCTATGGAATAAAGGTCAAGGTCTCTGAGCCTATCCCAGTAGTTTAATTTGTTTTTACTCACCTGTTGCCCATCAGGTTGTTTAATATATGAGGTAAAGGTTCTTTGTAGGCCCTCAATTTTTTGCAATTCATTCTGTTTGTGGGGAAACCATAATTGAGAGCAGTAGTCAATGCATGGAAGAACAAGTGATTTCCACAGGGTAAGCATGGTCATTGGTCATACTGTCCCTTAGGGTGCATCAGCCTATAAGGGGTGAAATTTCGAACTTCGGATATTGATTCGGCCCTATGATATTATGGTTACAATCCCCAACAAACCTTCAGTGTCCACGTTTCAAGCTGTTCTGACAATATTTAGTGGGTCCACCTCGAAGATGAAAATTTGACAATTGTGGAATTTTATGGTTTTACTAGAAAATTTTGTGTAAGCATTGTAGATTTTGTTTGAAAAAAAAATTGTAAATATAGTTAGTTTTAGGCAAGTTTTAGCCTCAATTCATGAAATTATCTGTCTTTTTAGACTTTTTTGGTATTATTCTGAGAATCATGAAGTGAGTTACCAGGATGCGGGATGAGGTCCCAACTTGCCAAGCATCCCACCGACCACCTCCACCTATTAAAAATGGTATTTCATGATAAAATACTTGTAAAAATTGATTTATTGCTTATTGATATCTTAATTCTTCTTCTTTGTCCTTTTTTCTTTTAAAACAGATGATAAAGAAGCTTGTCTCTTTCTCATATTAGGAGTGGCTTTTCTGTCAGCTTCTACAACTTGGAGAACATTTTGAAGATGTTCTTCAGTCCTTGCAGCCTCATAAAAGTCACTGCATAGTTTTACTGCCCTCTCAGAGCCATCATTTATGACATTTATAGCCAAACGTTTTTCTTTGGAAGATATAAATGATGCTGTTGTTTTCCATTCAACAATCTCAACCATTAAAAAATCATAGTCTAACTGTAGTGAAGAGAATATGAACCATGAGTTTTTTGTCAACCAAGTCAGCTAGTGTGGTTTCCGATCGTAGGTTGGTAGGGAAATTAGGCTTTCCAAAACTAGATCCATGTCTACCTTCTGGAACCACTGTCTCAATCTTGTGTGGTTTATAGGAAAGTAGATGGTTTGTTATAGCACGAAGTTCATTTTTTAGAACCAAATCGCTGAATAATACAAGAGGAATCATCTCTGATGAAAGGTACCAGAGATGACATTTCAAAGATGTTAGAGCACTTTTTGCTATTTGCTTGTTTACTTCCTCATATCTAAGAAGCTTTTTGTAAAGCTGCAAATCGTGCCATAGTGCATCAAAAACTGAAGAGCAAGTCATCCACCATGGGTAGTAAATCAGTGAAATGAAGGTTGCAAAGTCTCTTAGTTTCAGAATTTGTTGCTTGTTTGTGATTGTTACTGAAGGTAGTTTCGAGATATTATCTTCTAGTAATGCATTTTTTAGAGCATATATTGCTTTACTCATCCATCTGGCTCTATGTATAGCACCAGGTCACTGAAGGGTTATATCCTTATCACTAGGTCCTGCATTTAATAACACAACTAAGTCAGAAAATTGTTTGTAGTCATATTGTGTATGTTGCTTTTCTATATTACTTATTTGAATTGCATAATCAGTCCATTCCTGAAGAATCTCCTGGACAGCTTTGGAGTACTGATTGAAGTCAATTTTTTTCAATTTTTCATTCTTGGAAATCCACTGAAACTTTTCTTGAAATCTGTTAAAGACATTAATTTCTGGTCCACTCGAAGTTTCTACTTTCATGTCCTGAAGCACATGACTCATAATAACTTCACCAACATGAGGCCTGCATGCAGACCATAATAAAGGCCGTCCAATCTCTTGTTGGATAGTTATGCATGCAGCGCTCACATGTCCTGTGTTGGTTGCTGTAGTGTCGAAAACCAAGTTCACTATTGAATCGGAGCAGTTCCACAATTTCAGTAGCTTCATAACTTCTTCAGTCAAGTTTTTCCCAGATTGGCCACTGCCACCAGCACTAGGATGATATGATGGAATACCAAGTAGTTTGAGATCCATTGAATTTCCAACTGATACGGCTAATCGTTCTTCTGTAACATATTTATCCTGCAGAGTAGAAATTATTTTGAATCCCAATGAAGAGAGGCCAATTTAGGAGGATTCCAGGATTTTTTAATGGAACTTGAAATTTTTGGGCTACTTCGCGTCTTGCTCTATCAGCTGTAGCATATGAAGTTGCCACTGCCTTAGTGTTACCACCACATTCTTCAACAAAAGCTTTTGTGAATGCAGCCTGTTGTGCCGGAGTCATTTTCATTCTTGATGCCAAAGAAACAAGTTTCGGTCTTTTCAGAATGTCATGAGGAATGATAGCTTGAGTACCTAAACAGACTGTTGACTGTGTGGATTTTCCATCTTTTTCAGCTCCATCATTAGCTTCTGACTCACTCTCAATGGTAGTTGTATCGCTTGTGCTGCTGCTTTCTAATTCAACATAACTGCAAGAAGCTTCAGTGTCTCTCAATTCCTTTTCTTTTCTCGCATTTTCTTCACATTTTCGAAAATTAATGCGCTTCATTTTGGATGCTAAAGTTTGATCATGAGCTCCAAAAGAAGCAATCTATCCCCCTTGCATAGATTGAAGAAATTGTATATCTTCTGGATTACTCATAATTTTTTTGGCATTTTTAATCCACAGTAGAAAAGTCATTTTAAGTTGCATTTCCATATCTTCTAGTCTTCTTGTCTTTAGTCTTTGTAGCTCTCTTCTTTTCAATGGAATTTCTCTCAGTTTCGCATTCTTTTCTGACAATGAAATTATTTTCTCACATGCTTTTTTCTCAGTAATCATTGGTATGTTGGCTTTATTGTAGAATGGTTGAATTTCTGTTAAAACAATTTTAGCTATATCTCGCTTAGTTCTTCTCTCTTTTAGACCCTGTTGCTGGTGAAATAGGAAACATCTAAGAACTTGTTCACTTGTTGGCAAGCGACATCCTACAATCTTTGCATCATTATTTGTGATGCCAGGACCTAATCCAAATATACAGGGTTTTTTCATGTTTTTACATCAACTTTATCTGCACCACTTGAACAAGTTTTACCACTAGAAGTGGCTTCACTGGCTTTACCACTATTATCCATTATATCATATATCAACTATTATCACCAACATATATCAAAAATTGACCTGTAATAGAAACATAGATTAATATTAAAGTAGTCTACATGCCTGAAAATAAGAAAAAATAGATATAGGTATTTCATGATGGCAAATGATGTTTATTAATAGTAGCTATGGCTTAAACACAAGCAAACTAAACATACTAGGCCTATAGTACCTTAAGGATCATTCAATTCAATAAAATAAAGGTATATGTGAAAAAAATAATTTAAGGCAATTTATCCCAAAAATTGTCATTTTTGTAAAAGTTTAGGAGCTAGGTGGACCCAGTAGATATTAATCAATTGACCTGAAATTTTGCATGTGAATTTTTTTTAGGGAATGTAACCATAATAACGTAGGGCCAAATCAATTTTTGAAAGTTGCCATTTTTGATGCACCCTACTGTCCCTAGTTCTGAATGTCCTCAGTATGTATCCTATTAGTTGTTTGCATGATGAGGTTACTTTGTCAATGTGCCTGTTGAATGTTGCATCTTCAGATAATATAACCCCTAGATACCTTACATGATCAGTTTGTACAATATCTTTTCCTGTGGGTCCAGTATAGTTGAATTGTTCTTTCAGGCATTTATTTCATCCATACTTAATTAGTTCAAATTTGTCTTCATTGAAGGCAATATTGTTTGCATCTGCCCATGCATATATAGTTTGTAGGTCTTTTTGTAGCTCTACACAGTCTTCTTTTTCTGTAATTGGTCTTAGTATTCTGGTATCATCCGCGAATGACATGAGAGAGCTTCCTAGGTTACAGTTTATATTGTTTAGCATTATAATGAATAGAGTTGATCCAAGTACTGTACCTTGCAGCACTCCAGTGATCATTTCTTTTTCTATAGATCTTGCTCCATTTACAATTGTTATTTGTTTTCTGTCAGAGAGAAAGGCATGGATCCATTTTCCTATTTTTCCACAAATTCTGAGTTCTTTTAGTTTATGGAATGATATACCATGGTTAACCTTGTCAAAAGCTTTTGCAAACTCTAGATAGATGACATCAACATTGTGGTTTTCTCCCAAATATTGGAGGATGTTATTGCAATGGTCTATAAGTTCAGTAAGGCAGGATCTCTCTTGTCTGAAGCCATGTTGAAAGTCTTCTAAGAGATGTTCATTTTCTATAAAATTGACAATGTGGCTTTTCAGGACTTTCTCAAATATTTTGATAATATGGGAAGCCAAGGATATGGGTCCATAGTTCTTGGCTTCCTTTCTTCTGCCTCCTTTGTAGATTGGGGTAATATTTACTTATTTCATGATTGATGGTATTCTACTGACCAGTGTCTAGTGAGGATCTCCACAGGATTTTCAAAGGCAGAGATAAAGTATGTTTGCATTCTTTAAGAATCTTGGCTCCAATTCCATCTGGACCAGGGGCTGAACTCCCTGGTAGCTCTGTTATTGCCTGTTGTATATCTCTAGTGGTTATTTGTATATCTTCCAATAATGGTCTGTCTTGGTCATTTTCTTCTCTATCAAAAAAATGCTAGTTTTTATTTGCTTAGCTACTACAGGGGTACTCCAGCTTAAAACATATTGAGATTGTAGAATGTTTGCCATTTCCTGTGGATTAGATGCAATAGTCCATCTTTGGCAAGCGATGGGCCAATGCTCATTTTCATAACTGCTTTGCGTTTAGCATAGCTAAAGAATAATTTGCTATTTTCTTTTATAGTGCCAATAGCTTTGTGTTCATTATCAATATTCTCTCTTATGATTGACTCCTTTATTTTATGTGCTAACATCAGTATCTGTTTCCAGATGTTACTACATCTTGTATCACTTAATTGCTTTGTCAGTTGTTTAGATAGTTTTGTTCTCTTTCTCATAAGTGTCCTTCTGTATCTGTGTTCTTTTGTCAGGTGCTTCTTTGCAATATCATTTCTCTTTGGTGTGTGCTTGTATAATGCTGACGATAGCAGGTATTGTATTCTACTCCAGCATTCTTCTGGTTCTAGGTTTTCTAATTCATTTTCCCAGTTTATTTTTCCCAAACAGTTATTTACTGATGTCCAGTCTGACTTGTGCAGGTTTAGGTCAGAGTATGGCTTACATTTGTGGAAAGACAAGTTTGTGAATACGTGCATGACACTGTGGTCAGAGTGTATAGTTGGTGTTATAACAATGTGGTCAACTGTAGTTGCATTATTTGTCAGCACTAAATCTAGGATATTATTTTTTCTAGTTGGGCAGTGAACATGCTGTACTAGGAGGAGTTTTTCCATAAACTCATCCAGGTGTTTTGATTTGGACCTTCTTGTCCCTGATTTCATACCACCATAGTGGTTCCAGGTGCAATTTGGGAGATTAAAGTCTCCTGTAATGATTAAATCTCTTGTTGACATGGTTGGCACCAAAGTGGGTGACCCAGTTTTCCCCACCTGGGATTTTTTTTTTTTTTAAAGCCCACTTGAAAAAACCTGCTGTTTTGCCCACTTAACTAGGTTTTTTCAAATATTGCTTTTAATCACAAATATTCAGGTTAATTTGAGCTTAACCATACATAAAACATTTAGTTATTTATAAATAATTACCAATAAATTAAAATAATTCATGTATTCATACATTGTGCATTGGAATATTTTAATATAATGCTTTAATGGATAAAAACTTAAGAATTGAACGTATCAGTTTGCTGAAAATGAACTGGCTTTAGTGAATTATAGATCCTCATCTCCTGCTCTCTGTTTGGGTTTTAAAAAACTATTATACATTACCAAAGATAATTTTATTTTAATAATAACCCATATATCTAGCTTCATTAGTACAACAAAAATAAGAAGTTTTAGTTCATTTTAAGCCATTCACTCACTCATTCTTTACCAAAATAATTGTTCTTTCATTAAACACTTTTTAACCTTATATTTTAAGGTACTTTAAGGTAGCTACTTTACTTTTACTTTATAATAATTTGTACATCCCAGAACTACACCCTTGAGTATGCACACAACGTTCTTTCTCCCCAGATTCTCTCTAATTTTATATATATATATATTGCATTTCTAATTTATGGTGTAATTATAGGCTGCTTTAAAATGTACCTTAAAACATAATACAAGATAATATTCTAAAATTAATTCAAATCTTTCTGCGATTCATCTGTAAAAATTCAAAATAAGAAAACTCTTTCCTCATAGACATAAGTATTGTAAAAAATACTGACAATCAACTTTGAAAAAAAAAAAAAGACCAAACCAAAACTATTGTGAAAATTATAAGGTACGGCTCTGATATTACCTTATGAACCTTATGTTGTTTCATGTTTATAGCAACAGAATAGTTTTCTTTAAACATACAGAAGTGTACCTAAGAGCAAAGTGTAGCATTACTCTCTGTTGATTATAGTAAGTGAAAATCAATCATCATTAACATTTATAGAGCATATAATTTTATTATTATTTGCTTTTATACTATTATATGATACAATTTTGGAAAAAAAACATTTTGCCCAGGTTTTATGGAAAAAAAAACAGGTTGGTTGGGCTTTTTCAAAAAAGTAGGTTTTTTGCCAACCCTACTTGTTGAGTCTACAATAGCTGGGCATTGCACAATTTTTTCCAGAACTCCAGTGAGCTCTAGATGGGAACTATCTGGGGGGGTTATAGATATTCACTAGTATTGTCTTCTTTATTTATGGTGAGCATGATGATTAGGAGTTCACAGGCTCCATTTGAGTATGCTGTGAGCAATTCACTTTGAATGTTTTCAGGGATGTACATCAAGACATCACCATTTAGATGGCCTTCTCTGTCATATCTATGGGTGGTATACCCTTTGATTGCAATTTCACTACTGATGCTCATGGGGTTTAGGTGTTTCTGCAAGGGCTATAACTGTGCTAGTAGAGTTTTCTACTAGGCTCTTTAGGTAAGGTACTTTGGTATGGTTTTCAGTTTAGGTAAAGGCCCTGGATGTTTAAGTAAATTACTGATACATTTGTAGAGCCATTTGTTCCATCTCCCACATATAGGGCATTTGTGGGTTCCTACTGGGGTTCTTATTTGCTTTTGTATGATATAGTAATGTCTAAGAATTAAAATGTTTGTTTATAAGAATTTAATAATGTTTGTTTAATAAAAATGATAATGTTAATAAGAAATATAATTAAGTTAAATAATTGTTTGGTTATAAAAGGCTAGTTGGCAACAGCCCAAAATGGGTCTAGGGACGAGAGAGAAATGCCCAAAAATGACAGTTATCGGATGGCCTTAGGCTTAATAAGGTGTGTTTTTGGTATTAAGATGTTTTTGTGAATTTAGATTATTCTCTCTCTTCCCAGCTAAAATGTTAACGTTAATTCCCACTTCACATTACCCCATTTATCTAAAAATGTTTTGATATAAATAAAAGTCAGTAAAGTATAATTAAGTGTATAATTAATTCCCCCATCTTCCTTGCCTGGTTCAAATTATAATGGCACCCATGGTCACATCTACCCATATTTATAAAGTACAGTGAAGAGAATGTAAAGAGAATGAAGATAATGAGAAAATGAATAAAGAAACAGCATATACAGTAATATAAAAATGCAAAATAAGAAAGGTTTTAAAGTTTAAACACTACAATGAGGAGCCCAAGTGAGTTTTCAATGTCTTTTATTTGTTTCATGAGGTGATAAAACCCCAATGGGGTTTCATGGTTGCTTGCTGTACTATTGTCACTAGTGGGCTTACCTGGACCTGCTACATCAGCATAAGATCTGGGTGCAGGAATGGTATTTGATCTTGGATTTTCTTGCATCCCTTGGGCCAAAGAGGGCTGATGGATAGCAGGCTCACTATCCTGGTATTCTCTCAATTGATTTTGGTGAGGCTGCATTCGGACTGTTCCCTTCAGGTGGGCCAAATTGCACTTCCCTTTAAAACTTCTTTCCCACTATGAGCTCTGGCAAATTTGAGGAAGAAGATAGGGGCATCTTGCATTGGATCTAAATCCAGAGATGCCATTACCATCATTTATAAATTTTTTGCAGAATGGTGGGTGATCAAATGGGCACACTCTTCCCTTAAGTCCATATTTACACAAGCCTCTCCTGTAATACTTGCATACTGGCTTCTTGTTTTTACTTCTAGCTTTTTGGTGACTGTGTACAATGGGGTTGTTCACTTTGTTGAAGGTCTTAATGTCTATTTCCTGTTCTTCTTTTCTCTTTTAGTGCCCTTTTTGCTTGGTTTCCCTCTCTCTAGGATCTCATCCTGAGGGTTTCTCACTTTTTTATCGAGCTCTGCATTGGCAATGATAATTTCCTCCTCCTGTAACTCTCCTGCCAGTTCTCTTTAAGCTCTTCAAATTGCCTATCATAGTCATTGCAAATTTGACAAGCACATTTAAAGCATGAGAATTTTCTTTTTGAATTTTGAAGGATGAGGAGGAAATAAATAGGTATTTTACTATTTTTAAATTGATAATTATTTAGTTTCGTAAAAATTGGTCGTTGCCAATTTACCAGCAGTTTTTAAATGTTTCTTATGTTCTTGTGGTTCGGAACCCACGTAAAATTGTAGGTCCCCTCCGCCACCACGGAGGACATACACAATACACGATTACGAACACAGTTAGGTAGACCAGCCATGAGTGGATCCTAGGGTCTTTGTTGGTCTGAAACATTATAACTGTAGTGTATCCATAGTCTGCATTCATCACATCTTAATACATGTAGGTTGAAGTCCAATGCACATTTTATACATGGGTTTGTTTTCTTCCTCTGCCGTGTTAACTTGCACACTGGATTTTAGTATGGAGAACAGTCACCATTAAGTCCATTTTTTGTAGATACTCGTAGATATTGAAATATTATTTACAAGTACTTGTTTATTAAGTTTATTATTACTTTTATTTGTTAATAAGCTTTGTAAATTTTTTGTTGTAAACTTTGCAAATTTCTAAAACAAAAATTATTCACTGGGTCCTTTCCTGAATATTACCCCAGCATTCTTCTGGTTTTAGGTTTTTTAATTCATTTTCCCAGTTTATTTTTCCCACACAGTTATTTATTGATGTCCAGTCTGATTTGTACAGGTTTAGGTCAGAGTATGGCAAGTCCATTTGGCATGGGTCTTGCTCACACTTGTAGAGAGAAGTTTGTGAATATGTGCATAACATTGTGGTCAGAGTGTATAGTTGGTGTTATAACAATGTGGTCAATTGTAGTTGCATTGTTTGTCAACACTAAATCTAAGATATTTTTTCTAGTTTGGCAGTGAACATGCTGTACTAGGGGGTGTTTCCATAAACTCATCCAGGTATTTTGATTTGGATTTTTTTTGTCCCTGATTTCATACCACCATATTGGTTCCAGGTGCAATTTGAGAGATTAAAGTCTCCTGTAATGATTAAATCACTTGTTGAGTCTATGACCAAATTATCAAATTCTTTTCATACCACCAGGGTTACCAAAATTATTTCATTAGGTCATTAAAACAATAGACACAGAGATTTTTTTTTTAGTTTACAAATGTAAAACACATTACCACCAAATATTGTGGTTTTGCAGCATTAAGTGCATCATTTTACTTTATCTATTTATAATTTATAGCCAAGTATTTTTTCAAGAATAATTTACAACCAACTTATGCACTACTGCCAGGAAATTTAATGTCACAAATTATTGAGGGGCCAGTTCTGTATTGCCCCCCCCATGCAAAATATGATTTTGTTGAACATTAGGATTATAAATTAGGTATTCTGATAGTCTATTAAAAATTCAAAATAAAACGCAAAATATGATTTTATTGAACATTAAGATTATAAATTATTTTGATACAAAATATCGCACTTGTGGGGAATAAAGTAGCTTGGCTAGGGAAAAAAAAAAAAAAAAAAAAACTTATACCAATCAATTTGTGATGCGTGATCTTTATGGGGACTCTGCCCCTGTACCCCCCGAGACCTAAATATACAAATGATAATGTAATAACATGTGCCTACCTTGCCTCCAGTAGCTGGAGCCATAAGAACTAATGTAAAGGATAAAAAAGTTAAGTGCACTTTTTTAAATTTATTACAAACCAATATTTTCTCACCATATTGAATATTTTTATCAGAAGTAGAAAATCATGGTTATTTTTTACTAACAAAAAGCACCAATATTTTAATAAAATATATATACAAAACTATTTTTTAATAAAAAAATGTGGGGGGCAATACAGAACTGGGATAATATGAGTATCGTCATGTTCAGAATATCAAAAGCAAATATAATTATAAAATATTAAAGCATAATTTTTTCATCATTTTGATATGTCACTACGTTCGCAGATGCGTCCTTACCAAATTATGTAGATTTGAATATTATGATATTTTTGCGGCATTGCGGCTCTCATTCCATGCAGTCGTTGACTGGAAAAGCTTTTGCCTCGAGATGTGTGAACATTGGGTTAATAACCAAGAACCAATAGGTGGTGACAGTGTGGTCGTTGAAATAGACGAGAGCAAATTTGGCAAGCGGAAATACCAGCGTGGGCATGTTGTTGAAGGCGTGTGAGTTTTTGGTAGAAATGAACGGGTGTCCAAAAAAAAATTTTTAGTGAAGGTGCGAAATCAAACTGCCAAGACATCGATTCCCTTAATTCAGAAATTTATTCTGGCAACATTATTTACTCAGATTTGTGGAAGGCATATACTGGCATTTCTGCTCTTCCACAAAACTATACCCACCATAGCATCAATCATTCGCATAATTTTGTGGACCCAGACAATCGCCAAATCCATATGCAAAACATTGAATGCCTTTGGAAAATGGTAAAGGATTGGATTCTTCAGCCTGGAAACCTTGACGCGTCCTACAAGAAGTACCTCTCTCACTTCCTTTTTCTTGTTTCCCATCCAGACCACGGAACAGTTTTGCACCATTTTCTCATCACTATTTCTCATCTGTATCCACCACCTAATCCATAATAAGGTTAGCTAGGTTAGCTAAGGTTAGCTAAGGTTAGCTAAGGTTAGCTAAGGTTAGCTAAGGTTAGCTAGGTTAGCTAGGGTTAGCTAAGGTTAGCTAAGGTTAGCTAGGGTTAGCTAAGGTTAGCTAAGGTTAGCTAGGTTAGCTAGGTTAGCTAAGGTTAGCTAGGTTAGCTAGGTTAGCTAGGTTAGCTAAGGTTAGGTTAGCTAAGGTTAGGTTAGCTAAGGTTAGGTTAGCTAAGGTTAGGTTAGCTAAGGTTAGGTTAGCTAAGGTAAGGTTAGCTAAGGTAAGGTTAGCTAAGGTTAGGTTAGCTAAGGTTAGGTTAGCTAAGGTAAGGTTAGCTAAGGTAAGGTTAGCTAAGGTTAGGTTAGCTAAGGTTAGGTTAGCTAAGGTAAGGTTAGGTTAGGTTAGCTAAGGTAAGGTTAGGTTAGGTTAGCTAAGGTAAGGTTAGGTTAGGTTAGCTAAGGTAAGGTTAGGTTAGCTAAGGTAAGGTTAGGTTAGGTTAGGTTAGCTAAGGTAAGGTTAGGTTAGCTAAGGTTAGGTTAGCTAAGGTTAGCTAAGGTTAGGTTAGGTTAGCTAAGGTTAGGTTAGGTTAGCTAAGGTTAGGTTAGCTAAGGTTAGGTTAGGTTAGCTAAGGTTAGGTTAGGTTAGCTAAGGTAAGGTTAGGTTAGCTAAGGTAAGGTTAGGTTAGCTAAGGTAAGGTTAGCTAAGGTAAGGTTAGCTAAGGTAAGGTTAGCTAAGGTAAGGTTAGGTTAGGTTAGGTTAGCTAAGGTAAGGTTAGGTTAGCTAAGGTTAGGTTAGCTAAGGTTAGGTTAGCTAAGGTTAGCTAAGGTTAGGTTAGGTTAGCTAAGGTTAGGTTAGGTAAGGTTAGGTTAGGTTAGCTAAGGTTAGGTTAGCTAAGGTTAGGTTAGCTAAGGTAAGGTTAGGTTAGGTTAGCTAAGGTAAGGTTAGCTAAGGTAAGGTTAGGTTAGCTAAGGTAAGGTTAGGTTAGGTTAGCTAAGGTAAGGTTAGGTTAGCTAAGGTAAGGTAAGGTTAGGTTAGGTTAGCTAAGGTAAGGTTAGGTTAGCTAAGTTAGCTAAGGTTAGCTAAGTTAGCTAAGGTTAGCTAAGGTTAGGTTAGCTAAGGTTAACTAGGGCTAGGTTAGCTAGGGTTAGGTAAGGTTAACTAGGGTTAGGTAAGGTTAGCTAAGGTTAGGTAAGGTTAGGTTAGATAGGGTTAGGTTAGGTACAGGGTTGGCACTAGTGGGCCCAGCCCGAAAAAACCCACCCGGGTTTTTTTTTTTAAAAAACACTTGGAAAAACCCACTATTTTACCCACTTGTGGATTTTTTCATGAAACTTAAGAAGTGCATATGCAATTATTTTTAAAAATTGTCATATAGGCACCTATAATGATTTTACATGCAAAGCAAGCAAACATGAGTCAACAAATAGACCTACAGGTATAACTCTTTGGGTGAGGTAGCAGGTTATAGAGTGTAGACATCAGCCAATCAGGGTGTTATACATCCTGATTCTTCAGTCAACTGCATCTTCAAGGAATTTTCTACTTCTTCATGGATTGTATATAAAAGTGGACCAGACAAATTTCGACGGGAAGGTGGAGTGTAGCCTGGTCTTAGAGTCTCTATCATTTCAATAAAATACTTAGACTCTGCACATAGAAATGGAATTATTTGCATAAAAGAATTTGGCTATTTTGTTATCAATGACATTTTTCTGCAAAGTTGTTGTTGTCATGCCAAAATCGCTTACTTTCTTTTGAATTTTTCTTTTTTTCATCTGTAATTGTGTCAGTGGTGGTGAGGATGAGTCTGGATCATCTGAGAGGTCTATGTCATGGCAGTATGAAGATGATGTACTGGCAGTATTGTCAGTCTTGTTTCTTGATTCCATGTGTTTCAAACATTTCATTAAATGCATTTTTATTCGCTCTATTTTATTACTTATTTCATTACTGCAATGTTTGCATCTAACTTTACTAGTCCATCAATAATATTGACTTCACTCCATTCATGCCCTGATTTTCTTCCTGATCCAAAGGTCTTGGCATTATTTAATGCAGTTATAACTTCAAACAGACTAATTCTGTAGGCTAGCAGTAAAGACAAATATGCTGTTGCCAGTTTGTTTTATTTAACTGTGAAATAAAAGAAAAAATATTCAGTAATATGAATTAAATAGATATAACTAGCTGAATTAAGTTCCCTTTGGGAGCTGTAATTCATCTACTTCCAAGAAGACACAGGGGCCTGTCTTCCATAGGAAGTATAGCCTAACAAATAGGATAATTTACCACACCAAATTTAGTTCAAATTGGTCCATGTTTCCAAATTTTGTTGTGAAGCTCAATCTGAGAAAATAATAACTTTTTATGCTTAATTGCCTGGAAGGCAACCTTTTTGCTAAAACAAGACAAATGTTATATTAATAGTGTACGGTACAGTACAGTATTATTATAAAAATAGGAATAGGTAGGTCTAATATGAACTACCATATGGACATATGAAAAAACCCAATTTTACCCGGGTTTTTTCGGGTTTTAGGTGAAAAAACCCGAAAAAACCCACCTGGGGTGGGCTTTTTCAAAAAAAGTGGGTTAGGTTAGGTAGGGTTAGGTTAGGTAGGGTTAGGTTAGGTTAGGGTTAGGTTAGGTAGGGTTAGGTTAGGGTTAGGTTAGGTTAGGTTAGGTAGGGTTAGGTAGGGTTAGGTTAGGTAGGGTTAGGTTAGGTAGGGTTAGGTTAGGTAGGGTTAGGTTAGGTAGGGTTAGGTTAGGTAGGGTTAGGTTAGGTAGGGTTAGGTAGGGTTAGGTTAGGTTAATTAAGGTAATTTTTTACTATCAGTCTGGTCTCTGGAAACTGAAAATAAAGTTTACCATAAGACTTTATATTTTTTTAAACAACTTTTATTAAGTACAATATGAAGGCAAATGCCGATTAAAGCTATAAAATTAATGTTAAGAAATTATTTTTTTGAGCGATAAAATCGCGGATCATGTTTTGTGAGTGATAAAATGACTGATCCCACAAAGGTTAGGAAGGTACCACTAACAAAATTGGGTGGTTTGACCTGAACTCATAACATTTTAGTGTCACGGTGGCGTTGGTTTGCGATGGTTGTAATTATTCACTGTGTTTAACTTCATGCAAATTTTTTGATGATGAAGAGGCTGAATTTAATTTTTATGTAGAACACGGTGTATTGCTAAAAGAATTTATATGCCCTAAGAAAAACAAGGAAGGTATTGTTTGTGGTAATAAGTATACAGGTAAGAGTAGTACCTAAAACTAGGTTAGGTTAGGTTAGTATAGTTTTACGGTATATATAATATATACAGTGAATATATAGTGTTCGTTTTACTACATATATATAAATGTATATATATATATATACCTTTTAGGTCACTCATGTTGGCTATTTCTACAATTTCCATAATTTATATATCAATGGATTCGTTTTTACATCGTGAATGCGCCCTAGATAGTCTCTACTGAAGGAATTACCCGCATTTTAGGGTATTTTTTCACACTTATACCCCAAAACAAACTTCCTGTCCTAACTTAGTTTTGGCCTGTTCCCTCACTTGAGACTATCCAAATTGCATTCCTGGTGTAATAACGAATCCATTGATGTATAAATTATAGGAATTGAAGAGACTGGAGTGATAGTAAAAAATTACCTTAATTAATACCAAAATACATTTTTCTAGTAATATTTGATGTTTTGCTTAGATTTTGACCTCCATTTCCCTTGAAAATGAGCCAAACTTCAAAGTACTATAACTTCGTTGGATCTGATTTCCGAGGAAATTTGAACAAATCACATCAAATACTACTAGAAAAATGTATTTTGGTGTGTAAAATGACAACGTGTCTATCTATATATATGCGTAATTACCTTACCTCTGTGAATTAAATGTGCTGCTATGTTTAAAACAACTTCTAAAATATAAAATTAATTTGCTATTTAAACAACTTAAAAGTACACCTACCTAATTTGTGACATTAAACTACAAAATTACCATGTAACATAATGCGTCTGGATTCTGAATTTCGCCGAAATGTTACTCGCTTCACGGCCTACATCGCCCTACGCTTTAGTACGCCCCATTGGTTGGTTACTTTTCAAGCCGAAGATAAGCCTAATGAAATGAAACTGGCTAGGATATGAATAAAATTCAATAACCTTAGTCGTCACGTTTTAACTTTGTTCTGAATTTATGGCCAGGATCGATAGTCTAATATTACTAAATTAGCCTAAAATGTCCTATACTATACAAATTTGGTTAATTTATCGACACCATCTCGTACGAACTACTACTATGATTATATAGTACTATCATAGGCTAGTTGGGTGGTTGTTACATTTTACCATCGGACATTTATATTTAGTACCAACAAAACATATCTCTCTCTAGTTGGTTCACGCCTTTGGTGGGAAGGGGGCGGAGGAAGGGGAGAGAGAGCCTTATGCTTTTCTATCCAGTATTCTACTGCCCACCTGTCTAATAACAGGAATAAGTCTTTAAGGCTTCCTCTTATTCCTATAACTCTTTGTAATACTCTCTCTCAACCATCAACCATCGAGCAACTCATTTCTTTTGATCATTTGCCTCACAAAACATCTCTAAGTGGGAGACTCTTGAATTCGCCGTAGCAACAACGGGTGATGACCCACGAAGCACTTTTTTATGTTCCACAAGGGACAAGTATACGGAGATAGATACAGGGACCTCCCACTGATATTCCTCGCCGGAAAGAGATTTTCTCTACTCTCGTGGTGGCACAACACCGCGAAGTATGAACGAATCAATATCACTTGTTGCATAAACCTTTTACGGCGGAAAACCCACGTTGAAGCTCGGCAACATTCAAAAAGTTGGCAGACACATACACAGGACAGACATCCAATTACAGAAAACACACTCACACACTTGCCTGCCTTGTTAATATATCTAAGAATAGAATAGAAAAATACTTCGTAGAAACACTTAATTTCATAACGAACAAAGCAAAAGCCTTAAAAAAACACATAGCATGGATTAGATGAGGTAAAGTTGCGTTTCTGTCTGCCGTCACGATTTCTTTTTTTACTCTTCTTTCTCTCGAGTGGTCGGATGCACGATGTAACGGGTAAGGGCATGGTGTGGAAAACCTGATTTCTATTCTTAATTCCTGTTTTCACCCATTTCCTGAAGAAGCATTTTATCATTTTGCCGGCGTGATGTCTTTGCGCGTACATGGGTACAGACATCGAATATTTAACATTTACCTCTCAGGCTCTCTCTTAATCCTTTTGCGGCTAACCTGAAGTGGGTCATGGGGTCTTTGCAAGGCCGTGCAGAGTGGGGGCCTTTTCCCTCCATGACTCAGTAGTACTCTTTTTTTTCAGTAACTTCTTTAAGTATATGAATACAGTAAACCTTTTTATCCTGCCTTAGTATGGTGAGAAAAGAAATGGGCCTTTCCTGCCAAGGGGGGCGTCACACTTCTATATAGGCTATTAATATCAGTTAGTGAGTCCAAAAATTTTTTCCTTCACCCGGGAACGCATCCCCATTATAACACTAAGTATATCGGAAAAATGTGTCCCATTTACAACACTTAAATACTTATCAACACAACCTATTAGCATTTTCATTTTTTTATTTACACTTAATATTTAAGTACAGTCTAATGACGTCACAGGAAGAGGAAGGGGCTAGACTGCACTCTGTCGGATTACTAACCTCGAGTCTCTTCTACCAACTAATTTGAATTTATTATATCAATAAACAATTATTTTCAGTTGTAAAATATTGCTATTTTCCAAGTACAATTGTTGCTCAGCAATACAAGATTATTGTTTTCAGACATTGAAAGAGTACTAGCGTTCAAAGGTGTACTACAATTTCTTGAACATAACCAGGGCCGTTTCCTGGCATAAGCAGACTAAGCGGCCGCTTAGGGCCCCGCTGCTACTAGGGAGCCGCTAGACAGGCTCCCAGGTCATACCTTAGTGGGCAAGAATAGGAATATAGCTGAATTTATTATTAATATTATTGTTATTATTATTACCCTTATTATTATTATGAAAAAACTATATAGGGCTATGGGTTGATTGCCTGTGCCCTCATCCGCTGAAAATTTCCAGCAGATTTCAGTGGAGGGTTACCGACAAAAGCCCTATGCTTTTTCGTTAGAGAGTTATGAATATGTAGGTGTTTAAAGGACCTTTTTATATTTAAGTGATTACGGTAATTCTAGCGTCGGGATTTGCGCGACGTACAGTATACTAGAATGAAAATAATTTGCCTCACCTTATTTTTGTTGGGTCTTTGTTTGCTTCGATGTAGGGCGTTACGATCATCTTCGGTGTAGGGCCGCCACGATCGAGTTTCGCGACGAATTTACTTAAGGTAATTAATATAGGCAGTCACTATATAAACCCCTGAAGGAATAGGCCTATCCTTTTTTAGTCATTAGGTTTTAAATTATAAGGAATTCACTCAGAACTAGAGGGGGGACAAAGACATCCTCCCAGTTTAAAGCTTCGCTGTAACATAAACAGCCCTGAGAGCCGTTCCTTGGTTCTGGTGTATTATTTGCCGAACTAGCATGATTTTGTTGTGTCTACTACCTTTTCGTAGACTAAATAATAAATTGGGTTTTCTTGTTGCTATGTGGGGCTGATTCATACGTACAGGTTCTTTGTACGTATGGCAATTCAATTATTTCATTCCCAATAGGCTATGTCGCCAATCCCGAGGCAATTTTGTATAGATTAATTCAATTAATTAATTAATAATTATATTTAATTATGAAATAAATGTACCACATATGATACCATGTTGTGAGTGCGTATAGTTTTTCCATAATTATTATTATTATTATTGTCGTATTAATTAAAGTTTTTGTGTGAGACAAATGTGATAAAACAGAGATAAACGAAACGTTTTGATCGTTATGTGTAAATAACTATTGTGAGATCTTATTTCTATATTATTTAACTTTATTCTTACTATATGCTTATATACCAAATGAAGTTGAGAGAGGAAATCAAGTGTTTTTCCCAGATTCAAAATTTAGGAAATAAGTTAAAAGTTCTCCAAAAAAATTGCAAAACCAGCAACGATCGACTTAAAGAAGAGATAAAAGCTACAAATTAATCTAGAGCATGCTTATAGAAAGCCTAAGAAGAAGAAGAAGAGCATTGGAAAGAAATTAATAAAAAGAAAAATCTGTCGTTATTTGTGCCAAACAATCTCTGGAACACTCGAGCAAACAACTGGGTGACTGCAAACGAGAGGACGACAAATTAAAACAATGTTTCTGCGAACTTTTTACGTCGGTAAAAATGCAACGCAAACAATTGGAAAGTATGGCGGCCGAGAAAGAGAATCTTGGTGATCTTAACAGCTCTTTGATAAAAGAAATCGAACGGGTGAAGGCGGCGATGGAAAAGATTCGAGGAATGTTAGCGGAAGACAACGAAGGACGTAAACAATTACAAACAGAGAGAGAACAAATGGAAAATTTTAATAAAGCCTTGAAGGAACGTCTGTGTAAACTTCGTACGTGTTACCAAGAGAGGAAAGGAGTCTTACAGAAGCTGAAAAGGGACATTATTTTCGGTCAGTTGGCAATTAAGGATCTTCAAACGTAGTAAAAATGTAGTAAGGAATATTAGTCACGTGATTTGAGCCTCAGAAACAACAATATTAATTACAATCAAAGCGATCAAAGTAAACTTTTCTGTTCAAATGAAATCTGAGGACTTGATTTCAAATTGTAAATTAGAAAACATACTTCCTTATTATTATGATTATTATTATTATTATTATTATTATTATAATATATATATATAAAGCAGCAGAGGGATGGCAGACCGGCTGCTTTATTCGCCAAGAAACCCTATGATGATGGCGCATACCCAGGCCCGGATCTAGAAGAATGGGGGCCCGTGGCTAATTTTTTTTTTTTTGGGCCCCCCTTGGCTACAATTTTTATTATATAAGGATTATAAGCTTTGTTTACGAGGAAAATTAAAGGTTTTCAGAACAAACATATTACTTTACTTTATTTATTTAGTTTTCAGAACAAACATATTTTACTTTACAAATATTTTACTTTATTTTACATATTATATTTTCCTGAATTAATAATTTTATACACACCTACCTACTGATTATGAGCTGGCAACCGATTGAACCGACGAGCCTTTTTTTGTGCAAATTCATTAATAATATTTCGAAAATCGACTTCTTTCGCCAGAGCATGTTCAACATAGAGAATTGCCAGTGACTGTAATCGCTTTTGCTTCATTGTTGAACGTGTGCAACATTTCAGTCGCTTTAACTTAGAAAAACTCCGTTCGCCGGTACAATTGGTCACCATCAATGACAAGTACATTCGGTATGCATTTAAGACATTGGGGAAAACTTCTCCAAGCTGATGCTGCATAAGCATATTGAATGTAATAATAAATGTAAAAACCTAAAATTAAAATAAATAACGTAGAAAATTTGGGGGCCCCCTTCAAATTCGGGGCCCGTGGCTGCAGCCCACATAGCCCCCCCCTAGATCCGGGTCTGCGCATACCGCGTACGGGCGAACCGACGCCCCTTCCCTTCCTGGTCCACAGGAGGGAGGTGACAAACGAGAAGAACGTAGAGCGAAGACGCCATCTGGCATCTGGGGGACCCGACCCGGCTTCTAAACCGGATGGGACATAAGTAAGTAAGTAAGTAGGATATGCTTATACTTTCCTAAATGCTTAATTTTTCTAGTATTGTGAAACATTATTTCACTAATTTACTAATTATTAAGAGATTTTGTAACACTTTAAAACCTAGGATTATTTTCGTTATGTTTTCAAGTTTATTAATTCTTTTCTCATCTTTTTCAGATAATGTTAATTTTGTTGGTTAAAACCTAAATGGTCTGATTATTTGAATGTATTCGATTAACGTTACAATTATAACAATTATTATTATTATTATTATTATTATTATTATTATTATCATGATTATTATTATTTAGCAGATTAGTTGTGGTTAACTAGATGTGACTTTGTGCATCTTGGAAAATGAAACGACATTATCCATCAAGAGCTGAAAAACGGAAAAAGAAGAAAATAGAGGAGGAGAAGCTTTCCAGTAGCACAGGTGAGATGTGCCACTTGTATATTCTTATGATTACAGTTCAGGCAACTAGGTTAGGTAGACCATCAAGCTAGCAAGTGCTCAGGAATCGTGTAGAGTAAGCTAGTCTCTGTAATATTTATAATATTTCGAAATGTGAAATTTAATGGATCACATCACCTCAAATTCTGTTCACATAGATCAATTATCAAACAAGATAAGAAAGAGTATTTTAGCAAAAACTAACAGAATATGTAATGTTATGTTCTTCTCAGGAGCACTACTGTTAGAAAATCTAGAAGAGGAAGAGCCATTGTTCTCCCAAGGCGATATGATGACTAAGTTGACTGATGCAGCATTGCTTGTATATATTAAGTTAAGGTGTGTGTATTAGGGTGGCCCACTTTTCAATTTTTTTTTAAAGTATAGGTTATCGTAGTTTTTCCCATTATTTGGCACTATACTAGCACATTGGTACCATTTTTACAAAAAATTGATCAATATTTAGGGGTCTCGCATCGACCTTGAAATTACGAGGTTTTTTTTAAAATGCGTACTTTTTAACTTTTTACTGAATCAAGATAAATCATTAAGTAGGGATGTTTTCTGAATCCTCTTGATGAGAGAAGTCGTTTGGTGTGCCTTCCAATGTCATACGACTAACGGTTTAAAAGTTGTGCCTGTATACAGGTAATACCAATGTGCTAGTATAGTGCCAAATAATGGGAAAAACCACGATCACCTATACTTTTCAAAAAAATCAGCAAATAGCAGACAAATAAGGAAGAAAGAAACAATAACTTAAACAATCACTTTTGCATTGTATTGACCACTATCACACGTCACTGGCTGCAACGTTGTCTCTGTGCTATGTCATCGTGGCGAGTGATGACTTCTTGAAGTCGCCGAGCTCTTTCCGGTTCTTTTCCACTACTTGCAGAAGATCCTGCAGCTGTGCCTCGTCCTTTGTGACCGTGTTCGCATAGTCTTGTATCAGTTGGACTCCTCTTTCAGCGACGTCATTGGTGACCTGGAGATTAGAGATCACATCCTTCAGACGACAAAAGTCCTCGTTCTCGTCCCACTTATCAGTTGGCAGGGTGAGCCACGAAGACCCATACATCTTCAGACCTGCAAATAAGAACCAGGAGGACTCGTCGATCAGGTCGGGGAGTAGCGTCATCTCGTTGACTGAGACGTTCTCGTATGTGAAGTCTTTGGGTACAGGGAGGTGGGACAGCTTCTCTGCCATCTGTTGCTTCACAGTGCCATCCACCTTGTTGCTGCATAGAGCGAAGATGACGGTCTGAGGCCTCAGATACCAGAAGTGCCGCCTCATCACTGCCAGTGACGCTTCTGCCACCTCGCGGTCCACTGCCCTATACCTCAGAAAACGCTGGTATAGTACCAGGTCATTCAACGGCGCATCAGCTGCTACAGGGGCCGCCAACCAAGCTGGTACGTACAGAAGAGCGATGAACACCACGATCCTGTGCAGTTTGTCGACCAGCTCGGCGTCGAGCTCCAGCTGCCTATTGAACATCAGCAGTTTTGTGTAGTAGATGACCTGAAACAGAATAGGCACCATTGTAAGTAAGACAGGTTTATTGTTACCAATTACTTTGTTTGCGTTATAATGAAATGTTTATCTTTGAATAACATTTAAACTTATCTCTCGATTATTTTTATTTGAAAATACTAACTTTAGCCATCCATCTTGCGTGGTGGTAGGCTCCTGGGCGCATGAGGTGAATGCCACGGCGTGGTTGTGTCCCGAGTACCAGGAGCGTGATCTCTGCCACTTCCCGGTAATCGTCTCTGACGAAACCAGAAGCTGTGCTCAGGAAGCTGACCGCCGCGTCCCGGAGTTCTATTAGCCACGTACTCTCCGCCAGATTCTCGACCTGCAGCTTGCAGTAGGTCGAGAGATCGAGCTCGTCCCATCTTCAAAAATAATAAACAAGAAAATTGTGTGAGAAAACTCTGAAGTTCCGGTTTGGCTTGCTGTTTTATAAACTAGTGGAATATCATGTGTGTCCTAACTTTACCTTGCACAAAAAATGAACTAACCTTCTCTTCAACTGCTGAAACAAAGAATCAGTTGGTGCCGTAGTCCTTCCGAGCACGGATACGGCTACTGCCCCCACGATAAGCTCTAGGACGTGATGACGGCATCCCAGCTGGAGTAGCGGTCGCCCGAGCATGTTTTCCAGCCGGACAACTGCACCCTGCACCCTCCCCGTGTTGGTGGAAGTGGTGTCGAAGCAGAGTCCGATGACGCTCTCCTCATCCCCAATCTTCGAGAGCATGTATGGTTGCCCGCGCCTGCGACAGTCCGGTGCCGTCAGCAACAGCTGGGACTGACAGCAACTTTCCTTCTGTGCAATGAGGAGCCCGGAGATGAGAATTGCTTGGCGGTGCTCCGCCGTTCCAAGGAAGTTCTGAAACACATGCCATATATTTCAATTTCATGGTTGTGAAGTAACCTATTTTTGTTCACATTCAGTTCTCTTTTTAATTGACATTATGCTTCATGAATCTCATTACTAAATTGATAGCTATGAAAACTTAATCAACTGACCTTGACCATTTTGCCATCCCAGTGGACAACAGTGTGCCTCGGTGGCGTGAAGGAGTCCTTCACAGCCGTCGCCACTTCACAGCGATGTGACACTCTTCCCCGGCGAGCCGTTTCTTTCGAGATGCTGAACTGATTGAGGTCTGCTGGTGGATCCGCCGAACGTGTGATAGCAGCCACAATGCTTACTACCTATGTAGAGAATGGAAAGTGGAAAGGAAACTGTCAAGAATACATGTGGGTTACGGGACACTTTAAAACTGACGCTATCGATGAATACTATACACAATACGCACCTGATTATTGGACATGCGGAAACGATCAGCCACTTCCATGACAGCAGGTGCATTAAGGATGCGGCGAGGAAGATTAACAGACACACTTGGCTCTTTCGGCAGGGGGAACGCTAGTTCTGTCTCCGACTCTCCTGACATGCCAGTATCATCATTCTCCATGGCCTCATCTCCGGTTTCGTATGCACACTTTGAGGTTTGCGGCTCCTGGCGAGGACGTTTTCTTCCTTCCTGTAGCTTTCTTTTTACAGCGAAAACTTTATCGTTCCCGCTCATCGTTGCCACCCGAGGACCACGTTGATCGAGGTAGAAGTCAATGTCTTCTTTCTTGTCCTTGTCGGACAGCAGTCGATTCTTCTTTATATCTTCGACAGCGTCAGATGCTCCGATATCCCACAGCTTGTCCACACTGTCCGAAAACTTCTGCCGTTTTCCTCCGGCGTCAGTTTCTCGTTTTCTGCTCTTTTGGAGTAAGTGCCACTCTTTCCACAATGCCTCTAGCTTCTGTTCGCAGTTGAGCTTTGTGATTGTTTTAATGTGGGCCATGTTCCAAAACTTTAAGACGTTGTTTACGGTTTCTTTGAATGCGTCTTTCCTGTTAGCAGTGTACTGGATAACACTGAAGAAGTATTGCAAAACCTGCCGTGTTGTTGGCAATTTGTTACCACTGATGGAGGACGACGGTTGGCCAACTAAAAAAATTTCCGAGGCCTATCTTAGAGAAGGTAGCGATGTTATTTTCGCCTTTCCTTTTGATGACTCTCTATTTGTAGCTTCAAGAGTTCTTCCAGTTATGGTTGCCATCGATTTGTCCATGACAAAGGATGAGGAACTCAGACAGAATTTCAAAATGTTATGATCTGCAAAAAAAGAAATAGGTTAGGTACCTGGCACAGGCATAGTGCATTTTCTAATTACACTGGTCAACAAATTTTAAGGAATTTTTTGTATCTTTAATGAAAGTAGCCGATTCTTATGTATTTTTGCATGCTGAATTTGAAAATGATAGTGAAATTGTTTAATTAGTTCGCGTTTTTAAGATATCATGGTAATTATTGTGTAAGTACTGGTAAAAATTTATCCCACAACAATCCCACAACATATATGTATTTTAAGGAGCACACTCACTTCAATGTTGTTTCCTCTTGGCCTGTCTCTTGTACTCTGACTGTGTAGTGTCTCTTATTACTGACCAGCAGAAATCAGCCAGCATAGATGAATTCCACTTGCCCTGGTAACGTTTCTCAAGAGCTGAAATCTGCTGATGAAAACGTTCCCCATGTTCGTCACTTACTTCACCAAGGTTTGCCGGGAAAAAGTCGAAATGGGAATGGAGGAAATGAATTTTTAGAGACATGTTACATCCCATTCTTTGGTACGCCTTCAACATATTATTCACCAATTCATCTGCATTTGGAGCTCTGTTGTTTCCAAGGAAATTTTGCGACACTGACTTGAACGAGACCCAAGCTTCTTTTTCTGCGCCCTCCAAAAGTGTCTCGAAATGTTCATCTTTCATCAGATTTCGTATATGAGGACCAACAAATATGCCTTCCTTGATTTTTACCTCACTAAGTCGAGGGAACTTCTGGAAAAGATACTTAAATGCCTTTCCATCCTTATTGAGTGCCTTCACAAAATTTTTCATAAGCCCTAACTTAATATGTAACGGCGGTAGAAGTATTTTGCTTGGCTCTACTAATGGCTCGCACGAAACGTTTTTCACACCTGGCACTAAACGTTCTCTTAGAGGCCATTCCTTCCTTTCATAATACTGTGACCTAGCACGGCTGTCCCACTCGCAAAGGAAGCAGCAGTACTTCGTGTAACCCTGCTGGAGACCAAGTAACATGCCGACCACTTTCAAATCACCACATATGCTCCATTTGTGAGCGTTGTAGTTTATGTGGTGAAGCAGATATTGCATATTTTCATATGTCTCCTTCATGTGGACAGAATTTCCAATTGGAATGGCAGCTTTTTCGTTTTTGTTATGAAGTAGTACAGCCTTAAGGCTTAGCTTAGAGGCATCAATGAACAACCTCCATTCGTCATCTCTGTATGTTATATTTAGAGCATTCATTAAACCAACAACATCTGTACACACCACGAAGTCACCATGTTTGATGAAGAAAGTCTCCAACGTGGATTGCCTAGTGCGGTACATGGATATTTGGACATCATCATGAAGAAGATGCCACTGTTGAAGGCGTGAGGCGAGCAATTCTGCCTTAGACTTCGGTAAGTCCAAATCTCTGATGAGGTCATTCAGTTCGTGTTGGGTGATTTTATGCGGTTCTGTAGACAGTTCACTGGGCACAAAGTCGGTATCTTGTGATGTTGTGGGATGTGCAATGTCTTCATCTGCAAAGCTGGGCACTTGCGGGTTTTTTTTGCGGTACTGCGGTACTGCGGTACTACCGCACTACCAAACCGGTACCGCATAACGCAGTACCGCAAAGGATCGCTGAAAGTACAGGCTGTACTTTCAGCGATCCTTTGCGGTACTGCGTTATGCGGTACCGGTTTGGTAGTGCGGTAGTACCGCAGTACCGCAGTACCGCAAAAAAAACCGCAAGTGCCCAGCTTTGTATCATCTGTACTCGTTACAGGATGCTCTTCGTCATCCAAATCGAGGGTGTCTGAGGAGGTAGGAGGATTGGGCACAGGTATGTCTTCGTTATGGGGCACAGGTCGAATGGCGGATGGAACATTAGGATACTTGAGGGTCCATTTTTTCTTCTTACTAATTCCACGTAATGGCGGAACCATGCAGAATAAACAGTCATCCACGTGGTTACTTTGTTCCCTCCACACGACGGGGATGCCGAAGCCCATTGACCTCGGTTTCCCATTGTACCACTCAAGTAATGTAGTTGCACATGTAATGCAGCATATATGCGGCGCCCACGTTTTGTCCTGATCTCCTAATTTGCACTTAAAATAAAGGTGGTACGCTTTCTTGATGGCAGGTGTTAACGTCTTCTTTTGCGATTTTAATGTTACTTTGCCGCAAATATAGAAAAGTTATTTGAGTCATTAACGCATTTACGTGGCATTTTGCTTATAACGTCAATGAGAAACTGATCGCAAGATTACGCTTTAACACGCACTACACTCTATATGTCATGAACTAACCACAGGTGCAAATTACGAGGAAACACTACAAAAGCACTATGTCAAAATGTGAAATAACGTGTCACCACAACAAGCGTCACTCTAGAACTGAGCTAAAGGGATTTACGATGTACTCAAGATGGCGCCAGACAACGAGGTTGCCAAACGAGCACATTCTACAGTGTTGGCATATGTTATGCTTCAATGATATATTCATTTCAATTGGGAAATAATGAAAACAGGGCACCCGTGTATCTTCTAAACGCGAACCAATCATGCAAAATGAAGGTCATTTTCGGATTCAGCGACTTCGAATTACTAAAGAAATGATGGTTTCATCGAAGATACATTTTGGCTGTTGATTAGTGTTACCTATATACATTATACATTCCGCCCGGGTATGGTGACTCATTTTTTTGAAAAGTATAGGTGATCGTGGTTTTTCCCATTATTTGGCACTATACTAGCACATTGGTATTACCTGTATACAGGCACAACCTTTAAACCGTTAGTCGTATGACATTGGCAGGCACACCAAACGACTTCTCTCATTAAGAGGATTCAGAAAACATCCCTACTTAATGATTTATCTTGATTCAGTAAAAAGTTAAAAAGTACGCATTTTAAAAAAAAAACTAGTAATTTCAAGGTCGATGCGAGACCCCTAAATATTGATCAATTTTTGTAAAAATGGTACCAATGTGCTAGTATAGTGCCAAATAATGGGAAAACCACGATCACCTATACTTTTCAAAAAAAATTGAAAAGTGGGCCACCCTAGACTGTGTATCCATCTCATAATTGTAAGGTTAGTGAAAAATTCACTTAATTTAGAGCTAGCATTTTTGGGCTCTTGTGGCATCATTGTTTGGGCACTCTTGTAGCATTATTTTTTTGGGGCGCTGCGCGTCCTTCCTACTCGTTTGTTGAATGCGGCACTTACAGGGCGTGGTCTTATAGAGAGCTCTCTTGCAATTCAGTTTGGTTGTTTAGATACAAGATTGTTGCATCGTGCAATGGTGCAGGTTGTGTTGTTGTTGTTGTTGCAAGGTTTAGAAAGAAGACCATAAATAGTGCCCCTTTTGTTTTTTATCTTAATTTTATGCAACTGAGGCCTAAGGTAGGCCCACATCGAGTCAGCAACCCTGAGGTAGGACCTAATAGGACCTCCAAGTCCGTAAGTTTTTAGTCGAGCTTAACTTGGGCTGTAGGTTAAACTGGCCCTTCAGAGATTGACCGTTCACGGCTCAGCTGGGATTCTGAACCCAATAAAAAAAAAAAAAATAACATGGTCCTTCGGAACCGAATTCTAGCTCAAGACTGAGTCAGTGACTATTTTTCGGCAAAGTTCTGATTGTGCAAATTGTAGCCCAAGTTAGGCCTAGACGGGTTGAGCATAATTGAGTTAAGGTCCCAGGGTAGAAAATTTGGTCGCCCAATTGCGAAACTTGGCCACTCGTCTGTCGTTGGTTTGGGTCTACATTTTTACCGGTTTGGTTAATTTTGGTTTATTATTGAGTTAAGGTCCCAGGGTAGAAAGTTTGGTCGCCCAATTGCGAAACTTGGCCACTCGTCTGTCGTTATTTTGGGCCTACGTTTTTACCGGTTTGGTTAATTTTGGTTTATTATTCGTAGGCGAAGGTTGCAGACTTCAGTGCGCCAGTTACTTGGGTGGAAAATTTGGTATTCCATACTGGTGGTTGGTCAGTACCCAACCAAGCAATTCAGTTTATTTGAAAAAAGCAAAATTTGAGTTTGATCAGTTTGGTTAAGTATTTTTGCCAATTCAGCTTATTTGGCATTGAGCCCAATTGTTGTTTGCAGTGAAGATGAGTGCAGCTGAATTGAACAAGTTTCAAAAATGGAGAAGCGTCTACAAAGGTCTAATTACAAAGGTCATTGCCACTATAGATTCTGCCATTGAGCAAGAGGATTTAAGCTTAGTGACTGCACAGCTTTCCATATTAGAAACTAAGAAGGTTGCTCTAAGCGAAGTAAATGTTAAAATTGAGGCTCTTATAGAAGAGGATGAATGGAAAATAACATAATTTACTTTGAAGAGATTATTGATGATATAATTAAAGTACGCCACAGAGCAAAAGAGTTTAGCAGCTCAGTACAGTTAGAGACCAGGTCTAATAATGAAACACAACCCTCAACAAATGGTGTTTGTGAAGTTAAGGTTAACAGATCTGCAGTTCAATTACCGAGGCTTGTACTCAAAACATTTTCTGGGAGTATTCAGGAATGGCAAGGATGGGCAGACAGTTTTCAATCAGCAGTTCATTCTAGTCAAGTGTTAAGTGCGGTGGAGAAGTTTAATTATTTGCAGTCCCTCTTGGAAGGGGAGGCAGCAAAGACAATAGCAGGATTAGCATTAACAGAGGCTAATTATAATGTCGCTTGGGATATATTAAAGAAACGGTTTGGTAAGCCAGAGATCTTAATTAAAAGCCACCTCCGTGAACTTTTAGCTATACCTCCTGTTAATAATCCCAAGAGTGTAGGAATGGAAAGGTATGGTATAATGTTGGTCACTATACTGGAGTCTAAATTGCCTAGCTCAATTTTGCTTGAATTATGTAGGGGACACTTACAGAACATGTGTACATCCCCCTTCAGCAGATGTTCAGTTTTTTAAGCACAGAATTAGCAAGACGAGAGGAATTGAGTTTGCACAGTGGGATGTTAAACAAGGGGACAAAGGCAGGCACAGCACCAAAGTTTCTACAAAAAGGAATAGCCCAGGTACAGTGTCAGCTCTACATGCATCCTCTGAGAATAAACTAAAGGGAATCAAGGAATGCATATTTTGCGAAGGTAACCACAAGTCATATAAATGTGAGGTGGCTGAGGCTTTACCTGTTGAGGAGAGAAAGGACAATGTAACTAAGTCCACAGCATGTTTTAAATGTTTTTTGAAAGGTCACAGAGCAAGGTTTTGTAAGTTTAAAATTTTGTGCAAAAAATGCCATGGCCGGCATCAGCCATTATTGTGTGAAAACACTCCTAGTAGGCCTACCCCAGAAGTAGAGACATCAGTGGCACATGCCACTACTATAAAAGGGAGTAAAAGTAAAGGAGGATTATTGCAAACAGCTGCAGCATTATTAATTGGGAATGATGGAGAAGCTACTGTAAGAGTGTTGTTTGATAGTGGTAGCCAGTGTAGCTTTAGTAAGACCAGAATTTTCAGAAAATTGAAGTTTAAAGAACTTAAGAGGAAAAATTTAAGAATTTCTGGGTTTGGGGGTTCCGTTCAAAACCGAACCAAAGTTAAGAAGGTGGAAGTTCTGGTCAAGGGGTTGTTACACAAGGTCCCACTATCAAGGTCCAAGCTGTAGAGATTGAGGAACTTTGTGCTCCAGTAACTACTTGTTTAGATATGGCATGTGTCCAAGAATTGCGAGTTAAAGGAATTAATTTGGGCAATAATATGTTTGAAGGAATAGAAGATATTAGTCTTTTGATTGGAGCTGACTATTATTGGGACCAGGGCCGTTTCTAGCCATTAGGGGGCCCTAAGCAGTATACCCATTTGAGGCTCCACCCTCCATCCACCAACTCACGCCTTACTACATCACCTCAGCACACACATACAAAAAATGGCTGTGTTAATAAAAAACAATTATGAAACAATTTTAATGAAACATTTATGTCCAAAACAACAAATATGTACTTTCAGAAGACAAACAGAGAAAATACTCTTCATGAAATTCCTGAAAATTAGCTTATACATTATTTAGAATAAATAACACAGAACTATGTATAAAAAAATAATGCAATTATCAACTACCAAACGTCCTGGTTGATGCTTATGATATCAAGGCCACTGAGGCGATCCTGCCCCATTGATGATTTGAGGTAGTTCTTGATTAGCTTCATCTTAGAGAAGCTCCTCTCGGCTGACCTCCTGTCACAGGTAGAGTGCAGGCAATTCTTAGTGCAACCCAGAGATTGGGGTATAGTTCTCCAGTTGCTTCTGATGAATGAAGGAGAGAAGCTCCAATGCAGCCATGTTGTGTTAAGGTAAAGTCGGCAAGTTCTTAATTTCGAGGGCCAGTTCTCTTCCATCAATGTCAGAGTCAGCTCCAGAGCTCAGTATCTTAGAGAGCTTTTCACACTTGCAGGACAAGTCTTCCTTGTTCATTGTGGTGAAGTTTAGGAGAACCCCAAATATGTCCCTCACATCATCTAATGTTTTGAATCTCTCATTTATTGACCCGATGGCACAATCCACCACCACATTGAAAAATTTGACTTCCAGCCTCTTTAAGGCTTCTGTAAATGGTTCGTCAGGAGCTTCGTAAGCTAAGTGCTTTTTTGTGTCTGAGCCTCTTCTCCTTCAGCACAGCCTCCACATTCATTTCCTCACATATGTCCCTAGCTACGACTTGAGCTGCAACAAAACCTGTGTTTCTGTAGCTGGTGAGTGAGTCTTTTGTTTTTTGAGGAGGTTGACTGCCACATCAAACTGCATTGTAGGAGACTGCAGAAGTTTGCTCACATGGTTAACTGCATGAAGAATGTCATACCATACTACTGTGCAAATCTGAAAGCGATAAGACCCTACCTCCTCTGCAAGTGCTTGTGCTTCAGTCCTGGCTATGGCGTCTGTGGCATTGTTTCTGACTTCCAACAGGGCCTCTCTGATGTTGTGGCTCTGGTATCGCACAGCCTCAATGCTCTTAAGCCGGCTCTCCCACCTGGTTTCACTCCAAGACTTGAGTGTTATGTTCACGTGCTTCTTTAGGATTGTCCATCTCTGTGTAGCTGCTGCAAAAAGGTTGTACAATTTTTGTACGTTGCCAAAGAAGCTGATGGCATCTGTGGAAGCTTTAGCTGCATCAGCCACTACAAGATTCAGAGTGTGAGCCCACATGGAACATAAGTGCATGACAGTTCTTCTCTAATAACCTTGCCTGAACACTTTTGTTCTTGCCCTTCATGTTCGCTCCGTTGTCATATGACTGTCCTCTGCAGTCATCAAAATGAATATTCAGTTCATCTAGTCTCTTCAGAATCAGAACTGATAAACCCAGGCCTGTACTTTCTGAAGCCTCAAGAAAGCCCAGGAAGTATTCTTTTATTTCTGATACTTCACCCATTTTAACAGTTCTGATAATAATCGACATCTGTTCTTGGTGGCTTATGTCTGGAGTGCAGTCTAAAATGAGTGAGTAATATTTAGCTTGTTTATTTCTGCAACAATGGCATCCAAGATCTTCTCACTAATGGACCCAATGAGCTCATTTTGAATGATGTTTCCAAGGTAACTTGAATGACTATATTGGCCACTTTCGACTCTGCTGATGTGTTGTTTCATCACTGCATCAAATTTGGCAAGCAGCTCAACCTCCTTCAAGAAGTTGCCATTGTCTCGATTGTACAATGTAGAAGAAGACCCCCTGAAGGCAAGGTTTCTCTCTGCCAGTGATTGGATTATACTGTACTTACAAGACGTGTGAGAACATCTTGCCAGCGTCTTCGCTGTACTTCCATTAATGACATTTCAGTTTGGTCAATGGTCCTCCCAGTTTTTTAGCCGCAGTTCCAGATCCTTCCATGTTGCCATGTTATCTGCATGTTCTGAACTATTTTGTTTGTACGACTTCCTTGAAAACACCTTGCAGCAGAAGCAATAAAGAGCATCATTCCTTCTAGAGTACATCAGCCAGCTTCGCTTTATTTTTTCCCCATTAATTAATATTCTGTACATGTAATGGTGATGAAAGCTTCTATCGTCCTCTCTTTTAGGGAATGTGAAATCTGGACTGATTTGAAATGGTCCTCGAGACATCAGATCTGTCTTCAAGGCATCTGACAGGACAACTGGACAGTCATACGGATCAAGCGGTGGAACAGACCTTGGTTCTTGTTGCTCAGTAGAAATGCCTGTGTGTGGTGTGTGAAGTTGACCAGAAGATGGGCCACTTGTTGGTTCATCAGGCTCTACTTCTACTGGTGTTTGAGGTTGCATAGAGGATGGCTTTTCCAAATATTTCAGTAGTGCTCCTGAAAAAAACATAACATTACATATTCTGTTAGATTTTGCTAAAATACTCTTTCTTATCTTGTTTGATAATTGATCTGTGTGAACAGAATTTGAGTTGATGTGATCCATTAAATTTCACATTTCGAAATATTATTACAGAGACTAGCTTACTCTACACGATTCCTGAGCACTTGCCTAGCTTGATGGTCTACCTAACCTAGTTGCCTGAACTGTAATCATAAGAATATACAAGTGGCACATCTCATCTGTGCTACTGGAAAGCTTCTCCTCCTCTATTTTCTTCTTTTTCCGTTTTTCAGCTCCTGATGGATAATGTCGTTTCATTTTCCAAGATGCACAACGTCACATCTAGTTAACCACAACTAATCTGCTAAATAATAACAATCATGATAATAATGATGATGATAATAATAATAATAATAATAATAATAACGTTTTGCAATACTAGAAAAATTAAGCATTTAGGAAAGTATAAGCATATAGTAAGAATAAAGTTAAATAATATAGAAATAAGATCTCACAATAGTTATTTACACATAACGACCAAAACGTTTCGTTTGTCTCCGTTTTATCACATTTGTCTCATACAAAAACTTTAATTAATACCACAATAATAATAATAATAAAAATAATAATATGGATAATAATAATAATAACAATAATATTAATAATAACTTCAGCTATATTCCTATTCTTGCCACTGAGGTATGACCTGTGAGCCTGTCTAGGGGCCCCCTAGTAGCAGCGGGGCCCTAAGCGGCCGCTTAGTCTGATTATGCCAGGAAACGGCCCTGATTGGGACTTCATCACTGGTAATATTGTCCGCACATCTTGAGGTCCAGTAGCTACTGAAAGTAAGCTAGGCTGGATGCTACATGGTAGCTATTGCAATGAAATGGAGGTTAAACTCTTTTTGTTAAGATTGAAGAGAACTGCCATGGTTTGGAAAGGCATTTGAAAGCCTTTTGGGAAATTGAATCCATTGGCATAAAGGACAAACAGGAGAAGCAGGCGAGTACAGTGAACAGTGATGTTTTAGAGCAATTTGAAAAAGGGATTGGGTTTAGAGATGGTTGCTATGAAGTTGGCCTCCCTTGGAAGGATTCTTGCAAACCCAGTTCAAACCTTCAGCTAGCTAATAGGAAGTTGGAGACTTCATTGTTCAGGCTAAGAAAAAATGAGGAGTTGTTAATTAAATACAATGAGGCCATCCTAAGCTATGTAAAGGAGAGCTATGCTGAAAGGGTGCAAGGTGAGCTGGTGAGCCAGGAGGCACATTATCTGCCACACCATGCAGTGATACGGCGAGACAAAACTACCACCAAACTGAGGGTAGTTTTTGATGGCTCAGCCAAGGACAAAGGTGGTGTGTCCTTGAATGACTGTTTGGATGCTGGGCCAAATTTAAATTCAGATTTATTTTCCTTGTTACTGAGATTCAGGTTTGGTAGAGTAGCATTGACTACAGATGTGAAGCAAGCCTTTTTGCGGACAAAGTTAAAACCAGAAGACAGAGATGCAGTAAGGTATCTGTGTGTGGATACGAAAGACTTGTTGAAAAATGAACCTAAGGTTCAAGCATATAGAATGAAGTCAGTGTTGTTTGGCTTCAGCTCTAGTCCATTTCTGTTGGCAGCTACTATACAGTACCATTTTAAGAAATATTATGAAGTCTATCCTAACACTATTGAACACATAAGGAAAAATTTTTATGTTGATGATTTGCTGTGTTCCGTGGATAATACAGAAATGGCTAAACAGATATTCAGGGAGGCTAGAGCTATAATGAGGGAGGCTGGCATGGAGCTTAGAAAATGGCAGACCAATCATTCTCAATTACAACAGTTTATGAGTCAGTCTGTGTAGTACCTGATGCAGCAGAAAGTATTGAGGATTCTGGTATTAAGGAGTTGTGGGCAATAGACACAAAGGTGCTAGGCGTTGTTTGGCAGCAAGGAGAGGATTTGTTTACCTTCAATGGAAAATCTTTAGTAGAGCTGGCTGAGAATGAGAAAAGGTGGACAAAACGTACAGCTCTTAGTTTGGCTTCGAAGGTCTTTGATCCTCTTGGATTCCTGGCTCCATTTGTGATAAAGTAAAAATTTGGTTTCAGAGCCTCTGGGAAATTGGACTTGGTTGGGATCAAGAGTTACTGATCATATGGTGGTAAGGTGGAAATATTGGTTCAAAGAATTGGCACATCTTAGAGACATTGAAATCCCAAGATGGTACTTTGGAGAGTTGAACAATAGTCCAGACAATTTGGAGCTGCTCATCTTTTGTGATGCAAGTGAGGAAGCCTATGCAACTTGTATTTATATAAGAGGCATTCAAAGAGGAATTAAGTTGCAGGTTGGTTGCTGCAAAGAGCAGAGTAGCACCTTTGAAAAGGCTTTCTATTCGAAGGTTGGAATTGATAGGTGCAGTTATTGCAAATCGACTTGCAGTTACAGTGCAAAAGTCTTTGGTCGTCTATGAAATTCCAAGCTATTATTGGACAGACTCCATTAGTTTGGCACTGGTTAAGAAGCCAGGCAAGGAAATGGAAGCCATTTGTTGCCAATAGGGTGGAGGAAATTCAAGCACACACAGATCCCAAGCAATGGAAGCATTGTCCAGGCATCCAAAACCCAGCTGATTTACCAACACGAGGAATTTCAGTGAAAGATCTTGCACAGTTAAGTTTGTGGTGGAATGGGCCAGAGTGGCTAAAACTTGGAAGTGAAAACTGGCCTTCTAATCAGCCTATTGTAGGAGAATGCCAGGCTCAAGAAGAATGGGTGAGTAAAATGAGAAAATGCACTGTGAACAGTTGTCAAGTTATGCAGCAGGACCCCATATTGAGGCTTGAGAACATTAGCAGTCTGAAAAGGTTGTTAAGAGTGACAGCATGGGTATATAGATTTACCAATAATATTAAGGGAGAAACAAGAAGGGAAGGAATTCTGAACAGTAAGGAGATTCAGCAAGCCAAGCAATACTGGGTGATATATGTGCAGAAGGAAAAATTTGGTGAAGAGAGGGAATTGCTCACCAGCCGTCCATTACAGGTTCTACCAACACATTCTGCTCGCAAGGGTTTGGATGTGTTTTTGGATCAGGATTTATTGAAAGTAGGAGGTAGACTACAGTTTTCTGAGCTTTCAGAGGAGAAAAGACATCCAATTTTACTACCTTCTGGGGGCACTTTGTGGACTTTTGATCCTGGATACTCATCATAAGTGTTACATGCTGGAGTTAGAGAAGTGATAATAAAGATCAGACAACAGTTTTGGATTCCAAAATTAGACAAGTAGTAAAAAAGGTCTTGCATAACTGTGTGGTTTGCAAGCGTTGGAGTGCAAAGCCTTATTATGAAAAGGTGGCTCCATTTCCAAGAGAACGGTATTCTATACTGGTTCATTTGATGTAGTAGGAGTAGACTTCGCAGGTCCAACCTATGTGTATGAGCAAGGGTAGTCTAACAAAGGTTATATATGTCTTTTCACATGTGCTACCACCAGAGCAATCCATTTGGAGTTGGTAAGCAACTTAAGTAGTGATGTATTTCTTTTGGCCTTTAAAAGGTTTGTGAACAGAAGGGGTTTCCCAAATAAAATAATATCGGATAATGCAAAAACCTTCAAAAGGGCTGCAAAGGAACTCCAAGAAGTATGGTCCTTGCTAAAAGAGGAGGGATTCCAATCCTACTTTTCACACTATCGGGTACAGTGGGAGTTTATTGTTGAGAGAGCACCATGGTGGGGAGGATTTTGGGAAAGGCTAGTGAGAAGTGTAAAGTATCCATTAAAGAAACTTTTAGCTATTGTTTATTTGAACAGAGAAGAATTCTGCACTGTTTTGTGTGAAGTAGAAGCAATGGTGAACAGTAGGCCTATCACCTTTGTTTATAACAGTATGCATGATGCAGAGCCATTGACACCAAATCATTTTCTTTGTGGTAAACGATTAACATCAAGCCCCAATTTGCCAGAAGACTTACAGCCTATCCAGAGCACTCAAGAAGAGTTAACCAGAAGGTTCAAGTACCTTGAAGAGCTACAAGATCAGTTATGGAAGAGGTGGCAGATAGAATACTTACCAGAACTCAATTATTACCCATCAGGCAATGTAAAGGGCTCCAATGCAAATTGTATCAAGGTGGGAGAAGTGGTAATGATTGGGGATGAAAGACCAAGGCAATGCTGGAAGCTTGGCATAATTGAAGAGTTGTTTGTTGGCAAAGACAATTTAGTTAGGTCTGCACTGGTAAAGACTTCAGGATGAAAATTAAAGAGACCTATACAAAAACTCTATGCTTTAGAAATCAGCAAAACCACGGATAGTCAAGATGAATGAAACATTTGAGTTACAGCCTCATGGAGAAGGCTTGGCTAAAATTGCAGAAGGTAATGACAACAATGCCTCTTCGGTGGGGAGTGTTAGAAAATCTAGAAGAGGAAGAGCCATTGTTGTCCCAAGGCGATATGATGACTAAGCTGATTGATGCAGCATTGCTTGTATATATTAAGTTAAGGTGTATACATATCCATCTCATAATTGTAAGGTTAGTGAAAAATTCACTTAATTTAGAGCTAGCATTTTTGGGCTCTTGTGGCATCATTGTTTGGGCACTCTTGTGGCATAATTTTTTGGGGGAGCTGCGCGTCCTTCCTACTCGTTTGTTGAATGCGGCACTTACAGGGCGTGGTCTTATAGAGAGCTCTCTGGCAATTCAGTTTGGTTGTTTAGATACAAGATTGTTGCATCATGCAATGGTGCAGGTTGTGTTGTTGCAAGGTTTAGAAAGAAGACCATAAATAGTGCCCCTTTTGTTTTTATCTTAATTTTATGCAACTGAGGCCTAAGGTAGGTCCACATCGAGTTAGCAACCCTGAGGTAGGACCTAATAGGACCTCCAAGTCCGTAAGTTTTTAATTTAGCTTAACTTGGGCTGTAGGTTAAACTGGCCCTTCAGAGCTTGGCCGTTCACGGCTTGGCTGGGATTCTGAACCCAATACAAAAAAATAATAACTACTGAAATATTTGGAAAAGCCATCCTCAGCAAAGCCTGATGAGCATCATGAGCCAACAGCAGGACCATCCTCTATGCAACCTCAAACACCAGTAGAAGTAGAGCCTGATGAACCAACAAGTGGCCATCTTCTGTTCAGCTTCAAACACCACACACAGGCATTTCTACTGAGCAACAAGAACCAAGATCTGCTCCACCGCTTGATCCGTATGACTGGCCAGTTGTCCTGTCAGATGCCTTGAAGACAGATCTGGTGTCTCGAGAACCATTTCAAATCAGTCCAGATTTCACATTCCCTAAAAGAGAGGACGGTAGAAGCGTTCATCACCATTACATGTACAGAAACATTAATTAATGGGGAAAAAATAAAGCGAAGCTGGCTGATGTACTCTAGAAGGAATGATGCTCTTTATTGCTTCTGCTGCAAGTTGTTTTCAAGGAAGTCGTACAAACTAATTATGATGGACTTTCAGACTGGATAAACGTTGGTTCGCTTCTGAAAGGCCATGAAAATAGTTCAGAACATGCAGATAACATGGCAACATGGAGGATCTGGAACTGCGGCTAAAACTGGGAGGACCATTGACCAAACTGAAATGTCATTAATGGAAGTACAGCGAAGACGCTGGCGAGATGTTCTCACACGTCTTGTAAGTACAGTATAATCCAATCACTGGCAGAGAGAAACCTTGCTTTCAGGGGGTCTTCCTCTACATTGTACAATCGAGACAATGGCAACTTCTTGAAGGAGGTTGAGCTGTTTTCCAAATTTGATCCAGTGATGAAACAACACATCAGCAGAGTCGAAAGTGGCCAATATAGTCATTCAAGTTACCTAGGAAACATCATTCAAAATGAGCTCATTGGGTCCATCGGTGGAAGATCTTGGATGCCATTGTTGCAAATAAAACAAGCTAAATATTACTCACTCATTTTAGACTGCACGCCAGACATAAGCCACCAAGAACAGATGTCGATTATTATCAGAACTATTAAAATGGGTGAAGTACCAGAAATAAAAGAATACTTCCTGGGCTTTCTTGAGGCTTCAGAAAGTACAGGCCTGGGTTTATCAGTTCTGATTCTGAAGAGACTAGATGAACTGAATATTCACTTTGATGACTGCAGAGTAGGGCGGATCGAAAATGACGTTTTTAAAACGTTTTTTCGAAATTCAAATATGGCTAGTGCGGAAAATATGTGAGTGCTATAGATAATGACTGTGCATAAATATTAGTCCTGCGAAATTAATTCTTCAGGTGCCACAAAGCCGTCGAAAAAAGTGAAATATTGATTTTCTTATATTCTGCATTAGTACAATAACTGAAACTTACTTGTTACTATTATATATTAAGTGTTCCAATTACCAAAATAGTTACTGAATTACGCAGCTTTCTTTTTCGCCTCCACGCTAATTCTCTTATGGCGCTGCGGTCATCATGAATCATTGATGCTAGAATATTTTCTGGATTTGCAAAAAATGCATTTCTTTGTATGACAGGGTTTACAATATCCTTTACTTCGTCATTCAGTGTTCTTGTTAGTTCAATAGTTTTTGAAAACATGTTTGAGCCATTGACAAAAGACGTACTTTGCTTAATAGAAACCACATTGGGATGTAGACCTTCATTATAAAAGAAGCAATGTTCATGAGGTTCTCAGATGGACTTACAGTTGAAACGTATAGACGAAGCAAACGATTTGCTGTAGTCAGCCATCGTGAATGTGCCATTTTGCCTGGACTACGATGAGCAAGATCTGGAAGCAATATCCCTTTGTTATGGCCTGATGAATATCAATTAGATATTTTTGGTCGGTGCTAAGATCTTCACAGTCTACAGTTGGTTCCTCAGCATCAATCCTTTCAAACTCGACAATAGGAAGACTCTCACAGTTCTCTAATTCCCTGCCAATAGGACCGGTGAATCCGCGGGGGCCAGATGTTTTTCCATCCAGCTTTGCAACTAAATGGCGTAATGGCAATTCATTGGCATGGAGCTGGCACACTAAATGTTGAACTGGCTTCTTCAGCTTCAATTCTATAAGCCTTATAACGCCTCCCTTTTCTCCAGTGTTGACTGCTGCACCATCGCATCCAATGGCAACAAGGTTTTCCAGGTTCATGTCATTATTTCCAATATACTCAAACATTCCTTTACATATTTCTTCAGCTGATCCAGAATTCACAGAATAATGGCCCAAATAATCTGAACCAGGTTCTCTCACTAAAGTGATATGTTCTTCTGTTACCTTCTTCTGATATACTTTGGGCTCTTTTTTTTTCTTGGAAGAGTGTAGAATCTTTTCGACCATCAAAATAGATTCCTCTGATTGGGACCTGATTTTGATCTTTCATATTTTCTGATCTCTTCTTTTGTCTTTCTCTTCTGATTTTACTCCTATCCACTACTTCAGATGTATTGTCAATAGAAACTTCTCCAATATCTTGCAATACTGCACTAACAATGAATGCTGCAGCTCGATCTGAAACTGCAGTCCTGTCACAAGCAGTAGTCACTGAAGGTAGATTTGTAGTTTTCCTTTTCTTGAATAATTGTTCTTCAGGTTGTTCGAGCTTTCTCTTCGAGCTAACTGGCTCTGGAAATGTATCATCTGATATTTCGCCAGATTCACTTTCACTATTTGATGTCGATGATGATAATTCAACATTTGTATCCTGCAATTTCTCCTGTGAAGATTCTTTGGTGAGCCTCACAGCTTCTTTTTGCTTTCTTAGCAACGTAGATGCTTTTTTCTTTGAGAGTGTAATATCTACTCTATCAATAAACAGTTTTCTTTCACTCCTTTGATCTAAGAGGAACGTCACTTCTTCCTTGGAACCGTTTTTTCTTTGGGACAAGAACATTGTGTTAGTACTTTGCACTTGCACGCTGCAATGTCAAAAGTTTCGTGTGTGCTTCTTTTTTGAACATATCAATCTTTGCTTTGTAAGCTTCAGAATTTTTTCTGCTTTGGTATGGCTTCATAATGACACGATACTTTTCGTGGTAGCTTCTGAACATTGTTTCAATTCGCCTGTCTGACAGAATTGGGACGAAGCACACCTTTCCCAAAATTGTTTTCAATTTATCAACAACTTGTTCTAATATTTGAGATATTGAAGGATCTTTATTAGTATTCTGTTTCAAATCGTTTCTTACAAACAAGTAATATTTAAAAACTCCTTCGTATGTAGGAAGATTCCTGTGCCACAAATCTTCCCCCATACCAAACATGGGGCACTCAGTTGAGGCCCTGGTTGATTTTGCACAAACTCGAGACATTTTGAAAGTATACAAATCTGAAAAAGAAAGAGCTAATATCAATTATACGTTAATTTCAGTTAATAGTACTTGGCAAACTTAGGGCAACACAATACAGAAATGCAAAATATATAAGAAATATAGTTTAGACTATCTGAGTAACGCCAACAACAGAACACCCACCTGCTACGAGAGCGACAGCTACACTGAACCGAGGTACTCACGTGACAGCTGAGTGAGCTGACTATAGAAAACTGTTTTTAGAGAATAGAAACTTTTTTTAAGGTTGACTGAGCTATTTTTATACAAGTGTGAATAAATTCTTGTCTATTGTGCATCGTGGACTCTTCTGTAATTATTGGTTAAAATCTGCTTTTTTCAATTTTTTTCAATATTAAGGTCATTGTGGCACCTGAAGATATTAATGTTATGATTTTAAATTTATACCAGCTTATTTCCTCACTACTCCACACATTTTCCACACTAGCCAATTTGAAAATTCGAAAAATGAGGTTTTCACTCCGCCCTACTGCAGAGGACAGTCATATGACAACGGAGCGAACATGAAGGGCAAGAACAAAGGTGTTCAGGAAAGGTTATTAGAGAAGAACTGTCATGCACTCTATGTTCCATGTGGGGCTCACACTCTGGATCTTGTAGTGGCTGATGCAGCTAAAGCTTCCACAGATGCCATCAGCTTCTTTGGCAACGTACAAAAATTGTACAACCTTTTTGCAGCAGCTACACAGAGATGGACAATCCTAAAGAAGCACGTGAACATAACACTCAAGTCTTGGAGTGAAACCAGGTGGGAGAGCCGGCTTAAGAGCATTGAGGCTGTGCGATACCAGAGCCACAACATCGGAGAGGCCCTGTTGGAAGTCAGAAACAATGCCACAGACGCCATAGCCAGGACTGAAGCACAAGCACTCGCAGAGGAGGTAGGGTCTTATCGCTTTCAGATTTGCACAGTAGTATGGTATGACATTCTTCATGCAGTTAACCATGTGAGCAAACTTCTGCAGTCTCCTACAATGCAGTTTGATGTGGCAGTCAACCTCCTCACAAAAACAAAAGACTCACTCACCAGCTACAGAAACACAGGTTTTGTTGCAGCTCAAGTCGTAGCTAGGGACATATGTGAGGAAATGAATGTGGAGGCTGTGCTGAAGGAGAAGAGGCTCAGATCCACAAAAAAGCACTTTGCTTACGAAGCTCCTAACGAACCATTTACAGAAGCCTTAAAGAGGCTGGAAGTCAAATTTTTCAATGTGGTGGTGGATTGTGCCATCGGGTCAATAAATGAGAGATTCAAAACATTAGATGATGTGAGGGACATATTTGGGGTTCTCCTAAACTTCACCACAATGAACAAGGAAGACTTGTCCTGCAAGTGTGAAAAGCTCTCTAAGTGTTATTTTATTTATTTGTCGGGTTCGAAATCCCAGCTGAGCCGTGAACGGCCAAATTCTAAAGGGCAAGTTCTACCTAAAGCCCAAGTTAAGCTAAATTAAAACTTACGGATTTGAGATCCTATTAGGTCCTACCTCAGGGTAACCTCAGGGTTGCTGACTCGATGCGGGCCTACCTTAGACCTTAAATTACATGAACTTAAAAGGTAAACAAAAGGGTACTATTTGTGGTCTTCTTTCTGAACCTTGCAACAACAACGCAACCTGGACTATTGCACGATGCAACAATCATGTATCTAAACAACCAAACTGAATTGCAAGAGAGCTCTCTATCAAACCACACCTTTACGTACGACCTTCCACAAACGAGTAGAAAAGACGCGCAGCGTCTCAAAATGATGCCAACAGTGTGACCAAACAATGATGCCACAAGAGCTCAAAATGCTAGCTCTAAATTAATTTAATTTTTCACTAACCTTACAATTATGAGATGGATATATATACACACCTTAACTTAATATATATACAAGCAATGCTGCATCAATCAGCTTAGTCATCGTATCGCCTTGGGACAACAATGGTTCTTCCTCTTCTAGATTTTCTAACACTCCCCACCGAAGAGGCATTGTTGTCATTACCTTCTGCAAGGTTAGCCAAGCCTTCTTCATGAGGCTGTAACTCAAATGTTTCATTTTGACTATCTGTGTTTTTGCTGATTTCTAAAGCATAGAGTTTTTGTATAGGTCTCTTTAACTTTCCTCCTGAAGTCTTTACCAGTGCAGACCTAACTAAATTGTCTTTGCCAACAAACAACTCTTCAATTATGCCAAGCTTCCAGCATTGCCTTGGTCTTTCATCCCCAATCATTACCACTTCTCCCACCTTGATACAATTTGCATTGGAGCCCTTTACCTTGCCTGATGGGTAATAATTGAGTTCTGGCAAGTATTCCATCTGCCACCTCTTCCATAACTGATCTTGTAGCTCTTCAAGGTACCTGAACCGTCTGGTTAACTCTCCTTGAGTGCTCTGGATGGGCTGCAAGTCTTCTGGCACACTGGGGTTTGATGTTAATCGTTTACCACAAAGAAAATGATTTGGTGTCAATGGCTCTGCATCCTGCCTACTATTGTAAACAAAAGTGATAGGCCTACTGTTCACCATTGCTTCTACTTCACATAAAACAGTAGAGAATTCTTCTTTGCTCAAATGAGCATTAGCTAAAAGTTTCTTTAATGGACACTTTACACTTCTCACTAGCCTTTCCCAAAATCCTCCCCACCATGGTGCTCTCTCAACAATAAACTCCCACTGTACCCCTTGGTGTGAAAAGTAGGATTGGAATCCTTCCTCTTTTAGCAAGGACCAAATTTCTTGGAGTTCCTTTGCAGCCTTTTTGAAGGTTTTTGCATTATCCGATATGATTTTATTTGGGAAACCCCTTCTGTTCACAAACCGTTTAAAGGCCAAAAGAAATACATCACTACTTAAGTTGCTTACCAACTCCAAATGGATTGCTCTGGTGGTAGCACAGGTGAAAAGACATATAAACCTTTGTTAGACTCCCCTCGCTCATACACATAGACTGGCCCTGCAAAGTCTACTCCCACTACATCAAATGGGGCAGTATAGACACACCGTTCTCTTGGAAGTGGAGCCACCTTTTCATAATAAGGCTTTGCACTCCAACGCTTGCAAACCACACATTTATGCAAGACCTTTTTCACTACTTGTCTAATTTTGAGAATCCAAAATTGTTGTCTAATCTCTATTATCACTTCTCTAACTCCAGCATGTAACAGCTTATGATGAGTATCCAGGATCAAAAGGTCCACAAAGTGCCCCCAGAAGGTAGCAAAATTGGATGTCTTTTCTCCTCTGGAAGCCCAGAAAACTGTAGTCTACCTCCTACTCTCAATAAATCCTGATCCAAAAACACATCCAAACCCTTGAGCGCAGAATGTGTTGGTAGAACCTGTAATGGATGGCTTGAGCAATTCTCTCTCTTCACCAAATTTTTTCTTCTGCATATATACCACCCAGTATTTCCTGGCTTGCTGAATCTCATTACTGTTCAGAATTCCTTCCCTTCTTGTTTCTCCCTTAATGTTGTTGGTAAATCTATATACCCATGCTGTCACTCTTAAAAATCTTTTCAGACTGCTAATGTCCTCAAGCCTCAATATGGGGTCCTGCTGCATAACTTGACAACTGTTCACAGCGCATTTTCTCACCTCACTCACCCATGCTTCTTCAGCCTGGCATTCTCCTACAATAGGCTGATTAGAAGGCCAGTTTTCACTTCCAAGTTTTAGCCACTCTGGCCCATTCCACCACAAACTTGATTGTGAAAGATCTTTCACCGAAATTCCTCGTGTTGGTAAATCAGCGGGGTTTTGGATGCCTGGACAATGCTTCCATTGCTTGGGATCTGTGTGCGCTTGAATTTCCTCCACCCTATTGGCAACAAATGGTTTCCATTTCCTTGCCTGACTTCTTAACCAGTGCCAAACTATAGTGGAGTCTGTCCAATAATAGCTTGGAATTTCATAGAGGGCCAAAGACTTTTGCACTGTAATTGCAAGCCGACTAGCAATAACGGCACCCATCAATTCCAACCTTGGAACAGAAAGCCTTTTCAAAGGTGCTACTCTACTCTTTGCAGCAACCAGCCTGCAACTTACTACTTCTTGCAATGCGCCTCTTATATAAATACAAGTTGCATAGGCTTCCTCACTTGCATCACAAAAGATGTGCAGCTCCAAATTGTCTGGACTATTGTTCAACTCTCCAAAGTACCATCTTGGGATTTCAATGTCTCCAAGATGTGCCAATTCTTTGAACCAATATTTCCACCTTACCACCATATGATCAGGTAACTCTTGGTCCCAACCAAGTCCAATTTCCCAGAGGCTCTGAAACCAAATTTTTGACTTTATCACAAATGGAGCCAGGAATCCAAGAGGATCAAAGACCTTCGAAGCCAAACTAAGAGCTGTCCGTTTTGTCCACCTTGTCTCATTCTCGGCCAGCTCTACTAAAGATTTCCCATTGAAGGTAAACAAATCATCATCTTGCTGCCAAACGATGCCTAGCACCTTTGCGTCTATTGCCCACAACTCCTTAATACCAGAATCCTCAATACTTTCTGCTGCGTCAGGTACTACAGAGGAATGACTCATAAACTCTTGTAATTGCGAATGATTGGTCTGCCATTTTCTGAGCTCCATGCCAGCCTCCCTCATTATAGCTCTAGCCTCCATGAATATCTGTTTAGCCATTTCTGTATTATCCACGGAACATAGCAAATCATCAACATAAAATTTTTCCTTATGTGTTCAATAGTGTTAGGATAGACTTCAGAATATTTCTTAAAATGGTACTGCATAGTAGCTGCCAACAGAAATGGACTAGAGCTGAGGCCAAACAACACTGACTTCATTCTATATGCTTGAACCTTAGGTTCATTTTCCAACAAGTCTTTCGTATCCACCCACAGATACCTTACTGCATCTCTGTCCTCTGGTTTTAACTTTATCCGCAAAAAAGCTTGCTTCACATCTGCAGTCAATGCTACTCTACCAAACCTGAATCTCAGTAACAAGGAAAATAAATCTGCATTTAAATTTGGCCCAGCATCCAAACAGTCATTCAAGGACACACCACCTTTGTCCTTGGCTGAGCCATCAAAAACTACCCTCAGTTTGGTGGTAGTTTTGTCTCGCCGTACCACTGCATGGTGTGGCAGATAATGTGCCTCTGGCTCACCAGCTCACCTTGCACCCTTTCAGCATAGCCCTCCCTTACATAACTTAGGATGGCCTCATCGTATTCAATTAACAACTCCTCATTTTTTCTTAGCCTGTACAATGAAGTCTCCAACCTCCGATTAGCTAGCTGAAGGTTTGAACCGGGTTTGCAAGAATCCTTCCATGGTAGGCCAACTTCATAGCAACCATCTCTAAACCCAATCCCTTTTTCAAAGTGCTCTAAAACATCATTGTTCACTGTACTTGCCTGGTTGTCCTTTATACCAATAGATTCAAGTTCCCAAAACGCTTTCAAATGCCTTTCCAGACCATGGCTGTTCTCCTCAATCTTAACAAAGAGAGCCTTAACTTCCATTTCATTGCAATAACTACCATGTAGCATCCAGCCTAGCTTACTTTCAATAGCTACTGGGCCTTGAGATGTACGGACAATATTACCAGTGATGAAGTCCCAATAATAGTCAGCTCCAATCAAAAGACTAATATCTTCTGTTCCCTCAAACTTATTATTGCCCAAATTAATTCCTTTAACTTGCAATTCTTGGACACATGCCATATCTAAACAAGTAGTGACTGGAGCACAAAGTTCCTCAATCTCTACAGCTTGGACCTTGATAGTGGGACTTTGCGGTAACAACCCTTTAACCAGAACTTCTACCTTCTTAAATTTGGTTCGGTTTTGAACGGAACCCAAACCCAGAAATTCTTAAATTTTCCCTCTTAAGTTCTTTAAACTTCAATTTTCTGGAAATTCTGGTCTTAATAAAACTACACTGGCTACCACTATCAAACAACACTCTTACAGTAGCTTCTCCCTCATTCCCAATTAATAAGGCTGCAGTTGTTTGCAATAATCCCCCTTTACTTTTACTCCCTTGCATAGCAGTGGCATGTGCCACTGATGTCTCTACTTCTGGGGTAGGCCTACTAAGAGTGTTTTCACACAATAATGGCTGATGCCTACCATGACATTTTTTACACAAAATTTTAAACTTACAAAACCTTGCTCTATGACCTTTGAAAAAACATTTAAAACATGCTGTGGACTTAGTTACCCTGTCCTTTCTTTCCTCAAAGGGTAAGGCCTCAGCCACCTCACATTTATATGACTTGTGGTTGCCTTCGCAAAATATACATTCCTTGATTCCCTTTAATTTATTCTCAGAGGAGGCATGTAGAGCTGACACTGTACCTGGGCTATTCCTTTTTGTGGAAACTTTGGTGCTGTGCCTGCCTTTGTCCTCTTTTACCATCCCACTGTGCAAACTCAACTCCCTCTCGTCTTGCTAATTCTGTGCCTAAAAGACTTAACATCTGCTGAAGGGGGATGTACACATGTTCTGCAGAGTGTCCCCTACTTAATTCAAGCAAAATTGAGCTAGGCAATTTAGACTCCAGTGTAGGAACCAACATTATACCATACTTTTCCATTCCTACACCCAAGTTGTCCAGGGACCTAGTTCTAATTTCAAATTCATCATATAACTGCCGTAACTCCTTGACACTATTAGGATTATTAACAGGAGGTATAGTTAAAAGTGCACGGAGGTGGCTTTTAATTAAGATCTCTGGCTTACCAAACCGTTTCTTTAATATATCCCAAGCCACATTATAATTAGCCTCTGTTAATGCTAATCCTGCTATAGTCTTTGCTGCCTCCCCTTCCAAGAGGGACCGCAAATAATTAAACTTCTCCACGGCACTTAACACTTGACTAGAATGAACTGCTGATTGAAAACTGTCTGCCCATCCTTGCCATTCCTGAATACTCCCAGAAAATGTTTTGAGTACAAGCCTCGGTAATTGAACTACAGATCTGTTAACCTTAACTTCACAACCATCATTTGTTGAGTGTTGTGTTTCATTATAGACCTGGTCTCTAACTGTACTGAGCTACTAAACTCTTTTGCTCGGAGGCCTACGTTAATATATCATCAATAATCTCTTCAAAGTAAATTATGTTATTTTCTATTTCATCCTCTTCTATAAGCGCCTCAATTTTAACATTTACCTCACTTAGAGCAACCTTTTTAGTTTCTAATATGGAAAGCTGCGCAGTCACTAAGCGTAAATCCTCTTGCTCTATGGCAGAATCTATAGTGGCAATGACCTTTGTAATTAGACCTTTGTAGGCATTTCTCCTTTTTATAAATTTGTTCAATTCAGATGCACTCATCTTCAATGTAAACAACCCTTGGGCTCAATACCAAATGAGCTGAATTGGCAGAAATACTTAACCAAACTGATCAAACGCAAATTTTACTTTCAAATAAACTGAATTGCTGAGTGGGGTACTAACCAAACACCAGTATGGAATACCAAATTTTCCACCCCAGGACCTTAATTCAATAATGACCCAAAATTAACCAAACCGGAAAAAAAGTAGGCCAAAAAACGACAGACGACTGGCCAAGTTTCGCAATTGGGCGACCAAACTTTACCCTGGGACCTTAATTCAATAATAACCCAAAATTAACCAAACCGGAAAAAAAGTAGGCCAAAAAACGACAGACGACTGGCCAAGTTTCGCAATTGGGCGACCAAACTTTACCCTGGGACCTTAATTCAATAATAACCCAAAATTAACCAAACCGGAAAAAAAGTAGGCCAAAAAACGACAGACGACTGGCCAAGTTTCGCAATTGGGCGACCAAACTTTTTACCCTGGGACCTTAATTCAATAATAACCCAAAATTAACCAAACCGGAAAAAAAGTAGGCCAAAAAACGACAGACGACTGGCCAAGTTTCGCAATTGGGCGACCAAACTTTACCCTGGGACCTTAATTCAATAATAACCCAAAATTAACCAAACCGGAAAAAAAGTAGGCCAAAAAACGACAGACGACTGGCCAAGTTTCGCAATTGGGCGACCAAACTTTACCCTGGGACCTTAATTCAATAATAACCCAAAATTAACCAAACCGGAAAAAAGTAGGCCAAAAAACGACAGACGACTGGCCAAGTTTCGCAATTGGGCGACCAAACTTTTTACCCTGGGACCTTAACTCAATAATACTCAACCCGTCTAGGCCTAACTTGGGATACAATTTGCACAATCAGAACTTTGCCGAAAAATGGTCACTGACTCAGTCTTGGGGTAGAAATCCGGTTCTGAAGGACCATGTTATTTTATTTATTTGTCGGGTTCGAAATCCCAGCTGAGCCGTGAACGGCCAAATTCTAAAGGGCAAGTTCTACCTAAAGCCCAAGTTAAGCTAAATTAAAACTTACGGATTTGAGATCCTATTAGGTCCTACCTCAGGGTAACCTCAGGGTTGCTGACTCGATGCGGGCCTACCTTAGACCTTAAATTACATGAACTTAAAAGGTAAACAAAAGGGTACTATTTGTGGTCTTCTTTCTGAACCTTGCAACAACAACGCAACCTGGACTATTGCACGATGCAACAATCATGTATCTAAACAACCAAACTGAATTGCAAGAGAGCTCTCTATCAAACCACACCTTTACGTACGACCTTCCACAAACGAGTAGAAAAGACGCGCAGCGTCTCAAAATGATGCCAACAGTGTGACCAAACAATGATGCCACAAGAGCTCAAAAATGCTAGCTCTAAATTAATTTAATTTTTCACTAACCTTACAATTATGAGATGGATATATATACACACCTTAACTTAATATATATACAAGCAATGCTGCATCAATCAGCTTAGTCATCGTATCGCCTTGGGACAACAATGGTTCTTCCTCTTCTAGATTTTCTAACACTAAGATACTGAGCTCTGGAGCTGACTCTGACATTGATGGAAGAAACTGGCCCTCGAAATTAAGAACTTGCCGACTTTACATTAACACAACATGACTGCATTGGAGCTTCTCTCCTTCATTCATCAGAAGCAACTGGAGGAACTATACCCCAATCTCTGGGTTGCCCTAAGAATTGCCTGCACTCTACCTGTGACAGGAGCGTCAGCCGAGAGGAGCTTCTCTAAGATGAAGCTAATCAAGAACTACCTCAGATCATCAATGGGGCAGGATCGCCTCAGTGGCCTTGATATCATAAGCATCAACCAGGACGTTGGCAGGGAAGATTTCATATGATGATGTTATTGTTTCATAATTGTTTTTTATTAACACAGCCACTTTTTGTAGGTGTGTGCAGAGGTGTAAGGCGTGAGTTGGTGGATGGAGGGGTGGGGCCTCAAATGGGTATACTGCTTAGGGCCCCCTAATGGCTAGAAACGTCCCTGAACATAACTAAACATGAAATGCAAAGAAGATTTAGAGGGAAAGACGAAAGTAGTACAGGCAAAATTTTGGATTCCCTACACTGCCCAATACTTCCATGGAAATGGAAAGATGTGGAAATTGAAGCTGTTAAAGCTGGTCACACGTCTGCAAATTCTACGGTTTTTAGAAGAACATGACAAACTTTTGACTGAACTTAAGTTGTTCTACTCAGCATATTCTTGTTCTAAAAATGACGCCAAGTCAATGCTCAAATGCATGAAGGAAAACAATCTCATTATTGTTTTTCCTACTCTGTTTGAGTTGATCAAAATCTACGCCACTCTTCTCGTATCTACTATCACAGTGGAGCGCTCTTTTTCTAAACTAAAGCTAGTCAAATCAAAGCTTCGCAACTTTTACAAGGAAAACAGGCTGTCAGACCTCATGCTGCTGGCCGTAGAAAAGGGCATTCCTATTAACCATAATGAGGGTATTAACATCTTTAAGAGCATGCCGCAAAGGAAGTTAATGTAAAAATTTTAGTAAGTGCATCTTTTTTTTCTACTGAAAATTAGAACAGTATTTGAGATTCTCTGGTATCCAGCACTCTTCCTGTCTTCCGAGTTTGAAACAATGAAATTCAGTTTTGCAGATTATTTTTACTATATAATGCTGAGATGTAAGTATTCACGCACAGGGCATAACTGTACTGAATTATTTGTTAATAAACTCGTTCAATGGAATTATACTTTTTTCTGTTTCTGTAACACAATGATTGCAGGAATTAATACAATGAAATGGAGAGCTACAGCGAGGAGGAAGGGTGAGAGAGATCCAGTGATAGAGAGAGTTCAGGAGGAAGTCAGCAAAAAATCTGTACAAAGTTTTAAATGTTTCTGGAAGAAGAGTATTGTTTACCTTGTAATATACAGGTTCAATGCTGCTTGAATCACTTATCATTCATGTTTATGTTGTGATTGTTAAAAGCAGAAAAGCTCTACACTTTACCAAACGATAATCATTCTGTTTTTTGTTATAATTTTTGTCAGTAAAATATGATTGTATTCCTATTGTTTATTGTATCTTCATTTAACTAACATCTTAAAGAAATCCAGAGGTTTCCCTATATTTAGTAAGTAACTCGTATAACTAATCTGTAATGTGAAAAAATCTGAAAAACGCATAATAAAATTACTACACCTTTTCACTCTCAAATTAAAACAACTGAATTTCAAATTAAAATAAATGAATCTCAAATTAAAAGAAATGAATCTCAAATTAAAACAACTGAATTTCAAATTAAAACAACTGAAGTTTAAATTAAAGCAAGTGAAATACAATTTAAAATATATGAAAGTCATTTAAAACAGAGATTGTGTAAAATCTGAATGTGCATCGAAAGCTTTTATTTTATAGCTGTGGGAGTACTTGGCATCTGAAACACGTTGGCAACATTCACAAGTCCCTAGCAACCGTTGCTATCCATGACTCGACTCTCTCAGTTACCAAGGACGTCCTCTCTGACCCGGCCAGCTCTCACTCGCTCTCACAGCTGTGTATTTCAAGGTTATTAAAAGAACTGAGTTACGCTTTACTGTGATGATTTGGATTATTTTTACAATATAAATTTATACAGGGTGATCCAAAAGTCTCTCCACAGTTATTTCACGTCCATGATTGAATAATGGGAGCTAGGCTATTAGGCCTTTTGTTTAGGCTACATCTATCAAAGCGTAGGCTATTAGGCTGTTTCTTACTGCGGAGAGACTTTTGGATCACCCTGTATAAATTTATATTGTAAAAATAATCCAAATCATCACAGTAAAGCGTAACTCAGTTCTTTTAATAACCTTGAAATACACAGCTGTGAGAGCGAGTGAGAGCTGGCCGGGTCAGAGAGGACGTCCTTGGTAACTGAGAGAGTCGAGTCATGGATAGCAACGGTTGCTAGGGACTTGTGAATGTTGCCAACGTGTTTCAGATGCCAAGTACTCCCACCAGCTATAAAATAAAAGCTTTCGATGCACATTCAGATTTTACACAATCTCTGTTTTAAATTGACTTTCATATATTTTAAATTGTATTTCACTTGCTTTAATTTAAACTTCAGTTGTTTTAATTTGAAATTCAGTTGTTTTAATTTGAGATTCATTTCTTTTAATTTGAGATTCATTTCTTTTAATTTGAAATTCATTTATTTTAATTTGAAATTCAGTTGTTTTAATTTGAGAGTGAAAAGGTGTAGTTCTACGTTAAAACTCCTCTCTCAAGACACACCACAATGTACCACCTGGCTGTGAAATTATTCCGGACCCCCAAAGAGGTGTCCTTTTTTGGCCTTAAGTCCCTGTCCCTTAAATGTTCTCTGCACGGCATTGAGTTTTTGTTAGACTGATACCTCGGTAAATAAAGCTGTAAATATTTTGTATAAAATCAAAATCAAGTGTTCGAGGTTTGTGTGATGATACCAAGTGGTTGACGGGCGAGCTGCACTAGTAATGTAATGTAATGATTGGTTTGTTTAACCTCCTTCGCAACATCTAAGGTCATATAACGGAGGGGACCAGCAGCTTCACGTGGGATCCGAACCATGAGTTGCTACATAGTCTGGACGCAGCGGACGGTCTCCTATCCAACTACTATCCGACCCAATGTCGCTCAACTTCGCTGATCAACTGGAAGCGGTGTTATGACATTGGCTACGACGTAGCCCAGCTGCGCAAGTACTGTATATTATTGGTTAGTTTATACAGCGGTACTATCTAGTGCACGATCTCTATATGTTCATGGCGTAATTATAGAGCTAGTTTATATATTCGTCTTTTTCTGTAAAATTTCCTTGGCTACTTTTCCTGGTCAAGTTATTTTTTTAACCTTTTTCCATGCCCGCCTCTGGCGAGGAAGGAGCGGAGGGTGGGGAAAGAGCCTTATGCTTTTTTCTTATCCAGTTTTTTACTACTAATAGAATAGTTAAAAAAAATGAACAATTTAATAACAGGAACCTCCTCGACTGGACCGAAAGGTCTTTGAAGCTTCCTCTTGTCCGTGTAACTCCTTGTAACTCTCCTAACTTTTTACTTTCTAGAGTAGCTTAGAGTGTTAGAAAATCTAGACGGGGGAAGAACCATTGTTATCTCAAAGCGTTATGATGACTAAGCTAATTAATGCAGCATTGCAGCATATTTAAAGGTAAGGTGTGTGTATATATATATATAAAACATCAAGACATGCTCAATACAGTCTGATACAAAAAATTTAAAAATCAACCAACCCGATTATCCAAGCTATCCATGAGTCCTGCTGTTTATCCTCTAAAGTCTAAACTATGGAATTCTTGGTACGAAAACGTCTGTCTATAGCTCCACTTAACTTCAACATTACTGTATTATTTCTAATCAATTGTATATATTTCTATCCTCAGTATACAAGGCCGTAGCCAGAGCTTAAAAACAGACGAGGCGAAAATAGCCCTACTAGGGGGTCCGGGGCCATGCTCCTTCAGAAGATTTTTTTAATCCTAGCTCAAAATCTTGCACTTTGAGCATATGGTAACTGAGGGTGAATTGGACAATAATAACTTTTGCCTAAAAAGCGCTGGATTTTGTACGACTCTAGGTAAAATCGAATTTGTGTACTTAATAATTAATAATAATAATAATAAATTATTAATTATTTTATATATAATTTTATTAATTATAATTATAATTATTTATTATTAAATTAATAATAATTAATAATATAATTTGTACGAGACAGGTAAAATCCTATTTCTGTCAATTTCCTCAGATTTCCTTTGAAATTCAATTTCCTCATTGATCCAAAATGTCCGTTAAGCCAAACGAGGCGGCCGCCTCGTCTGCCTCAGCGTGGCTACGGGTATGGTATATGAACTGTCATTGTATTGATAATATTTGTCATATGGACTATAGTCTGCCAATAAACGTTTTCATTTTCATTTCATATATATGAAAGGTTAATGAACAATTTTTACTTATTTTAGAGCCAGTATTTTTGGGCACTGGCAGCGTCCTTTCTACTCTTTTGGTGAAAACGGCACTAATAGGGTGTGGTCTTATAGAGAGCTCTCTTGCAACTCAGTTAGGTAGTTTACATACAGGATTATACTAGTTAATATAGACGCGACCCCACATGATGCATTATCTACAGTACCTATTAAAATTTCTTGTGGAATAAAATAAATTTTTTTTTTTGCTTGTAGACATGATAAGAGATAAGCCAGAAAAGAGATTGCGTAAACGGAGATTAGAACAAGATGATATAGTTGACCCTCTTTGGCTTCCAAGAATGTTGGTCTACGTCGCTGGCCACGTCATATCGCCGCTTCTCGTTAGATCAGCGAGGTTAAACGATGTTCGGGCCCTTCAGTAGCTATATGATGGACGGGACCTACAACTTTACGTGGGATCCGATCAACGGTCGTTACGTAATCTGGAGGCAGAGGACAGTCACCCATCCAACTACCACCCAGACACAATGTCGCTTAATTTTGCCACGACATTGACCAGGACGTAGCCTTAGTGCTGCATAATCTAGAGGCAGAGAACAGTCATTCATCTAACCACCACCCAGACACAATGTCGCCTAACTTCGCCACGACATTCGCCAGGACGTAGCCTTAGTGCTGCCTTAGTAGTTGAATGGGTGATTGTCCTCTGCGTTCAGATGATGTAGTGACCCGTAGGTGGTTCGGAATCCTACATAAAGCTGTAATTATATCTTTGCTGTTACAAAAGAGGTTAAACAACCCCCCAAACAATATTATTATTATTATTACGCAAAAAATTCATGTATGCAAAAATAAGAAATGAATATAAGAAACAAGAAAGGAAGAAAAGAGACAGAGGCGGATTAAGACACCTCTGGGCCCCGGGGCAATGAAGAATATGAGGGGCCTTTTCTATAGCTTTTTATTAACAATACATGTACAATGTACATGTACAGTACATAGTACATTTACACGAATTATATATACGGTGCTCGAGCTAATTGAGAAACAAACTTAAAAGAACCTTAACACAGTGTATTTTGCCGTTTGCCAAAACCAAACGGTATTAAACAAACTTTACTTTAGGGCCTATATAAAACATAAAATAAAACAGGGAATTTGTCAGTTTGTGTACTCTGTCATATTTAATAAAAAAAGTTTGCGAAATCTCGATTTATATCATCGAAACTCAGTTGATTGGGGGGGCCCCTCAATCATGGGAGCCTGAGGCTTCAGCCTCAATAGCCTCAGTAGTATAGCCGCAAAAGGGGAGAGTGCAGGAATGTTGCAATTTATCAAGTAATGTTGCAAAGGGGGCGGGGTGTTGCAAATGGGGGTGGGGGTTGTTGCAAGGGGGTGTTGCACAGAAAAAATCCCCCAAAGGGGGGATGCTGCAGGTGCAACAAGGAAAACTTGGAGGCGGCGTTATCCCCTAAGAGAAAGGAGAGAAAGGAGGAGAGGTGTTCACCTGGCAGGAGCCAAGTGCATATTAAGACTTCAGCCGAATAGGCGTTGTCTTATAGACTCCTAATCAGCCAGTTGGCTTAGAAGGCGTAAATGGCTTGAGTTGCCAGATAGCGCCATGTATTCAGTTGGTGCTATATATTTAATTAATTAATTCTAATCGAAGACTGAGTTGCCAGATACCATTGTATACATTATTATAGACTCCTAATCAGCCAGTTGGCTTAGAAGGCGTAAATGGCTGAGTTGCCAGATAGCGCCATGTATTCAGTTGCCAGATACCACTTTTTAGCGTTATTATGGTGAGTTGTCTCACTAAACAATTAAAAGATTTCGTGCCATGTATTCAGTTGCCAGATACCACTTTTTAGCATTATTATGGTGAGTTGTCTCACTAAACAATTAAAAGATTTCGTGCCATGTATTCAGGCTAGTTGCCAGATACCATTTTAGCATTTTCAGATACCATTGTATACATTTAGAATTCCGCTAGTTTAGAAGGCGTAACATGTATAATTATCCAAAAGAATTAAGTAAAACAACATTGCATCATTCTGTTTATTATAAATATATAGAAAATAAATATACATTTCAATAATAAATTGAGGAATATGCATAATCCGTCAATACAACAGTACAGGAGAAATATATACACACACACAATTATGGAGATATATAGAAAATAAATATACATTTCAATAATAATTGAGGAATATGCATATAATCAAAAAAATATATACACACACAATTATGGAGATATATAGAAATAAATATACATTTCAATAATAATAGAAATATGCATATAATCCTTCAATATAACAGTACAGGAGAAATATCACGCAAATATATAAATACATTTCACTTTTTTTTCAAAATACTAAACTCGCACTTAATCGAGTTTACAATTACATCATTATTGCTCTGCATTACGCAGTATATGCGGTTTAATAATATTTCACCGCTTAAAGTATAGGGAAACCTGTATTCGATATGAAGGGCTTTCATATCGTTCAGTACTATTTTTGTTCCCACTTTACAACCGGTTGGTAAGTCATCTTTAAATACGTCTAGAATACAATCAAAAGCACGCACAAAGAGTTCATCGTTAGCTACATTATTAAACACAAGTTTATAAACACGCTTTTCCAATCGAGGGTTTATTTCTACCGACTCGAGCTTTTCAATCGTGAACTCATCTTCACTCAACATAGCGGCAATTGAAATAATCTTCTAAATCGTTACGACAACTGCGCGTTATATAAAGAAATAGTTCTTCAGGGTGAACGGTGTAGGTGAGCTCAGCCTTGTACCGATCAATTGCTTTGTACCAAAGTTCATGGTATTTCAAAGAGTCTAAACTTTTTAAATAAACGTCCAGCTCTAGACCATTCTCACCCTGTTCAGCCCTACACTCGGTAAACCCATCGAGCAGAGCGGTGTATGCGTATTCAAGTACTGTATCAAAATAAAGCATATCCGTAACACGCGCGTCTAATATAGGTTTCAGCTTGCGGAATCCGACGATTTCAAACATTCTGTCGAGGATGAAACGGTTTCGCGTAGGAACAAGAGCGTTATTATCAGAAGCATTCTTCCACATCAGCCGTATATCAATGCACGGCCGATCGTTATTTATACACAACGTACATACAACGGCGTATGAGGGTGCGTCACTAATCTGCTCTCTTCTTGTACCTACGTTAGCAGGTATTTTATAACGATCTTCACTCCACTTCTCAACTATCACGAAGATTCTATTCATCTCCTCGACACTTAAATAAACCCGTTTGTTTGTTTGTCTACATTCCGTTTCCAGTACATAGCTAACGGTACCGGATTTACGCCTGAACACGCGCAACGATTTCGTCACGGACACATCGTACGAGGCGTTGAGAATGCTGCTCAAAGGAAGTTCCATCGTATTCGAGGAGCGCACGTCCACTCGGTTCAAGCTCTGAGATAACTATGAGCCGTGTGAGGCACGCAGGTAGGCAGGAACGGTTCGACGGGCGGCTGACTCGATGATACGTGAATGGGGTTGTTCGAACTCGTATGATCCGCGAGTCGCACCGAATTGTTGTACATATTGGGTAGGTGTTTTTCCGGTACAAGAATTAATTTCGGTTTATCACTACCAGACTACGCACCAGACAGTTTACCTCAGGATAATTTTCACGAACTAGGCACATTTTATGTTTTACTAAACATCTTCACACTCCGGCGCACTATTTGAGAGGAACATATGCTCATATTTTTCCTTTCTGCCCATCAAACGATACTCGTCTCTAAAGTCTGTTAAAAACTCACGCAGGGCACTAGCCACAACCTCACTACGAACCTCATCATGATATACATTAATATAGTGATAAAAATACTTAAGATTGTCCATGATCACGAGATTCACATTTTCAGTCGTAGGGTATGAGTAATCGACATGGTGTAGCATGACGTAATACCGCTTGTCACACCACCCATCCGCAAGACTCATTATCCATACCTGCTGCTTCTCTTCTGCACGCGTTGTTTCTTTTACTTCACGGTATATGTGAGACTTTATAAAGTTTAGCTCTGCAGCATACTTCAGCACATCGTCTGTGCAACGAAAGCCTTCAACGGTCTCACCAGAACATCCGTAGAGTATTTGTACATCTTGCAACTTCGCACAATCCAATGTGGTTTTAAAAGAGGCATAGGAGGGGGGAATAGGAAGTTTTTCGGTATCCACCACATCCTGGCACTTTGCTGAATACCATTTCATAAACGTTGTACAAGCAATATTAAAGGTAGCCATTTGAATACACGTCTGATCTCCTTTTTTTCTTCTACGCTGGCGAATACACGTCTGATCTCAAGGGCTTACTGCAGTCGACTGACCACGCAGGGACTCCCAGATAGTAGCATGACTCACGTTGCTGATCTTACAGTGGGCGGAGCTTAGAACTTTCACCTGCGCACACACACACACACACACACACACAAAGAAAGTGAAACGCTAATTGAAACATGATTTATTTAATAAACGAGATATTCAATATATATATATATATTTACAAATACGATTTAATAAACGAGATATTCAAGTTATATATATTTACAAATACGTGTAATAAATCAATAGATACATCAAAGATTATATACAAGACAAATACGTGTCAGTTAACAATAGAAGCATCAAACGTTATGGTATCCAAAGGGTACGGTATCATAGGTACCAGGTAACTGGTAACGTTTCCTATAGGTGTTACGGCACACCTTCGTACCCCTAAGTTCCTTCACGCCCCCCAGCTTCTGCGCCCGAAAATTGTGGTGCCTACAATTAGTTGGGGAGGTCGTTCGCCCTCATCATCGTCCAAACACACTAGATCCTTCAACGATTCAAAGTTAACAACCCGCCGATTCGCATGGTTGAGCGTAATACCCTTTGCCTTCACGATATATTTCATTCCTCCCCCACCCTGACCCGTACCCCATAAGTTTTAGGTCCTGTTGAGACAAAAGAGTCGGCGTATGCGTTGTCCCCATACTCATCCTTGATCTCATCAGTGAGCTCGCCGAGGAACTCCCCAATAGCGGGCATGTATTCACCCTCCCTCTCTGTGAATATCACGCTATCTGTATCGGCATACAATACTCTCCGCCCAAGAGAATGCAATAGACCCCAAAGTTTTATACGGGCGTAGGCTGTTGTGAAGCTGGCCACAGGTATGTTTGTAACCCTTGAGGTATCTGTGGCCAATTCAGTGTTGTTGTACTTTATTATGTAAGTATTACCTACATTCACGATCTCCATGACCTCTTTATCGGGAGCATTGGCATAATCCCAGACATCACTATAACTTTGTGCCAAATGAATGTTCCCTTTGCCGGTATTCTGCGCAAATTTTCCCCATAGACTGTTTAGACACAACTTTGCACTAAAGCGCTTGCCAGGATTCTTTGCAATTTGGACACGATCAAGTTGTATACCTTCGCGGTCGCGGTAACGTTGAATATAGGCAGACTTTTCATCTTCGGTATCAACTCCTCGCGGATACCCTGATGCCTCAACCTTATCCTTCAAAAAGGCGTTTATATATGGTGTGAAAAGGTTGGGTAGCTTCTGAAACCTCCACACCTCATGTATCTTCAGTATTCTATAACCATGGCGTACGGCTAGGGCCAGCTCAGGACTTGTATATACGCCTCTGATCTTACGCTGGTGGGGTATATGGTTACAATCGCCGTTATCCTCTTCCGCGCACTTCACGCACAGGGGAAACATGAGCTTGTCGTCGATAACGACAGGTAAGATTGGCATCCATAAATTGCGTGGGGGAGTACGTCTACGAAAGAGAGCCCAAAGTAACGATCATTCAAATTTCTTGAAAATTCATTGATGGAGGGTAGGTTAGGTCCCACCAGTTTCTCAGGAGCGCCCACGGGGTACGGATTGTTCTTCATCACGTATGGGTATAAAGAACAGAAATCGTAGTAATGGAGCTTCACGCCCTCCGTAGGTGGAAAGTATAGTCTGAATGGATTTGTACGTCCTCCAAACAAGCTATCACCACATTTGAGAGGATCCAGCACCATTGAACGCTTGATCGTGTTTATTTCCTCACGGTACACCTCGTCTGTCTCCATCCGTGCATCATATTCATGCTCCCACAAGACTTTGTGAGTGAACTGTGATCCTATAAGTTGATCGCGGGTGCGGGTCCATGCAAGACAGTCGGCAGGAGATCTACCGTGGATATCTCCGGCGATTCCGCACTCAGGACGGGGGCATCCATGCCACCAGCATCCGTTAAAGGAGTACACAGTCTTCACACCAGTGACACGGTTTTCACTTAACCCATCAACCCAAAAAACACGTCCATTAATCTTAATGGGTACTTCACCCGTGTTGCGGGCGTGCTTTATGTATACACCTGTCTGTTGCTGTAGGTGTATGAGCCAGTAAATAGCCTTGTGTCCGTAACTGCGGGGTTTGTTTCGGTGAATAATGGCTAAGGTGTCTTTAGGCATGAAGTTATTCTTGAACACCGTAAAACATAATGATGCGATGGTGGTTGCGACTTGCAGCGGATCGCATTTGAAACGGGCTATGTACATCCTTCTAAAGGCCTGGAAACATACTCTAAGCACGCGCACATCATTCACGCAATAACGCTCACATTCATCAGCTATATTATAAGGGTTACTTTCATTAAAACTGTTGTAGTATCGATCAAAGTCTTCACGTTCATCCATACAGTCATAGTTAAAATAATGTTTGGGTGGTGGTGGGCCTACGTAGTTTAAAGTCTCGCTGGTGAGGAAAGTGTAAGGGAAGTATCCTTTGGAAACTTCAGCTGCTACTCCCATCACCTTGGGTAGCTTTGCTAATTTACAAGGTGTGAATAATAAAGTATCTTTAAATTGTACATTGCCTCTTATCTGCATCTGTATTAATTTGTTGCCTCTTTTCAATGGATCACCTGTAAATATCTCAGAGGATTCGTGTTCAAGCAACTCCTTATAAAGGAACTGCGTGTCAAACTTTGCCCCGTTATGGGCGAGAATATACACAGTCATTTTTTTGAACTTGTCGGCTAACTTGACAATATAGGACACAAATAGTTTCACAGGACTATCGCGGACATTCGTTTTAAAAACGTTTGTCCGTTTACCGCATTTGGGGCACTCGTCACATTCGATCCCCATACACTCATCACAGATGGTCTGGCTCACAAGTAAATGTGGAATTACCTCTTTGGTTTCAGCGTTCGTATATGTTTCTATATCGTAGTATACAGTTATACAAGGGTTATTTTTAGGCTTAGCATCTTTCATATAACATACATGCTTTACTCCATCCGCCTTATATTCCTCCTGGCATGTAGGACAGTGAATTTCGTCACACTTGTGCTTAAATTTCCCCCAATTATCCATTGTGTGAAACATACCACATTCACAGATTCTCATTTTCCTGCACGTGCCAATTGATTTATGGAAATCAAAGCAGTTATTATTGAAGAATGTGCGTCTACACACATCACAGTCTCTCTTCTCAGCTTCAACTACACGGCTTTCACATTTGGTGCTTTTACACTGCTCACATACCATGTGACATTCTTTACAATGTCTCACTATATCATCCGCAAACTCGAGGCACCCCTTACACAAATCATGATGTCTCCCATATTTTCGACTTTTGTCATAACTCGCGTAAAGCCACCTTATATTACGGATGGGGAGATACGTTGTCCCTGACAATCCTAAAATAAGTAGGGGTCTTGTACGATCTCTCACACAGCTTTTAAAAACATACACAGTCCTACGACGATCATCCAACCCAAATACAACTATACGGACATTCATTTCCTGTTCTACCATTCTCAGCTCTTCAGGACCCATATTACAGTCAAATTCAAGTTCACAGTCTACAGCTAGTTTACGGGCACGTTCCACGACCGTAGGCAACCAAATTTTTTGAGTCCGTGTATTTTGTACAGTAAACATACGTGCTAAGAGTACTGCTATAAAGCCGCAACCACGATCGACGTTTATATGCTTTCGGTAAATAGTCGGAGAATTGAAGTTAAGAGTATACGGTATGGCACTATGGCCCGCAACACGGAATACACGATCAATATTTACCGTGAAGTTGTCCATATTAAAGGCTATACTACTTTGGGCGGCCTGCATTATACGTCCTAATATATATTCTACATCTTCAGCCGCCAAACGTCTAAATGGCACTATCACCCAATAATCATCTACATCACCGTCATCTGACCCGAATCCAAAGGACAGACTCGTCCTGACTTCACGCTCGTCGCGATTCTGAAGAGCAAACTCTACAATACGCTGTACAACCCGGCGTAGCCCGCGCTCAATTCCATTGCTATACATGGCTCTAGGGTCGACCCTGACTCTATACCGATTTCTAGTCAAGGCTGGGGTGGGGGCTGCGGAGCGCACCAACTCAACGTTATATCATCCTCAACAGAACGGGGGGCAACTGTGGCGGATGAATTAGGGGTATATTAGCGGAAGGTGCTGATGGGGGGCCTGTTGCGTAGGAGGTTGAGGGTTGGGGATCTATTATTGTAGACTTAACAGAACGGGGGGCAACTGTGGCGGATGAATAAGGGGATATATTAGCGGGAGGTGCTGCTGGGGGGATTGTTGCGTAAGAGGTTGAGGGTTGGGGATCTATTACTGGTGCAACAGGCGCGTATTTCGGTCGCTTTATACCTGACGTGGGGTTCTCTTCATCATACCTCCGCTTTGGACGTGCTACCGGTATCGCTGGTGAGGGTTCGTTGGCAGGGGAGGAGATCACAACTACACTGTCGTCGAGGTCATCCGTAATGTCAATGATGGGATGCTCTACCTCATCGTCATTCACGGTTCTGTGGGAGAAGAAAGCAAAATATAAGGAACAGCACTCAAAATTTGTAATATTTTGTAAATGACCCACTTAGGAGTGTGACGTGTTAGAAATGGACTCTGTAGAAAAATTCAGATTCACGAGTCCATCCACATGTATTATATCTGGACCTACAGGATGTGGTAAAACTGTGTTTATGCTTAAAATCATTAAAGAAAAGGGAGAGATGTTCTCGAAATTTGTGCATAAAGTTATATGGTGCTATTCGACGTATCAATCAGTGTTCAACGAGTACCAAGATGATATTTTGTTCCACAAAGGCGTATATGACGTTAATTCGTTAAAGGGAAATGAACATACAATCATTGTAATTGACGATCTCATGTTGGAGATGGATAAAACGTTTGCCGAGACATTTACAGTATTCTCCCACCATCTTAACATAAGCGTGTTCTTCATCAATCAGAATCTATTTTTCAAAAATAGATACATGCGCGATGTGTCGTTAAATACGCAATATCTAGTCTTATTCGCGCAACGTAGAGATGTATCACAAATTGGGGTATTAGCCAATCAAATGTTCCCGAATCAGCGTAAGGAGTTTTTGGAAGTTTATAAAGAAGCTACAAGCACGCGTTACGGATATTTGCTTTGCGACCTTCATCCGCGAAACACGTTTAGAGTGCTTCTACGAACGAATATATTTCCAAACGAGCCTGAAACGGTGTATATTCCAGAATGACAAAGAGACTAAAGAAATACCGTGAATTAATAAAAATCTATCATCGACTGCCCCGGGCAATGCAGCAGATGTTTATTAAAAATATCGACGCCGACTTTTTAAAATGCATCTGTGAAATCTGTCTTAACGTTATAAATTGCAATGTATCAATGAAAACCCCTCAGAAGGCTCGCCTACGCCGCTACAAGAACATAATACGTGCACTCGCTCGTAAAAGTCAAACTGTAGCGAAGAAAAAACGAATTATTGTACAAACAGGAGGGTCATTTCTCCCCATCTTATTTTCAGTTTTGGGTCCTTTACTGACTAGATTAATATAATGAAGAAAGTGGTAGTGATTCCCCACGAGGTGTACGCTTCACTGCAAAGGAATCCAGACACGGATCTAGATCCCCGTAAAAGCAGACTTAAAAGAATGGAAAGCGAATTGCTAGCCCTATTAAACAGTGAAAAAACACCTGATGAGAAAAGAATCTTATACCAAGAAGCTCTGCAGAAATTTCTTCACGAGTACGAAAATTATAAGAGCCCTACAGAGATTCCTGTGGTTATTAGGCACAGCACGGGGGACGATGGACATGGCGACATAGGATCTGTGCCCGACGATACAGCTGACCAACCAAAAATTAAGGGATTAGCCACACAACATATCGAACATGTATTAAAAAGCACCCTCCCACATACATTGATGAGTAAAGGCTTAAGTCTTTATAATCTATTGAATGAGGATCCAGCCATACAATGGACCGATACAGGCGAGATCATTGTGGAAGGATCAAAGGTACAGGGATCGAATATCGTAGACATTGTCCATGATCTGGTGAGAAAGTGGGATAGGCCATCACCATCAGGATGGAAGCATATTAAAGCAAGACTACAACAAATAAATGTCCCTAAAACGTTGATAGGAAATCTGAACAGGTTAAAAGACTTGGAACATGCAACGCATGTGACACAATTGAAGACGCCGTCACCCCCGGCGGTAACACCTTTGAAGAGGAGAAAGAAGAGGTTAAACCAACCCTACCCACGTGCCTCTAAAATACGCAAATGGCTAACGTATTAACTAAACGCTATTATGACATTTCTAACCCATCCTCTTACGGCGGCGTAGATAGACTGTACAGAAGTGTTTACGGAGTAGGAAAAAAGATGTTGAAAGATTTTTGAGGGAGCAGGACGCTTATACGCTTCATAAGCCTGTGAGAAAAAGGTTTAAAACAGCCAAGACAACGGCTTCCTCGATTGATTCTATTTGGCAAGCAGATTTAACAGACATGCAAAGATATTCTGTGTATAACGATGGTTACCGCTACATTCTATTCATAATAGACGTATTCTCTAGATATCTGTGGCTAGTTCCTCTGAAAAATAAATCACCTGAAACAGTTGCTAAAGCCACCAAAACGCTAATGTTAAAAGAAAACAGGGTTCCTGGCTATTTTTGTACGGATATGGGGAAGGAATTTATAGGCCGTGCTTTTCAGAACATGTTGACAGAGTTTAATATCAGCTATTACACAACCAATTCTATACATAAGGCTTCTTTAGCTGAAAGAGTTCAGCGCACCATAAAGGAACGCATGCACCGTTATTTTACACATAAAAACACATACAGATTTCTAGACATTCTGGAATCATTGGCATCATCCTACAACCGCTCACACCATCGCACGATTGGGACAACACCTAACGAAGTTTTAGAAAGAGGTACGCTCCCGAGAAGAGATGGATCACCACCACCACACTCGGCGCGCTTCAAAATCAATGATTATGTAAGGCTGTCGCGTTCGGGGAATAAATTCGCAAAGGGTTTTGAGCAAGGATGGACACGCGAGATTTTTAAAGTTAGGGCTATGAGACCTAAAGGTGAGATAATGATGTATTACATTGAAGATTTGAATGGGGAAGAAATCTCAGGAGGCTTTTACCGCGAGGAATTGCAGAAAGTTGCGTTTAATTTAGGAAAAAATGTGTTTAAAATTGAGAAAATTTTAGGAAGCAAAGGTTCAGGAAAGAGAAAAATGTACCTGGTGAAATGGCTAGGGTACCCAGAAAGCTTCAACACCTATATAAAAGCTGATGCAATAATGAAGCTTAAATAGTATGCAACATGGCTCCTAACCATTTCTACGTCACACTCCCGTCCTCCTCGTCCCTGTCTGTACACCCTAACAACACACTAGCCAACTTTGTAACAGAACTCCACGGGCACATTGAATTGGGTCGTGATTCGTATGAGGTGGGGATATGCGAAATTCAGCTGGACACCATCTTTTTAAATATTGAACATAAAGAAACCGTTTTTACGATTCTTAGAGACATTGACGAGTGTGAAAAAGCTGGGGTAGCTATGGATGAAACTATACGTATCGCTCGGACTAAGGTTGCACGGTATTACAGTACAGAAGTAAGACTAGGACCGGGTCAATATGGTTCGGTCGAGGATGTTGTGAGAGGCTTAAACGTAAGTTTAAGAAACTCAAACCTTACGAATGATTTAGTATACGAAATCGTAAAAAACCCTGCACATACACTAATCCTAAAATCAAAGACTAACAGACGTATTAAAGACCATAGAAAGTTCAAAATTCTAACCAATGGCCGATATAGCGCAGCCTTCCAAAGAGACACATTTCACGAGACACAGCATGACTTGTCCAGATTAATGTATCAATTGAAGATGGAGAAATTGGCTGAAAGGTCCCCAGACATGTGCTATATTTACAGTAATATAGTGGAGCACCAGTTTGTTGGGGATACCCAGGCACGCCTGCTGCGCATTGCTCACATCCCCAACCATAGAGGAAGGAGTTTGAGTATTACATATGACAGACCCCATTATGTGAATGTCGCAACTAATTTAATAACCAATATCTCAATATATATAAGAACGATTGAGGGTGAAAACTTCCCATTCGGTAACGGGAGCTTAACAGTGAAGCTACACTTTCGACGCACTGAGTTATAATGGATAGAAAGCCTTTCACCGTCTATCGAGGGGTGAGATACCAGCGCGGTAGTGGACTTGGATCCATTTTTTCATCCATACTACGTACGGCTGTTCCTTTGCTGAAGAGGGGTGCCAGATACCTCGGAAGGAAAGCGCTACAATCAGGTCTTAACACTGCAGAAGACATATTGGCCGGGGCTAAACCTAAAGAAGCTCTAAAAAAACATTTAAAGCGTACACGGGACGAAATCATCAAAGATGCAAAGAGAAAAATGCGTGGTGGCGGGAAGAAGAAGAAGAGGCTGCCCGGAAGAAGGGGTCACGTGGTATTAAACGTAAAAGGCTATCAAAAAAGAAGTGCTGTAAGCGAATGAAACCTATGGTTGACCACTTTTTTGACTGATATAAGCTAAGGACATTGATCTCATGAATCATAGTTTGTTTACCACTTGTCGAGAGAGGAGGCACTATTTCTAACTCGCCATGGCACGCTTCATCCACCCATGTAGTTCACAATGCTGTAAATCGGAGCTGTCCCTTTTTGAGCTGCCTCCAACCCAAGTTTCTATTGAGCACAGTGACTTTATTACAATTAACCCTTTAAACACAATTAGTTCCCCGAGTGCACCTATAGAATTCGTGATACCCAGCTCAGGCCCTTACTTTTTTGATCCAAGCTGTGTGCACATGTACGCTAAGCTACGTATAGCCCATTCTGATGGAACGGTCTGCGATGACAAATATGCTGTATACCCTGAAACAAACTTTCTGCACTCCATATTCAACCAGTGTGACGTATATTTAAATCAGACCAACATATCGGCAGGCACGGGGTACTATCATCTACGCGCCTATCTGGAAAATGTCCTCAACTTTTCCAAAGAAGCGAAGGCTACCTTTTTAAGTGCCGAGGGATATTATCAAACTAAAGATGAAAGTAGTATAAAGGACAAATTTAAAAATTCTAAAAAGAAAATATACGAGTGTTTTGGACGGTTGCACACAGATTTCACTTTCCAGGAGAAGTTGCTTGTCAACGGGGTGGATATGAAAATAAAGCTCACCCGCACGAGTCCTGAGATCTGCTTAAATCTGGATGCTGATCAAGAAGAGGGTGCAAAGCCCGTTGTGGTTCACATTATGGACACATACCTCCGCGTACGGCGAGTGAAATTAAGTTCACCAAAACAACTAGAAATTGAGAAAAATTTACTAAACGCTACAGTGAAATATCCTATTAACAGAGTACAAATCAAACTATATACGGTTCCTGCAGGGTTGGCATCGAAGCAGATAGAAAACATTGCCCTGGGAAATCTTCCTAAAAGGATATTAATCGGTATGCAGGACCATGCTTCGGTGAATGGAAAATATAAAAAGAGTGCCTTTAAATTCGAGAATTTCGGACTTAAAAATATAACTCTATACGTTAATGGCACTGCTTTGGGTGGAACAATGGGTACGGACTATTCATCAGACGCTGTGTTACCTCTTTGTGCCAGAGCCTATAGTAATCTGACCCATATTGCAGGTGATTGTGATGAGCTTGGTAATGGGGTAACGCAGGAAGAATTCATTGATCAATTTAACCTTTATCCGTTTGACATTACACCTGACTTATCTGCTAGCGTAAATACCCATTTAACCCCACAGCAGAGCGGAAACATCTCAGTGCGGCTGGAATTCGCCAAGCCTATAGACGCTCCTATTAGTGTACTAGTATATCTCGAATCGCAAGCCCTAATAGAAGTAGATAGATTTAGGAGCGTTATCACTGACTTTTAAAATGGATGCTAATACACTTCAGAAAGTAATGAATAGTGAACGAGTCACACGTTCCAAATTTATCGGCGTGTTTGCGAAGAATGAAACATTGAGTTTGCCAAGTACGCGAGAATGCGGTAGTCTTATTGTGAACACAGATGTCATCGGTAATGAAGGGATTCATTGGATCGCTGTCTATTTTAAAAATAGACAGCGCCTGTACTATTTTGATTCACTCGGTACTCAACCCTGGAGTGACCCTATTATTGTAAAATTTCTCGCTCAGTTACATATTCCCGAAGTTGTATGGAACCCGTTTCGTATACAAGGATATTTTAGTAATGTTTGCGGAATGTACTGCGTCTCATTTCTCATGCATATGTCATGTGATAAAGAATTTATAAATTTTTAAAATTTATTTGACCCGTGCCACACTCGCCGAAACGATGAAATGGTATGCAGACAGATAAAAATCCGTTTTCCAATTGTACGTACTCGTTGTATAGTATAATGTTTTTGTTCGTGTGTGTATATTTGTAACGGTATATTCTGTAGTTGGTTATTGTACTGATTTCTTTCATTTAATAAATTTATGAAAATATATTGTCTTCTTACCCCAAAAAGATCGAAAAACACTTACATTATTTCGGTGTGACATTCATTATGCTGACTGATCAGTATATCCTCCGTATTCATGACACGAGATTCTTCAAAAGATTGTATAACACGTGTCAAATCCTCATCGGACCTTAAAGGAATAATGTTCATTCTTTTAAAACATATACAGAGTATACAGACAACCCCATTATGTGAAGATATCGACTCATTTAAGAGGTTAACATTTAACGATTGCCATTTCGAAGTGAAGAGGTAAATCCAAATAACATTTAAAACGATTGCCATAAAAATTTCGATTTTAGCATAATGGCGATAAGAGGTAAATCCAAATAACATTTAAAACGATTGCCATAAAAAATTTCGATTTTAGCATAATGGCGATAAGAGGTAAAACCAAATAACATTTAAAACGATTGCCATAAAAAATTTCGATTTTGGTGAGTATCTAAATGACGTATTTGACGAGATACTACAACCCTCCATATATATATAAAATCATGTTTCTTGAATTATAGACACTTACATTTCTATGGTAGCCTTGCGTCGGATTGTAAGGAGCGTCACTGCAAATATCTTCAACGGTTTGCGTTGGAAATAATTCATCACGGTCAATTGCGTTAAAAGATTAATTGCAGTTAATGCTGCAGTGTCACTTTCTTCATCAAATCCGGGGAGACGTACAGTTCGTGGTCCATGGTGGAGGAATGCACTGGCAGAGGGAATGATTATTCACTGACGCGAAAATAGCTACCATTACTCCAAACTGAAAAATATCCCCTTTTATATGCACAATCGCCAAGCTCCGCCCCAAAAGATTAAGGCCAGATGTTCGTAGTGATTGGCTGCCGGTGTAGCTGGGTGGAGCTATGATAAGTTTGTGTACCAATCCGCTATAACGGGTCCGGACGAGTAATGGCATCTTTATATTTTCACCAATAGATTTAATGCTCGTATTACTCCTTGCTGTCTTTACCATGTCAATATTTTTCCCCCACTATTCCCGGATCATTAGTCACTAATGTAATCGAGAGGATTTTATAAAAAGAAATATACCCTAATTATATTTTTAAAAGAGCATTCGGTTTCTACGTTAAAACTGTGGGTCTAAGGCGGAGTGAAAACCTTTCCAATTCGGCGAGAAATTGCACTAGGGGACAACATTTCTTGAAACTATTTGGTGATTCTTATAGAACTTTTGATGCTGATTCCGGTTCAGAATTTTTCTATCCCATAGTTTTCGAGAAAATAATATTTTCCATTTACTCAGAGTTTCCCACAGACCTTATAGACAATGCAGGTCCTGTATATGAGCTTTAATTATCTCGATGAAATAGTGAGCAATCATTCCCTGACGAGATGTATTTCTGAATCCACGTTAAACTGTGGGTCTAAGGCGGGTGAAAAACCTTTCCAATTCGGCGAGAAATTGCACTAGGGGACAACATTTCTTGAAAACTATTTGGTGTTTCTTATAGAATTTGATGCTGATTCCGGTTTCAGAATTTTTCTATCACCCATAGTTTTCGAGAAAATAATATTTCCATTTTTTCCCAAAATATTATCAAGTACTGTACTTTGAAGTGTCGCATCGATGTCTAGTATGAATTGTGCTAAATTTTCACTTCTAACACTAAATATTAAAAATCAAAGATTTAAGCAGTTAAGATGTAGTTAACTAAAAATTAAGGTAATATTTTTCACATTATATTTCTATTTAAGGTAAATATTATATTTTTATTTTTACTTACAAGTTATTAGTAATTTTTTCACAAATTGTTTTTTTTGGCGCATCCGAATTAAACCTAAAAATGGCACGCATCGGTTGGCCACCACTGGATTCCTTTATTTATTAATGAACAAAACTCTCGCTCTCTTTCTATATATATATATATATATATATATATATATATATATATATATATATATATATAATTATTAGTGCTTTCATGTTTGCCTACCTTATTTCTTTAGCTGATTAATATTTATTAATGAACAAAACTCTCTCTCTCTTTCTTTCTATATATATAATATATATATATATATATATTATATATATATAATTATTAGTACTTTCAGGATCGCTAAGAAATGGAGTCAAGAGAGGTTTTGGTCGAGGTGACTGCAAGAAAGGTAAAATTATGGTCAGAAAAAAAAGCCTCTGGCAATCAGGTGTGATTCGTGTCGGAGAAACGAATCCTCGTTTGCGCGTGTGTGTGTGTGTTTGTGTGTGTGTGTGCACGAGTTGTTCATTCATATACAAACACATCTATCTTCGTAAGTTTCCCACTGTTATTCGATATTTATAATAAAAATAGAAATAAAGTTAATGTTTTAATTCCGGGAAATTCAATTTATATATATATATATATATATATATATATATATATATATATATTATATATATATATAAGGGTTGACAAATAGACACGGATATTATGATTCTATATATATATATAATATATATATATATATATTATATAAAAACACAGATGGGGGATTGGGGTCGAGCGTGTGTTTTGGTTAATTTCAACTTTCTTCGTTTCTTTAGATTTCGTTTTTTTTCAATTTTCTTCGCAGGGGATTGGGGGGGAATGTACGAGCGTGCTTTTTGGTTTTAATTCGGCGAAATTTAATTTATATATATATATATAATATATATATATATATAATATATATATATATAAGGGTTGACAAATAGACACGGTTATTATGATTCTTTCTATATATATATATATATATATATTATATATATATAAACACAGATGGGGGATTGGGGTCGAGCGTGTGTTTTGGTTAATTTCAACTTTCTTCGTTTCTTTAGATTTCGTTTTTTTTCAATTTTCTTCGCAATGTTTCGTTTTTTTCAACTTTCTTCGCAAGGTTTCTTCTCCTTTCGTTTTTCGGTATTTAAAATAGGAATTAAGTGATTTATTGGAGCGTGTTTAAATGAATCTTCCAATTGATTAACTATATAATATATTGTGGTATTTTATATGGTTTTTGCTATCTGGCAACTGAATACATGGCGCTATCTGGCAACTCAGCAACTGAATACATGGCGCTATCTGGCAACTCAGCCAGAATAGAGGTCTATAAAGAGTGAGAAGCTGATGACGGAGTCATTACAAGCTCGGCTTCCAGCCGAGCAAGGACCTCTGGTCCTATCTCTTTCTAGCCCTTTGGGAAAACCCCTTAGAGGCCTCTTAGGTTAGGTAAACGAAAATAGCTTGGGGGAGAACTCCGCCTCGAAGTTGCATGCCTTGCAATCAAAGGCCACTACTCTCTCTCTCTCTCTCCTTCAGGTGTACCCTCCCCCCTTGGCTCAGCCAACTGGCTGATTAGGAGTCTATAAGACAACGCCTACTCGGCTGAAGTCTTAATATGCACTTGGCTCCTGCCAGGTGAACACCTCTCCTCCTTTCTCTCCTTTCTCTTGGGGGATAACGCCGCCTCCAAGTTTTCCTTGTTGCACCTGCAGCATCCCCCCTTTGGGGAATTTTTGCAAAACCCCCACTTTGCAACACCCCACCCCTTTGCAACACCCCCACCCCCTTTGCAACATTACGTAATAAATTGCAACATTCCTGCACTCTCCCCTTTTGCGGCTATACTACTAGCCTCAGTGATAATCTGCCACTGAGCAGGCGCGGACTGGCCCCGGCGGCCCACCGGCAGGCCCTTTCCGTTGGGGGCCCTAAATTTGTTCGACGTATTACATATAAGACCTCAGGGGTGTTCACAGGGGTCAAAAAAGTGCCAACACGGCAACGTACGTTGGCGACAAAACGGCATTAAAAATTTTCCACTCTTTTAATACTAGTAAAATAATTGATATTTAAATTTTTAGGGTTATTAACTTTAGTTTATTCGTTGACAAATTATGTCCGTTTAAATAAATTTATTATAATATATTTATTTTATTTGTTGAAAATTAATTAAATAAATATGTTAAAAATCGCTATGTTGCCAAATGCATTTCTGAGATTTCTAGTATAACCAATCAGCACTCTAGAACACTATTTTTGGCGCGAAAAATAAAATTAAGTAAATAAAGTAAATATTTTTTAAGCGGTGTTGCATTTGTGCTGGCTCGCCGATTTTTTGCTCTTGGTCTTTATAACGTGAGTAATTTACTGAATTTTTATTTAAGTAATTGTTAATTTTTTTATATTTTTAAGCTTTAAACACATAAATATCTTAGGAGCTGAATAAAGGCCAGCAGGGCCCAGCCAGTTCAGCCTAGATCCCAAGAACCTGCATACTCAAACCTACAATCCACACCCCCAATAATTTCCTCATATACCTTTTTCCTAAACGCCTTTGAAAACGTTATTCATTGATATTGTACGCTATATAAATATAAATATTATTATTATCAGAGGCGTAACTAAAAGAAGAAAGGCCTGTGGCCTACTGTTCATAATGGGCCCCCCTGTAATAGTTTAAGTAAGTGACAGTTTAGTTTGGGATTGAAAAAAGTCTCTTTCTACTCCAACGTTTTCTATAATTTTCATGAGTAACTTTCATATTGTAATGAATATATATATATATATATATATATATATATATATATATATATATATATATATATTAGGGTGTCTCTTATTTGGTAGTCAAAAATTGAAATGTTGAATTATTTTATCTGCGCCCTCTAAAATAGTTCCATTTAGCATAAAAACTAAAACTTGAAAGTTTGACACAAATTGGCTCATATTTAGGGGTCGCCCCCGGCTAATAAAAATGGTGACCATGGCATAATAGCTCCTGACATATGATTATGCTCATTATACACATAATTCCTTCCTTCTTTTTTTAGTTTGATTCGTTTTTATAAGTATAGGCCTTCTTATTTATCATTGATCCTTTTCTAACCTATCCTTGATGTTGTATAATCCATCCTTTGGTCCTCAATCTTCTTTATCCCAATCCTTTTTCTCCTATCCAAAATCCTTCCTGGCTCTTTTTTTATATACAATCAGCAATGAAGCATTGCTACAAAAAAAAAACATTAGTTTATTATATAGAGATAAATTCAAAATGCCAGTGCTATTTACATACTTTAATTACTTTAATTAGCATTATTTCCTTATACAACATTTATTTAATATACAATGATTATACAATATGGTGTATTTTAAGCAGACCCGGATCTAGGGGTGGGCTATGTGGGCTGCAGCCACGGGCCTCGCATTTGAGGGGGGCCCCCAAATTTTCTACATTATTTATTTTAATTTTAGGTTTTTACATTTATTATTATTTCAGATTTTTTATTGTGAGGTGAAATGTCTAAGCGATCTTACGAAAGTGGAAGTAGCAAACGAAAGAAGGCTACTGCAAAAGCTGAGTCTCTACAGAAGGTCATCGCAGAAACAAAGTCTATTAAACAGTACTTTGCGGCTACTGCCACTACGTCTGGCTCTGAAGATTCTGCTTCGCCTGTCACTGAAGGTGCTACTTCGTCTATCCATGAAGCTGTTCCAGCGTCTGTCCCTGTAAATGTCCTTCATCTACCTTGGAAACAGAAGGGCCTCAACGTCGCAGCAATCCGAACCGCTGATTTTGTGTTGGATGTTGGACTATGGTGCAGCCTGTACAACCAGAGATACAAGCTCAACTAATTGAATCTGAGTCGGGAGAAGGAAAATGTCCACTTCGGTTACGCTGCCAGCATAAGGACGCCAATTTCTCAGCATCAAAGCGTGGTACAAAGATCAGCATCGTTATTTTGGACAAAATATGTTATTCGCGTGCATCCATTGACAAAGGAAAAAACAGAACGTTCATGGCTTTGTTACTCACTCGCAACTGGTAAAGCTTTTTGCTTCTACTGCCGCCTATTCTCAGCTGGAAATACTGATTTCGTCAATGGATTTGATAACTGGAAGCATGCTGGTCTAATGATGGAACGACATGAAAAAACACAAATGCACTGGAATTCTACAATTGCATTTGCACAACGTGTTTCTGCGCAAGGCTGCATTGATGAGAAACTTGAAACAAGCCTCAGGATGGAGAAAAGCTATTGGGTATCCATTCTGGAGCGTTCGCTCAATGTGATTTTGTACTGTGCTGAACGTGGGTTGCCTTTGCGGGGAAGATGAGGTTTTGGTAGGGAGAATAATAGTTTGTTCTGAAAACTAAATAAATAAAGTAAAGTAATATGTTTGTTCTGAAAACCTTAATCCTTATATAATAAAAATTGTAGCCAAGGGGGGCCCCCCCAAAAAAAAAGTAGCCACGGGCCCCCATTCTTCTAGATCCGGGCCTGATTTTAAGGTGCGACCTCATTGATGGTTATTTTTTGAGAAGAACAGTTTTTGATGGAACTGGGTGACTCTGGCGGTGTTTTGCAAGAATTTGGAGCAGGAACTGGAGCTGCTCTTCCCCACTGTCAATTTCTTATTCAGCTCTTGAACTAAAGCTACTGCACGTTCTGCCCGGTCATTTACAACAGATAAAGCTGCAACAATAGCTCTGGCCCTTAAATATTCACAGTTGGATGTCCAAGTGCTGGGTGCCTTGTTCAGAAATCCTTCTGGCAAATTCAGCTTAGTAAAGAATTCTCTAGTATTTCTTGTAACAAGTTGGTGTAGTCCTTCACCAGAGCAGAAGGTCGATTCAGGAATCCGAGGACGCTTGGGTGGTCTATCAGTGGACTCATCTTCTAATGCCTTTACCATGCGTTCTTTACATCTGTAGTAATTCGCTCATCAAAGAAAGCAAGACCAACTGCTTCTTCAGACAGGTACCATAAGTGGTTAGAGAGCTTTTTTTAGTTGCATCAGAAATCTTTTTGTTAGGATAATTAATCAATGACCTCATAAGGAGCCAGTCATTAAATGGGGTTTCAATAGGGAGTGAGGATGTTGTCCAAGCCTTCATATAGATGAGAACAGAAAAAAGGGAAAGATCTCGAATTCCTCGTTCTTCAGTCTTAGTCATCTTGAACTGGTTTCGAAAAAGCCACATCTTGATAGAATAGAGCGCTTTGGACATCCAGCGAGCTCGATGCATGGCACCTGGTGCACGAAACTTGATGCCTTTATTGGGGACACCTCCAAGAAATATGATGGACAGATCCAAAAGTTTTTGATAGTCATCCCGTAGCATAGGTGCCTGGGATCTAGCAAACTGAATTAGTTCAGTTTTAGACTGGATAATTGCTTCTTTAGTAATCGTGTCTGTCTCACCTGTTTGGAACTGGCTTTGATCAACAGAAGTCCAATTGTCACGAAAACGCTTAAAGATCAATATCTTGGACCAGTTGATGTAGATCCCAATGTTGCTTCAAATGCAGCTCCCAACAATAAATCTAAAACATGGTGTCTACAAGGCAAGTACAAAACATCATGTCCCAATTTTGCTTCGATGAGAGCACAGGCTCCACTATATTGACCCGTGTTTGAAGCTGTTGTATCGAAACAAATTGCTTTTACTCTCTCTGTAATTCCCCATTCATTCAGGCAGTTAAAGACAGCTTCAGTTTGTGCTTCTCCAGTTGAGTTTGGGATTTTGGGGACACCAAGCAGCTGTTCAACACCAGGTCCTGACACAAGTACTGGGAGACGATCAATGTGCTTGTGCGAGGTGAGGTCCTCCATCATCTTGCCATCCCAGTGGACTGTCATAGAACATTCTCCATGGAAATGCTCCTTAAGTTCTTTAGCATGACGAGCTCGGTTCTTATTTCGAAAGCGATGGATAGAATGTTGGTTTATGTTGTAATCTGAAGCGTCCAAACCAAAGCTTTTAGCTGCCTCTGCGAGGATAAATGTTGCCTTTCTAGAGGAAATTTGTGTACGATCCAGGGCAGCAGACATCTGAATAGTCATGATGTTTTTCATGCCTCGTTTTTTCCTAGATTTTGGTAAAGCACAAGCTCCTTTGGGCTCCTCCTCCTCATTCTCACTTTCATCAGTGTTGCTGGAAGATGTGGAAGAAGCCAGTACAACTTGACTAGTAGACGCCTCCATCAAAGATTCTGACTTTCTCTTTCTCTCTGCCTCAGCTTCCAACCGTTTGACTGCATTTTTTGTGCGGTGAAGATGTACAGTGTCCACACCACCGATTGAGCCAGGACGACCTTTTGTCTTTGCAGTTGAAGGAACTCCCAGTCCTCACGATTCTTGATCAGCTTCTCAGCGTCTCCATGGGCGATGTCAAAGAGATCTTCCAATCGCTCTACAAAATCAGCCTCCTTGGTTTTATGGCTCTGGCTTGTTCTGGAAGCATGCTTCTTTAAGCAAGTCCATTCGTTAAAGAAATTCTCTAACTTCTTCATGGCACGAGGTTCCTGCTGAGTAGGAATATTGGCCTTATCCCAGATAACTATTGTGGCTCGAATAGATGACTCAGAGCATCGCGGATTGTCATGTTTTTCTCTCTGTGGAGGTGCATAAAATAACCAAAAGCTTGCCTATATGGGGGCAGCTTTGAGCCTTTAATATCATCTACTGTAGATCCGAGCAAATAGAATGGTCTTCTTGTATTCATCTGCAAAAAAGAAAACAAAATATTAATGTAGTGTTATGGTTTTGTAGAGCAGGGCTAAATCACTGTTTTGATTTTTTTAAATTACAAAAAAATAAAAAATTTGGTAGACAAAGTTAATTTGGTCTATTTTATAAATCTAACGTATTTTTCTCAATTATTATTCCTATTATTTTTTAATCTAAGAAACAAGGAATAAATATTTTTGTAGTAGAAATTTATATTTTGCTATTTTATTGGAAATAGAAACAGTGGCGTCACTAGGGTTGGTGTCACCCAGTGCGGTAACTCATGGTGTCACCACTCCCCCATGGACCTCCTCCCGTACCAGACCATACAGAATCCTTAGTAATGTTTTTGTACTAATGTTACTCGTAAATCGTAATTCCCGTATATCACTGAATGTAATGGCAATAGTAGTGACATAAACAACTAGCAAAATTAAAATTACTCCTTTAAATTACAATATCATACGCACAGCCTAAATGTATTTACATTTACATAGTTTCATGTGGTTAAAGTGAAAATTCGGTAAGAAAACAATAGAATTCGAAGTAAAAACGTTTAAGAACTACATCAAAATTATGTTCATTTTAACGTTAAACTTTACCGTTACATGAGATACATTAATGGATTAGGTTTGCATAATCAATAACTGCCCAAATAATGTAGAAGTTGTAGACAAATGCATATGGAAATATACTCATAAATTTGAGGCTGCAACATCATAAAGACAGAGGCTGCAACAACTGAGCGGAAGCCTTTTTTTATTTTTCTCCTTCTTTTCCTTTAATTACTACTTCATTCTCAAAAAAGTTATTGATATAGGTTCACAAATACTAATTACCACAATATTGTAGCTAAAACAACAGAAAATTTGACAAAATCAGCGACTATAAAAACACCAGCAGCAACGAAAACAACAGCGCGTGCTTGTAGAGCGTGCAGACGAAACCACGTGATTCGAAGCGTCATTGTAATTGGGTAATAATGACAGCTCTGACCGGGGCGCATTAGAAGGTTCAAAAAGTAAATTAGCATAGAGTTTTAGCCTTGTAGGTATATTGATACATGTAAGCTGGGCTTACGAAAAATGTTTTTGTTGTTATAACTAACTACAGGGATATTTTTATAAAAAATAATAAATTTCTGCTCAAACACTGCACAAAAACCCCCCGCATCCCTCTAGTGACGCCACTGATAGAAATACAGATCATGAAACACATGTCAGGTAAAGTTTCCATTGAACTAAATTAAATTCTTTGTGACAAATAGCAACATTGTTTAAAACTTCATAATATGTGTATAAGAGCATAAATTCTAATTTTTTCATTAAATTAATTAAATTTTTTTCAAACACTAATAACAAAATCAGTATAAATAATTGTGAAAAATATAAATAACCAAAGCTGGGCACCAAACCGTTAATCTGTTAATCGTTAATTAACGAAGTTAACTTTTTCGTTAACGATTTAACTTTTAAGTTAACTTTGAAAATCATTATCGGACTAATTAACTTCCGTTACATTTAACTTCCGTTAGCTCAAGTCCGTTAACCCAAAAAATTCATAAATAAACGTTTAAAAGTTTCTATTATTTTCAGTGCTGAGCAGGTGCGCAATTAATCCGCCACTGTTAATAGTGATGAACGAATTTCCATTTCCGCAGTGCAAAATCAGGCGATATATTTGTTTCCGTCGCCACAATTTGTCTTACCAAATATGGTAGTTATTTATGGCATTGGTTTGAGCAAAACATGGTCGACTGTAAAATCAGGCGGAAAGATTTGCCATTTGAGTTGAATGTTTCAACTTTCAAGAAATATCACTAGCATTTTAAGGCACTTTCAATAATATATATGTAACAATTACAACAAATAACTATATTCGTTTCATTTGCAGTCTGTCTCTTGCGCAACATGTTTGTGCTAGTGAATATTTAAAAATAATCGTTGTCCATAAGTCATGTATATTTATAATATGTCTGTGAGTACCTTATTAGTAGTCTCCTTGATACATTTCAAGAACCATGAAACTGATCAGGTAAGATTTCAATTCTCATGTCACTTTGATGACATAAATTAAGTCAATTGATGTCTTACAATGGGAGCGTTTTCACCTTAACCCTTTATGTCCTGGCGGTACTTCTAGGTACCACATCTTTAAAATCTCCATAATTATTTTTCTACCCGGTTGATCCTGCCGGTACTTTCAAGTCCCAATGTGAATTAGTTTCTTTATGAGATAATAGATGGCGTTCAGAAGTAAATGTGAGCGTGTGGCGCCAGAGGCTGTTTACTCTTTAGTATCTCTGCCCCCTCCAGTGCTGCAGTGGAGCGTTTGTTCTCTATGGGCAAGGACATCCTGAGGGCCAAGAGATTATCCCTCTCTGATGAAAACTTTGATATGCTAATTTTCATGAAGGGCAACATGCATCTCATGGACAAAATGGAGAACGAGAAGAAGAGGGAAAATTAAATTATATATATATTTGTTTTTCATTTTTTTTATAATAAAAGTTAACGTTAACGGTTTATCGGTAACTTGCGTTACATGTTTAACGAATTAACGGATTAACGGTTAACGAAGTTAACTTTTTGGTTAACGGATTAGCGGTTAACGAAGTTAATTTTTTGGTTAACGGTGCCCACCACTGTAAATAACATAGTTTATTATCTGATAATAGCAAAAAAGAAGTATAGTGATACACAGTTACACACCTTTTACTTATGACAGCAGAACACTGAATGATGACAAATAAACAATTGCAACATAATCTGGAGCATTCTTGATGAAACATGTTTAAACAGGTTGATCTTGTCTTATCAAGCAATATTTTCAGCTACAAACTTGACAATTATCTCTAATATATTCATTTAATTGAATTCATCATAAATATGATGATTAATTAATTAAAAACATATGTTTAGTATACTTGACAACTGCTAGTAATTTCAAATATTAATTGCATAAATAATAGCTATATTTTATGAACTTTAATAAGCGGGGGCGACCTCTAATGATTGTTCAATCCAAAACAAATTTTATATGTGATGTTTTTTCAACCAATGGAACTGGTTGAGGGGGCGCAACCTAAAAAAATCAACACTTCGAAAATAAGAGACCCTAATATATATATAATGCAAACCCACAAGGAAAAAGAAAAATGATTCCAAGGCCTTTCGTGTATTCAGAAGTACACCACGTCATTCCCTGACTGTGTATTAATTAGATTTGATTTTGGTTGAGTTAAAAATTATATTCAACACTCGCGGGGATTTACAGGTCATGACAAACTTACTAGATTTTTAAAACATCCATAAACACTTTTTGGGGGGCAGAATTTACTGAAGCTTTTTGGGGGCCCTCTCAGTGACACCTAGCAGGTGGAAATTTTTGAGCCAGTCAGCGCCTGCCACTGAGTATATGTATATAACCTATATAGCCTTGGTTTTGCTTCCCCCCCAAATTGTTCATTCTAACGAAGGTCAATCTTGTACTCCACCTTAAACCTACAGCTCAACGTGGAATCTGGACCACAACCCACCACGGGTGGTCAGAAATTACAAAGTCTTCACCCGGACTCGATCTCATGACCTTCCGCTCAGCAGCCCAGCGTCTTACACACTAGGCTGCCCAGGGTTATCATTTACTGATCAACCAATTTTATTGTTTGGAAGGATGAACAGCTGGGTTTGCTGCGCGCTGACTGCCGTCACCGGGAATCGAACCCGGGGCCGGTGGGTTCGTATTCAGCGATGCTAACCACTACACCACCGAGGCGCATATATATATATATATATATATATATATATATAGTATCAGCGCGAGGCACAGGCTCACTCCCCCTTGAATAACGCGGATTCTCGACTCAATCTCCAACCCAAGCCAAGCAATGTTTGGCAGTAGAAGGTAGTGGGCATAGGATCCTACGTTGGAGAATAGTGGTGTAGGTACGTATTATTACCATCATTTCCTTCATTTTGGCTTCATATCCATTCATCGGTATCCTCGTGACGTCATCCTTAAACATTTCCATCACTGCCTGTTGTAGTGCTGTAATTTGCATGGTGTACTAATGACATTACTGATAATGTTATCTCAACATCAAGAATACTCATATTACAACTTAGAATGGCCCCCTGAGAAAGTTGTAACACATTAAACGGACGTGCCTTGAAAAGTGGACGCTCAAATTTTCTGGTTGAGGGTTAAGGTTTGATTTTTGGCTAAAAATACAATAGTTACCTCTTTTTCTTTGATGTATTCGATCTGACGTAAATGCAACGAGTTCCTTGCGTATATTGAGGTTCTGATGTAACGGTCTTGGAAGCTTTAAATCCAAGACCATGGCTTCTCAACCTTGGGGTCGCGAACAGATCTGATCATTTTATTTTCAATTCTCTTCCTACGGCCGTCGGACAAAACATTTATCAATCATGGATGTAGCTACATATAACAGCTGAAATCCGGGCTCTTCCCGCGCATAATAAACGTTGTGCTTATGAAGTACATATATACAGTATATAAAATAACTTTTGGGGAGTTTGTCGAACTTCGACCAGTGTTTGGGGTCGTGAATTGTGTGAACATGATTTTCAGGGTCGCACATGATAAAGGTTGGGAAGCCCTGCCCTAGACCCTGTCCCAAAGCTGGAACCTGTATGTTCAGCAGATAGCTGGTGAGGGAAGCTATATTTTGGGAGCTTCTTTGCTAGTGACCAGTTGCCCACGTTGGGCTTCCATCATGAAAATCAAAAACTATAGTATTTGTCATTTACCATTACTTGTTCGGACTATAGTGGATTTAATGTTTCCAGAAGAGTTCCCTGTTCCATGCAAGGTCTGTGTATAATATATATATATATATATATATATATATATATATATATATATGCGCGCCTCAGTGGTGTAGTGGTTAGCATCGCTGACTACGAATCCACCGGCCCCGGGTTCCCCCGGGTTCGATTTCCGGTGACGGCAGTCGACGCGCAGCAAACCCAGCTGTTCATCCTTCCATCCAATAAAAATTGGTTGGTAGATAAATGGGTACCCTGGGTAGCCTAGTGGTTAAGGCGCTGAGCTGCTGATTGGGAGGTCGTGAGATTGAGTTCGGGCGAAGACTTTGTAATTTCTGACCACCCGTGGTGGGTCGTGGTTTAGATTCCACGTTAAACTGTAGGTTCTAGGTGGAGCAACAAGCTTGACCTTCACCAGATGAACAATTCGTGCGGAAGCAACGGCAAAGCAAAATATATATATCGGTGAGTGTCAATAATCCGGCGTTCCAAAGTCCGGCAACCCCCAAAATTCGGCACAATTTCAAAAACTAATAAAAATATATTTCCTCTACTCCAAAACCCTGCATTGCGGGTGTTTCTGAGACTCGCTGCATTGTTGTTCCGGTGCTGCCGTAACCCACGTACGCACCCGCCATTCTTTCGCTTTGTTTACTTGTGGCAGTCGCATGCTTTGCTCGTTTTTTGCCCGTTATTTCTGTGCTTAAAATATACACATTCCAAAATACAGAAAATTCCGTAATCCGGCAGCTGCTTGGACCCAAGCGTCCCGGATTATGGAAATTAACCTGGATATAATTATGGTATTAATTGGGAAGGTTCTAAAATTCTATTAAAAAATAAAGACATAACTGAAAGGAAATAATTTTAATAACAGTTCGCCAACTTATAAAACTGATCATATCTTGTGAAAATACCATTTTTCTCTGCATCAATACTTGTTATTTTTTTTGCTAATCCCTCCTAACTATTTTATTTACACTATACAGATATAGTGTATATACAATGGCGGAACTAGGCATTTCAGTAAGGGGTGTCCAAAGAAAAAAGAGAACCCCCCCTAAAATAAAAAGGGCACAGTACTAAACATTTTTTCTTAAAACAGATCACCAATGAACGAGTGTAAAATCAATTATATTGTTTTATTAAGTCATTTTCATTCAAATATGATACAAAATAAAAATCTAATTTGGGTACAACAGTTATCACAGAAAATTTTTCAAACAATTACAAATGCCTTGTCAATTAAAAGAACTATCTAGTCCCGTAGCGAGGACTTCCCAAGGTTGGGAGGGGAGGTCGAAATTGTAGAAAGGCGAACCTTTTGGTGCAACGACCTAGTCACTGCGGAAGGGGTTTAGAGTGGTTTAGAGTAGTTTAAAGTAGCTTGTGAAGTTTAAAAAAAATGCAAGTGCTTATTTACTAAATGATATTATATATTATAATATCACATCATAAGTTATTAATATGGTTACAAAAGTGGACCTTTCTTGTCAAGGGGGGTCGTTCGACCTCCGATCCCCCCTGGCTACGGGCCTGCTATCAAAATAAGATAAAGACAAAAATTATGATATGGCTGCACCAGTACTAAGGGCACCTATGAAAACCATTACAACTACAAATTTGGAAGTACAATATATGTGGATAAAGACTCAAACAGGAATTGGAATAAAATAAACTAACCATGATCTATTTACAAAAACAAAATTTGTTTTCAGAGGCATACACATCATTCAAATAGGGCACTTGCAAGAAATTAAGGGGGGGGGGGTCCGGACGTCCCCCCCCCCCCCAAATAGATCCGCCCTTGTGTATATATGTACAGGGTGGGCGGAAAGTAGCTCCCTATTTTGGATTGGTAAAAAAATACGTATATTATCCATTTATTCAGAAGAAATAATATGAAAAGGTAGGCATACATGGTAGGTTTTCTCTAAAATTCAATGTGGGCTCCAACTCTTTCCACCAGCTTCTGGAGCCGCCCAGGAATGGCGTCCACGACTTTAGCAGGAACTCCGGCGGGATGGAGGACATGACTTCCCGAATTCGGTCCTACAGTTCTTCCAATGTCCTCGGTTTGGTGCGGTAGACTTCTTCCTTTACCCACCCCCAAAGAAAGAAGTCGCACGGTGTCAAGTCGGGGCTCCTGGCTGGCCATTGATGTGGACCACGACGACCCATCCAACGCCCAGGGAAGTGGGCATCCAGCCACTCACGGACAACAAGAGCGAAGTGCGGAGGGGCGCCATCTTGCATAAATATCAGATCGTCGATGTTCTCCCATTGGGGGTGGGTAAAGGAAGAAGTCTACCGCACCAAACCGAGGATATTGGAAGAACTGGAGGACCGAATTCGGGAAGTCATGTCCTCCATCCCGCCGGAGTTCCTGCTAAAGTCAGTGGACGCCATTCCTGGGCGGCTCCAGAAGCTGGTGGAAAGAGTTGGAGCCCATATTGAATTTTAGAGAAAACCTACCATGTATGCCTACCTTTTCATATTATTTCTTCTGAAATAAATGGATAATATACGTATTTTTTTACCAATCCAAAATAGGGAGCTACTTTCCGCCCACCCTGTCAATGGAAAAGTTACATTCCAAGATTAGTCCATGCTATTAATGAAGATGATGATCCGGACCGAAGAGTGGAGTATTGCGAGTGGTACTTGGCACGATGTGGATGTGGATTGGACGAAGGGGTTTCGTAGAATACCCTCCGCGTCACCAGACCTCACACCACTAGACTTTTTTTTATGGGGATACTTAAAAGACAAAGTCTACGCTATAAAACCTGCAACAGTCGCTGAATTGAGAGCAGCCATTGAACGAGAATGCACACAAATACCAAACGAAATGTTTCGTGATGTTTGCGATTCCATTGCTTCGCGTTATCAGCAGTGCCTGGACCAGAACGGACGTCAGTTTGAAAACAGGCGTTGACAAAACAATTAAATAATGTCTGTAGAATCTATTACATTTTGAAAATGAAATGTATTTTAATAAACACTGCCTTTATAAGTATTTAAAGTGTGTATACATTTTTTTGGGACGCCCTGTATATATATATATATATATATATATATATATATATATTATATATATATATATATATATATATATATATATATATATATACAGTATATATATATATATATATATATATATATATATATATATATATATATATATATACAGTATATATATATATATATATATATATATATATATATATATATATTCTCTTAATTAATTAATTAGATTAATTAACGAAGTAGTATCGTAGCCAAGGCTCAGACAGCTCAAGCAATGACTAAACATTCACGCAGTATTTAGTTTATCTCCTAAAACCAAAAGACTGCAAGGTTCCGGACCAATTACTTCATCAGTATTTAATTGCGTACTAACAAAGCAATAGGACGAAGTAGGGAATTTTGTGAAATTTTTAGTTTTTTTTTGTTTTTAGTTTCGTAATTAATTAGTGGCGTTGGTTTTCATATATTGAATTGAATTGAATAACCTTTATTAATAATAAAGTAGATACATTGGTTTTACAATTTACAATGACATAAATAATTGTGAAGCTGGACTATTTATTTTATTTGGCCCTTAAGCTTTAGGCTTTACTGGGCTCTTATTAAAAATAAACATATAGTTATTATTAATTAATAAATAATATATAATATATTAATAATAAATAATATATATATGTTAGTTAAAGGTCTGATCTTACTATGTTCCTTAATATGTTATCTGCATTATTTAGGTTGAAGTGTGCCAACAAAGCCTGAACTCTTGGGTGGTTTTGTCATTTTTTAAATTCTTTGTTTTTGTGGTAATTATTGAAACTAACTAAACAGGGCCCTACGGGCCCATTTAGCTAGACCTGCGGTGCTGGGGCCTTCGGGCCAAGTAACTGGGGGGGAGGGCTGGAGTACAGACATGATATTAACCTGTGCTTGAGCATCTCTCTCACGGTCCCGATTTTTGAATTCTGGATCTTGTCGCTTGTTTCTTTTCCTCTGGGCATCAGCTTCTTTTCGTGACACTGATATACCTTGCTTCCTTTTACGTTCCATTATCCTTGACTATGATCAAAGAGTGTATCAGCAAATTTTTTTTGCTGTTATTATTACGGGCGGCAATGTGAAACTTAGATTTTCATGTCTGCATTCTTTTCTAGTTTTTTATTGACCAAATAATTGAACCGACAGTAATTGGGGGCCGCAGGCCCCCAATTACTGTCGGTTCAATTATTTGGTCAATAAAATTATAGTCATGAAAATCTTAAGCTTTAAAAATCTTACAATGTGAAACTCAAGATTTTCATGGTTGCGTTCTTTTCTATAGTTTTATCGCGGTGCTGGGGCCTTCGGGCCCAGTAATTGGGTGCGTGGGGGGGGGGGGGTTACACATATATTTTCGTTCATTACTCATCACCCGCATCCACCAACCGAAGTTTCGTCGAAATCGGTTCAGAAACGTAAAAGTTGTTTTTTTCCCGTCTGTTTCTGCGGACAGACAGACAGACAGACAGACAGACACATTTTTGGTGAATTATAGATGTTGTTGTTGTTGGTTAGCCGATCAGCTCACCCTGATCGAGTAAGCCGGCGGCACGCAGGTAACCGATCGCCCTCTCCGGAGTGGACCAGAGGTTCAGCGCAATAGTGATGTTGTGTTGTGTTCGTTGTTGTGCTAGAGCGGTACAGTCTGTCATAATGTGTTCAATTGTTTGTGATGTGTCCTGGCACAGGTGGTAGATATCGTCTGTGGAGTTGTATAGGCTGTGTTTATATGTCCGTAAGTTGGGGTGATGTCCACATCGGAATCGTACTAAGTTAACTCGATCCAATCTGCTCAGGCTGGTCTCTGACCTGTTAATGGGTGGCGGCTTCGCACCTAGGACCGCATTCGGACCGAGTCGTGTCAGTGCTTTGTGGGTTAGGTGTGTGTGTATATGTTTTCTGTACTGTGTGATGTCTGTAGGGCGTGGTATGGAATGGAGTATTTGGTTATAATGTCTCTCTGGTGTTACCTTAATGGTGCGAGGCGTCGGTGCATGATTGTACATGTAGGCAAGGGTGTTGTGGGTTATTTGTCGCTGCTGCCATGAATTGTGTTCCCCTCATGTCTTAATGTTCTCTAACTTTCAGTGTTTTTGTTTCTGTGTGCAGGTGTTCTGTTGGTGTTGTTTGAGTGCATCCTGTAATGATACGAAGTGCGTTGTTTTGTATTGTCTGTAAGGTGTTTATGTGTGTGTTTGAAATAATGGGTGCCCAGCATGGGGCTAGCATAGTCCATAATTGAGCGAATATATTGTTTGTATATGAGTGATGTTTCCTGCTGGTGTCCAAAGTTTGTGTCTGTTAGTACCCAGGGGCGGATTAACATTTTCTGGGCCTTAGGCTTAGTATGTATGATCGGGCCCTTTTATTCATATACTATAAAAATTTAATTTTCATTGAGGGAGTAATGCATAATAGCGCACAAAACAAGAACTACCTAAGGTCATCAATGAAAGACGAAAGGTTGAACTACTTGTCATTGATGCACATCGAGTGGGAGCATTTGCATAAAATTGACTGTCAGGATATTATTAATGAATTCGCAGGCAAAAAATGTCGCAAATTACAATTTTAAATATTTCTATTATTATATATGTATTTCAATTTTTATGTATCTCATTTTCCGAAATAAATACTTTTGTTTGATTGTTTTTTTTTACTTATACACATATTTTAGGCGGGCCCCTAAGACATCCGGGCCTTAGGCTTCAGCCTGTGCAGCCTATAGGGCTATCCGCCACTGTTAGTACCCTAAGCGTGTTAAGTCTTGACGTACATTTGTTTTTAATGTCCCGAATGTGGTTTGCAAAAGATAATGATGTGTTGTATGTGACCCTAAATATTTTGGTCTTGTGAGTGTGTGGAATGTTGGTGTTGTTTAGTGTAATCTGTGAAGTTATCTGGTGTTCTTTTGTGTTGCTTGTTAGGAAGGTGATGGTTGATTTTGTGGGCGCTACTTTGAGTCTATTGTGTGTGAGCCAGTCTTGTATACTATTTATGTATGTTTGTAGGTTATTTGTAGCGGTGTCGATGTTGTTGTGGGTGGATGTTAGAGTGATGTCATCTGCATATGATGATAAGGTAAGCTTCTTATCTATAGGTGTTGGAATGTCGCATGTATAAGTGAACAGTGTTGGTGAGAGAACAGAGCCTGAGGGACCCCGTTCGGAAAAGCTTGTTTTGGATGACTTGCCATTAAATGTGACAGTGAGTATCTTCCTGAAAGATAGTTCCTCAGCCACCTTTGGTGCTTGTGCATGTTGTGTTGAGTATTTGTTTATGAGAGGGAAGCGTGGGATAGCATCAAATGCTTTACTAATGTCTATTGTTGCTAATAGTGTACGTTGAGCTGGTCGTCTGGAGTTGATGCCATCCATGATGTGCTGCGTGAGGTTAGTGAGTAATGTCGTGGTTGAGTGGTGAGGTCTGAATCCATGTTGAGTAGGCGATAGTGGTATGTGTGGGTTGGTGATTTGTAAGATTAGTCTTTCTGTTACTTTGGAAGGTGTGCATAGTAAAGTAATGGGTCTATCAGAAGCTGGTTCTGTTGGATTTTTGTTTGGTTTGAGTAGTGTAATAATTTTACCTTGTTTCCATATGTCAGGAATAGTACAGTGTTGGTATGAATATAGCCTTCGAATTCTTAATGTTTTTTGATGATCTTGGTGGTCTGGTCTGTATTGAAGGGTGTAATGGTCGTGTCGAGTCTGTAGGTTTTTTGTTTCTGGCTGTTTGTCTATCTGCGTGTTTCTGGTTGTTGTCTCTGTTTAAGTGACTTATCTTTGCGTAGTGATTAACTAGAATGTAGCTGTGTATATGTTGGGATATATTTGGCTGCGACAGATAGCCGAGCGTGAGGTGTGAATGCCGCTGTTAGAGTGTGTAATGCTGTTATAGTCTTGTATAGCCGGATGTATCTGTGGAGTGGTTTAGTGTGTTATGAATTCCTAAATGTTTATGTTTGTTTTTCTTTGAGTTGTTGTTTATTTCTGTGTTGAGCTGTTGTATCTGCTGTTTTATGGCTTCTGTGTGTGGTGTTTGTGTGTTATGTTTTGAGGTTGTTACGTTGCCTTATGAGGTGGGCTATTTCTCCAGTGTAATTTGGGTTGTATTCCTAATGTTGTCCTTGGGTATGTATTTGTTTGCATTATTGAAGGCGCGGCTCGTTTTTCTAGAAAAATAAAGCTAAAGAATGGAAGAGTTATATGACTACACACACACACACACACACACACAGAGCTGGGCAGTATTTAAATACGTATTTAAATACATTTGTGTATTTAGAACTGTATTTATAAATACATTGTTTTTCATGTATTTAAATATAGTATTTAAATACTTTAATGAGTATTTAAATACAATGTATTTAAATACTCAAAATATAAAAATGTAAATACTTTTACTGGTTTAATACACGTTCTGTACTAGCACAGTACGACGCGTCGACAGTGTAGTACAGCATGGTTCATGTTTCAACGTGTCAGTTCAATCAGTTGTGTGCCACTCTTAGTCGAAAGCGGTTGATTTCTTTATCGTGTGCGTGTCATGGCTTCAACAAGCAAATCCGGTGAATCAAACAGTGATATATCTGCAGATAACAATTTAGTGTACCCTCTGTTTGATGGAAAATACTTTAAAATTAAATCTAAAGACGGTAATAAGGTAAAGTGCACCTGCTTGCTGTGTAAACACGAAGTCTCTGCTGCAAGCAATGCTACAACGAATCTGTACACTCATCTGAATGTAAGTGTTTTTTAGACATCCAAAAATATCTTGAAATTGACCGAATAATCGTACAAAACGGCTCTATCGAGTGGTGTATTTATTTCGAAATTCATCGTGTCCCCCTAAAGTAGAAATTTATCAAAACATGAATTAGTGAATGCATATGTTAAAATTTGTATGTATTTAAAATGTATTTACAAATGTATTTAAATACAATTGATGTATTTTGTATTTAGTATCTAAATACATTCGTAAAATGTATTTAGTATTTAGTATTTAAATACATTTCTCCCATGTATTTAGTATTAGTATTTAAATACATTCAATGTATTTATTGCCCAGCTCTGCACACACACACCACCCTATTAAGATTTAATGCATTATATTGTTTGCCGAAATATTTAACCCTTTTACCGCCAAAAGAGACGAATTGGCAACGTTTTAGATACACACATTCATAATTTAACACTACAAAACTTCAGTCGATAAAAGGCATTACTAATACACACATGGCCTAACATTTTTTCGACGTGACATTTTATCCACAAGCTGTGTAGGATTAGATTGGATTAGGCTGGTTGATATAGGTTAGGTCATGCTTATTTAGGCGAGATTAGGTGAGTTAATTAATGAATTATAGAGAATGATATACTGTATTAAGTAACATAAGATAAAAACTTTGACTAACATTTGAAAACCGAAGCCATTCGTTATTACGAAATTAAAAATAAAACTTTAAAATTCCAAAAAAAATCCGTTCTTTCATCCACCCACTTTGTTGGTATGCAGTTGAAGATTGATAATGTTGGTCCGGAGCCGTTATCTTTGTGTCTTCGTTAAACTGTAGTCTTTCTTGTTGGTCTACGCTGGCATTTTAACATGCAAATAATTTCATACAAACGATCTTGAACAAAAATTGTTAACGTAGTGAGAGAATTACATTCACTTTAAACTTACGAATTACTTACATTTTGAGTGCAACTTTGCAAATTTAAATTCGCTTGCTTTGAATGTGAAGCTCAAAATTTTGATTGCTGTGGTATTTTTGTAAATAGTCTCACAGACTTTGCATCGATTTCACAAAAGTGTATGAAAGTTTGCATGAACGTGATCTAACTAAATATACAGGGTTACGCAGAAAAAAGTCAACTATTCTTTGTTATTACCATAATAGATTACTATTTTCTGCGCAACCCTGTAGGTAGTAGGCTTTCTAGGTAGGAAAAGTGGAACAATGTCGATGTGTACAATATCAACATACATAATTTCAACACTAAAATTTCCATGTTTTCGAAAGATTGATATTTAAATTAACCTTTTTTGTATTTGAATTATAAAAATAATATCTATCTTTAAATAAAAAAGACTGCGGTTTTGAGTGGAATTGAGCAAAGTAATAAATCTCTCTTTCACTCAGTCGCCTGTTAATTATGATTGGCTGACTCGCGTAAAGTGGGTGGAGCTAGTGTCTCGCTCAGTCGCCCGTTCGGGTTAGATCTATTAAGTTGAGCGGCGTTAAAGATCACGAAATGATCACAAGCCATACCCGTAGGGTAGGGAGTCGAAGGCGCGGCTCGTTTTTCTAGAAAAATAAAGCCAAAGAATGGAAGAGTTATATGACTACACACACACACACAGTCACACACACCCTATTAAGATTTAATGCATTATATTGTTTGCCGAAATATTTAACCCTTTTACCGCCGAAAGAGACGAATTGGCAACGTTTTAGATACACGCATTCATAATTTAATCCTACAAAACTTCCATCCATAAAAGGCATTACTAATACACACAGGGCCTAACATTTTTTCGACGTGACATTTTATCCACAAGTTGCGTAGGATTAGATTGGATTAGGCTGGGTTAATATAGGTTAGGTCATGCTTATTTAGGCGAGATTAGGTGAGTTAATTTATTAGTGTCTATAAATTGTCCCCTCAACAAAATATATGTATATCAGTCCTAAAGACACAAAACACACACACACACACACACACTGTATTATTGATACTAGTTCTTCCAGTAACACTAGCTCTTGACAGCCGCAGAACAAGTTTGTAAACATTATCCGCTGAATTGGTGCAAATTAGAATGAGCATATATATATTTATTATGATTCGCTTCACAAAGTCTCGAAGATAAGTTATCTTAGATTTCTTGATAAAAGTGATAAGCTATAAGCTAGTACATTATATTTTACTGAACTTGTATTACAGTTTAGTTGAGCCTTAGTTTTTGCATTGATTGCAAGGTGATTAGATGTTTCTCTCATATTTGGGATGTGAATACAGACCTATATTGCTTATTTTGTTTTTTGTAAGGCGTTATATAGTCTTATAAAGCTATCGACTTTAATTTACAGCGTCTTTTGGTGATTCTGTATAATTCAGTTTTGTTTGTACTTTAATTACATATTTAAAAATATCAAAATGTATCTTGAACGATGTCACAAAAGGTTAACAAAAACTGGAGGGAATAAATGTATATGATATGCAATTGATTTCATATTTCAGCGATTGACATATTTCTCTAGTTCTTCCTTGTTGGGGTATATAGAAGGGTTACCATATTTGAACTTTCAAAAGAGAGGACACTCCGGAGAGGGGGGTGTATGATTGTATCAGTATCTACCAACTGACGTTGTATTAATGTGTTATATTTACTGTGTACTACATGTCGTCTACATTGAGTATTTATAAATAAGAACAAAAATCAATGTTATAATTATTCAAATTTCCCGAACATATCCTGAAAAAACCGGACGTATGGTAACTATATATATATATATATATATATATATATATATATATATATATATATATATATATTGATTCGGATCCCACGAGAAGCTGTGTAGGTCCTCTCCATAACGTGACCTTTGCCGTTACGAGGTTAAACAACCCCAAACATTATTACTACAGAAGTGGAAGTTACAGAATCATAAATGAAGATTGTAAAGGGAGACATGTAGCTAGATGATAGAATTTTTTAAGTTTCTTTTCACTTTAAGTCATTTTTAGTTCAACACTTAAAAAAAAAAAAAAAAGCGAAAATGTGCATTTTATGATTTAAATTTAGCGGGTTTTAAAAAGTGCATCCAGATACCGCAAGGTAAATGTTTAATTTATCACAGGTATGTATTTAATAGCATGTATGTTGTAATAGCAAACAAGGTTGGCCGAAAGAAAATAGTTAAATTTTTGGCTGTAAACTATCGCGGAAGCCATATATCAGTGGTTCCCAACCTGGGGTCCCCGGACCTCTGGGGGTCCGCGAAGGTAATACTGGGGGTCCGTGAGCTTTCAATATTTCGAGAGGTTCCAATGGAAATCGTACATTTACCCACGATAAGGGCGCTTAGGCTAAAATTTCAAGTTTCCTTGCTCTTGACTGGAATTATTAATACTTTTTTAATACGCTGTATTTTAATTGCATACTCACTTATATGTCCTTTATTTGATAGTGAAAAATGAGAAAACGAGTTAATTATTAGTTAATAAAAACAGTTTGTTTGGTAGACGGAATCTTTCAAAAACATGGGGTCCGTGGGAAAAAAATAAAAATAAAAGGGGTCCTTTGTGGTGAAAAGGTTGGGAACCACTGCCATATATTATAGGTATATCAGGGATAGCATATGGGTATACAGTATAGTATAAGTATAGGTATAGCATGGGAATAAATGAATATATAGACATATGTATAGAAATAAGTTTTAAACTTAGTGTGACCATGAGTAATCAAACAACAATGAATAATTTTCTTTGCGAATAATATGAAACCAGTCTAAAAATAGGGCTGTTTTTTACATTGCCTTCCACCTTTTACTTCTCAGAAAGTATTTAGATAAGGAGAATGATCCAACTGACAAAACTTTGCTTATTACTAATATTTGTATCGTTTTATTTTAATTCGATGCATAAGAGGCATAAGTATACTTTATATGCATAGGTACGGAAATTTTAGTAGTTGTAGGTATAGAAATTTCTTTTTGAAAAAGTATTGGTATATAACTTATAAGTATACGTAAAAAATTTACTTTGAAATCCTTGGTAGGTATGATATTCGCGTTTCAAATTGTCTAAGATAGGCTTCAGAGCAATACTGACTGTTCACTTCTGAAAACAAATAAATTAGTTGACGAACAAATTCATAGAAAATGGAAACCATGGCTATCAAGTGAGTCCAGTGAACAACTTAGTTTCAGAAAAGCCTACCTATATCTAGTTCACCTTCACCCTTAATAGGAAATGATGGGTCAGAAATGAATTGAATGTTGGATCTATGGGACCCGTGAATTCCTATCCAGGGTTAATCCACATTCGCACAAAATTTCATACGCTTTTGCGAAAAGCAGGCGAAACCATATATATTTATGAAATACCACAGCCATCAAAATTTTGAGCTTCACATCCAAAGCCAGTGAGTTCAAATTTGTAAAAATGCACTCAATATGTAAGTGGCTCTTGAACTTAAAGTAAATGTTATACTCTCACAAGCTTAAAAAAAATTCTGTTCAGACTCATTTGCATGAAATTATTTACATGTTATAATGCGAGCGTGGACCAACTAGATACAGTGTATAAGTAATTTTAAGCTTGAGATCGAAGTTTTAATTTATTTTAGTCTATTTAGGTTTGTTTTGTTTGTTTTAATTACAGCTATATAGTATGGAAGGCACCTTCTTTACTTCATAAATTCCACGACAGTAGCACATATGAATTTACATTAAGCACTGCCTTGTCCATATTTATTAAAGCTGTCATCTGTTTGTTAATGATACCTCCAATCATGATTGGGGTATCAAAGCGATCATTCTAAGGAGGATGTTCACTTTCTTATCGCGCAAAAACGTCGTCACTCATGTTTGTAAACAAAAGCAGAAATAAAACTCAGTTAGCCTTTTCTCTTATGTATTGTAAAAAGATGACTTCAGAAGTAACTGTAACGTAGCCTAAGTGAGCTTAAGGTTATTTTTTTATGTAAGAACGAGTGGCCAAGGGCGAATGCCCACTAAAACGCTCCTCCCCCCAATAGAGGAAATACTGTAGAAGCCAAAATCAAGATCCAAAGCTTTCGAGATGCCTGGATACTCCGTGTTTGAAAGAGTGGAGCTCATAGACAGGGAGAAAGATTGTTTCAGAGTTGACTGGCTGAGTAGATGAGAGGTTGAAAATACTGATTAACTCTTGCGTTAGAGAGTTCGACAGAAAAGGAATAAGAATGTGTCGAAAGTCTAGTACTGCGTGCTCTCCTTAAAGGAGGAGACACGCAGTCAGAGAGTTCAGAAGAGCAGTGTCCGTTATAATAGCGATAATAAAGAGAGAGTGAGGCAACATTGCGGCGAAGAAAAAGGGATTGAAGACAGACGGTAAGAGGTGGGGAATTGATGAGACAAAAAGCTTTTGATTCCACCCAGTCAAGAGCTGTGTGGGTTGAGCCATCCCACACATGATAGGGAGAGGGACGCTTTGTGAGAGGGAGGGCTTTGTGATAGGGAGAGGGACGCTTTGTTGAGAGGGACGCTTTGTGAAGCGGGTGGAGAAGTGAAGAGCGGAATCATTGGCATAAGAATGGATAGGACAGGAAGCGTGTCTTAATAGATAATTAATAAATAAAGGAAAAAGAGTGAGTGACAGGACAGAGCCCCGAAGGAAAACTACTATTAATACCTTCAGGAGAAGAACAGTGACCATCTACTGTACAACCGCAGCTATAGATCGGTCAGAAAGGAAATCAGATGAAACCATAAATAGAAGGATAGAAGCCGAAGGTGGACATTTTGAAAATTAAGGATTTGTGTCAGATCCTATCAAAAGCTTTTGATATATCTAGCGCGATAGCAAAAGTTGCACCGAAATCCCGAAAGGAGGATGACCAAGAGTCAAGAGAGATATGCAAGAAGATCGCCAGTAGAGCGTCTCTTGCGGAACCCATACTGACGATGTGTAAGACTTTGAGAAGGGAGGTGTTTAAGAATCTGCCTATTAAGGTTAGATTAAAATACTGTAGATGAGATAAGGTTTTTAAAATACAATTTTAAGTAGAGAATAATTCCGAGCTCACCTGTTACGCTAAAAATTATTAATGAAAATTTATTTTCAAAGTTTGTGAAATAAGACTATGGTATGAGCCAGAATATTATGAGTAATGAAAGGCCTCGTGACTGATTTTGATTTCATTATAACCAGATTAGAATATTTTAGGCCTACCTTAAATGGCTTTATGAAAATAGGCCTAATTATTGGTAAGGCTACATAGAGCCTAACGAGGGTCTAAGAAGTTGGCTATGTAGCTTAGGCCTAAAACCTACATAGCCTAAGCCATATGCCTATAATGTTGCCAAGAAGGAAATAACACTGAATATTTAAAAAAATAACTCAATTTATCTAATCAAATCCAGATCACAAAAGAAATAAATTGTGAATGTTTAGTTTGTGAACAAAAGTAATCATAACTCAGTCAATCTATCTGCATTCTATGTAGTCATGGATTTTGATACTCTATCAAAGTGATTAAGGCGTGATTAAGCGCAATTATTATCGTGACGAACAGATGCAGGATTTAAATTGATGGATGCATAGTGCAATTAGTGCATGGCGTTCAACATCATTCCTGATTTCATGTGTGTGTGTGTGTGTGTTACAATAAATCCCAATGTTGGAATATAACAATGTAACAAGCATATTTATTATTATTATTACTAAATATGTCCATCGCTATTCTCCTTCTATATTTACAGTTAGGACACTGAGAATATTAGAGCTGTAACTGTGGCACTATTAATTAATACCCACTGTTAACACTATTAATAACACTGATACATTTTGAGTGCAACTTCGCAAATTTAGATTCGCTGGCTTTGAATGTGAAGCTCAAAATGTTGATTGCTGTAATATTTTTGTTAAAATATGGTCTCACTGGCTTTTCATCGATTTCCCAAAAATGTATGAAATTCTGCACGAGCGTGGCCTAACTAGATATAAGTAGGTAATCAACAGTGGTGGGCACCGTTAACCAAAAAGTTAACTTCGTTAACCGCTAATCCGTTAACCAAAAAGTTAACTTCGTTAACCGTTAATCCGTTAATTCGTTAAACATGTAACGGAAGTTACCGATAAACCGTTAACGTTAACTTTTATTATAAAAAAAATGAAAAACACAATATATATATAATTTAATTTTCCCTCTTCTTCTCGTTCTCCATTTTGTCCATGAGATGCATGTTGCCCTTCATGAAAATTAGCATATCAAAGTTTTCGGGAAGTAATTGCACTGAAATTTCTTCGGTCTTCACAGCAGAGATACTAAAGAGTAAACAGCCTCTGGCGCCACACGCTCACATTTACTTCTCAACGCCATCTATTATCTCATAAAGAAACTAATTCACATTGGGACTTGAAAGTACCGGCAGGATCAACTGGGTAGAAAAATAATTATGGAGATTTTAAAGATGTGGTACCTAGAAGTACCGCCAGGACATAAAAGGTTAAGGTGAAAACGCTCCCATTGTAAGACATCAATTGACTTAATTTATGTCATCAAAGTGACATGAGAATTGAAATCTTACCTGATCAGTTTTATGGTTCTTGAAATGTATCAAGGAGACTACTAATAAGGTACTCACAGACATATTATAAATATACATGACTTACTTGACAACGATTATTTTTAAATATTCACTAGCACAAACATGTTGCGCAAGAGACAGACTGCAAATGAAACGAATGTAGTTATTTGTTGTAATTGTTACAGATATATTATTGAAAGTGCCTTAAAATGCTCGTGATATTTCTTGAAAGAAGTTGAAACATTCAAGTCAAATGGCAAATCTTTCCGCCTGATTTTACAGTCGACCATGTTTTGCTCAAACCAATGCCATAAATAACTACCATATTTGGTAAGACACAAATTGTGGCGACGGAAACAAATATGTCGCCTGATTTTGCACTGCGGAAATGGAAATTCGTTCATCACTATTAACAGTGGCAGATTAATTGCGCACCTGCTCAGCACTGAAAATAATATAAACTTTTAAACGTTTATTTATGAATTTTTTGGGTTAACGGACTTGAGTTAACGGAAGTTAAATGTAACGGAAGTTAATTAGTCCGATAATGATTTTCAAAGTTAACTTAAAAGTTAAATCGTTAACGAAAAAGTTAACTTCGTTAATTAACGATTAACGGATTAACGGTTTGTGCCCAGCTTTGGTAATCAAGATATATTCTCTTAATTAATAATTATTATTAATTAACAATAATAATGTCCGACTTTAACATTATCATCATTAATGGGACAACATCGGTTCTAGGTTATATATGCAAATGCATTTACAGTGTAAGATTTTAGTAGATCCATAAATGCCCAATCGTATTTTTTCTCCGCAAAATTTAAATTCTCATTTCCAAACTATAAATGCAAATATGAATGATGGAACGTTTAAGCTAAAAGTATTTTATGAGATTGAAAATGACATGCACATTTTCATTAGTTTAGATTTTAGATTCTTTATCAATTTGCATATTTCTTCGAAGTGATTATTTTTTAAAATCAGCGTCAGTAGTTACCAGGTTAACAACGTTATCTTGGAAATCCGTACACACACACACACACATACACACACACACATATATATATATATATATGTATGTGGGTTACGTCGTGGCCGATGTCGTAACACCGCTTCCCGGACTTCAGCGAAGTTAAGCGACATTGGGTCTGAGTAGTAGTTGGATGGGAGACCGTGCTCTGCGCCCAGATTATGTAGCGACCCGTGGTTCGGATCCCACGTAAAGCTGTAGGTCCCCTCCGTCATATGATCTTAGATATTGCGAAGTAGGTTAAACAACCCCAATTAAAAAATATATATATATATATATGTGTGTGTGTGTGTGTGTGTACACCTCGTTTTAAATTTATTTTAAAAGTTTTCGTCTTTATCTAATTTGGAGAGGAAAAGATTTGTATAGTGATATATATATATACAGCGTGTCCCAAAGAAATGTATACCCACTTTGTTCGATAATACCAGCTATGAAGATAATAAATATATTACATTGTATATGTTTTTTAATAAAGAATTTTCTCCTGAATCTAAATATGTAATTATTTTTATTAAAAATTGAAAAACAAAAAAGTTACAGATGTTTAAATTATAATTATTATTTTCGAGACTTCATGTGCGATATTTTCTAATATTTTTGCACGTATACGAGATAAGTTTGAAACCGACGGCACTGTGCAAAACTTACAAAAACAACGTTCTGGAAGACGTCGAACATCTTAGATAAAGTGTCATTTAACCATGGAATTTGTAAATTTTTTGAATTAACTAATAATTACAACATTTATGCTTCAATATCAACACTAAACATAAGTATCTCAAAACAGTCGGTTAAAATATTAGAAAATATCGCACATGAAGTCTCGAAAATAATAATTATAATTTAAACATCTGTAACCTTTTTGTTCTTCAATTTTTAATAACAATAATTACATATTTAGATTCAGGAGAAAATTCTTTATTACAAAACATATAAAAAGTAATATATTTATTATAGTGATCCAAAAATGTGCTTCCAAAAATAATTGATTGCACATTATCTTTGGGGGACACCTCTTTGGATCACCATATATATATATATATATATATATATTATATATAAATAAAATATTTTAAATTAGCATTTACAACGATTTGTTACATGTACAGTATTTACTTATAAGTGTAAATTGTCCATGATTTTCTGAACAGAATTTAATGTAATTTGTGGAAGTGTAATTGAAGTTTCTCAACTGAACTGACATTTATTTGCACATTCTTAGTATGGAAGAAGTAGTGGAGAGAAGTACTCGTAATATTATCTTGTAAATGGCTTCGCGTGAGGAAGTTATTCGCCCGAAACATCCAAGAATTCTTTTTAATAATTTTAGTAAGTATAAATTTACGCTGTTTCTTTTCGTTAACTTGAGAATACAAATATTAGATTATAGGTCGGAGGCACCTCTGCAGTGTTTTAGTGATTGGCTGGTTGTGTGGTCTCATCACCAGTTTTAATTCATTAACCTTTCCTGCCCTTGAATCGGGCAGTGATGTTACACGTGCACCCGCAAGGAGGCATTAACACTTCGGTATGTGAAGGCCGAAACATTAAAAACTGTGGAGTCATTAGTTTTCCCCGGTTTAGATTTTCAGAATCGTCTTGAAACAGTCACTGTTGATATCAGCTTGTTAATATTTTCGTTCATAGAACGAAGGTCGTGTAGTAAATTTTTAGGGAAAATGCCTATAACTGGAGCAGTAGCGTAGCCGGGGGGGTGGGGTGGGGGGACCAGGGGGCACGTGCCCCCCTTACGATCTACGTTACTTAATGTGTTTTGGTAATTATTAACATATTAAATAATGTTGTACAGTGGCATAGATAATTAACATTAATAAATATTTTTTCAATTTTACGTTGACTTTCATTCAACAGCCAAAAGGTAAGCTCAGTTTCTTAAGATTTTAAGAATTTAATGATTTTTCAGATTTTTTTTAAGTTGCAGCTTGTAAATTTATGTTCCCAGTTAACTTGCTCGTGCAAATATGTTTCATGTTTGTCACAGTGTGTGTGTACAATGGATCCTTTTCAATTGACGTCACATGCCTATCTTGACAAACCAAAGGTTAGCAAAATATTGCTGAGGCTTGAGGTATTAGTGTTGTTACCGGTAATGACAGGTAGGAGGTAGGAATACTTTTATAGTGTTAGTGGTACTGTTGTTGTTGGTGGTGCGAGTATATTATTTAAAAAAAACTTTGATTGGTTAACCTTGGTTTTACTTCCGCCCGAATTGTTCATTGTGATGAAGGTCAAGCTTGTCACTCCACCTTAGAAATATCATTTTACAATATATATATATATATATATATATATATATATATATATCTAGTTCAAGGTGTGCCCCCCCTTTATCGAGATCCTGGCTATGCGCCTGATTGGAGGACTATACGTCGTAGCCAATGTCGTAGCACCGCTTCCCGTTGATCAGCGAAGTTAAGCGACATTGGATCGGATAGTAGTTGGATGGGAGACCGTCCGTTGCGTCCAAACTATGTAGCATCCCACGTAAAGCTGTAAGTCCCCTCCAACATATGACCTTAGATGTTGCGAAAGAGGTTAAACAAACCAATCATTACATTATCGTTGCGCCTGACTGGAAGGTACCCTTCTAATAAGTGCTTATTTACAAAGCTTTTATAATTTGTGGACAGTGTCTGTGTGCATTTATTTCTTTGTTTGAAAATTAGAGTTAAGTTTTTTTTTTAATTGAAACAAATTTTTAACAAACGATGAATTTTTGTTTTCTTAAGTGTAAGGTTTGGGATCAGATTGTTTATCTCGTTTTATGAAGGCTTTATTACAAAAGCTGTCACGTTCGTTCGGTGAACTCTGTTTGTTGGCCTTTTAGTTAATTTATTCCTATCATTTGATTTGTAATTAAGATAATGAGACATTTTGATACAGTAAAACTGTTTCCTAGAACTGATATCTCCAGTTAAATTGATAACGATAAATTCAAAATAATTCAATTATATCAGAGCAAAGGTGAGTAATTATTTGCTTTCTGTCACAAACAGGAAATATTGTTTGCCTTTCTTCACCGTTATTCTTATGAACTAAATAAAGGTCGAATTGGCAGCGAACTTTGCTATAGCGTTTATGGGGTAATTTGTGTTGTAAATGCTGAAGAAAAGAATATTTTCACTACAGACGACACTATCTGCCTTTTATGAAGCACTGTTCGGTATATAGATATAGTATATATAGATATGTATATAGCCTTATAAGGCTAACTAACGAAAATATCACGACTTAACCTAACCAATCTTCAAGGGAATACAGTTGACCTAACGATTGGTTAGGTTAAGTCGTGATATTTTCGTTACTTAGCCTTATAAGGCTAACTAAAGAAGGCTGGGGGCCCTGATCTTCAGGTAATCCATTATTGTTATTGTTACTAACTTTGTTAGTAATTATTTGTTAGTAATTCTAACTTTGTTAGAAATTGTTTGGTTTGACTTTTTTAGATCGCTGATGATGAGAGTAAATCTGGAAACGACTTTTTCAGAAAAAAAAAGTGTTCAGAGTTTTGGTGTTCTTCTTCATTATATATACATACTTGCCAACATTTTGAAAAGCAAAAGCGGTAATCAATGCCAGGAGGTCCAGGAGCATACCCACCTGTCCGGAAATTTTTTAAAAATCTAGTCTTAAATGATGCACTCTAGTGCATTCTGATCAAAAAGGTTTGATATTATTTGCATGTTGCAAATTTGCATAGTCTTCATATCAGTAGAGTTGGCAAGTATATAAACGGTACGCAAGTATATATATCGATCCTGAACCGTCGTTCAAACCATCATAAAGTAAGTATATCCGCATTTTTGCATAGGGCCTATACGCAAAATTTATTCCCCACCAGGATTTGAACACGGACCTTCGATAGGAGACCATAGTTGTATAGCTGATCATTAGACTACGACATGATAAAGGCCTGATAAAAGTTAATAACAACCTGAAGACACTCCATAACCCGAGGAAACGCATAATGCTTTCGCGTACAGAGGTGTTTTACGTTGCTAACCCCCTGCACTACTAGAACCAGTAGACAATATTTAATTAAAATCAAGGGTACCATTAGATGTAGTATCCTAATGGTCAACACCTTTGTCTCCAAATTCGGGTACGAATCCTGGTGAGGGAAAAATTTAAATAAACAAAAATGAGCAGTTATACGTTTATATTTTTCTATATTTCTTATAGCATTTCTGCCAAAACAAAAACACAGATGCTTCTGTCAAATTAATGAAACTTCAGAATATAAACTACCAAATTTAGAAAACAATAAATCGAATATTGGGTGACTGTTTTAAAATTAAGAATTAAGTCCTTTCTTTCTCCCTTAAAGGCCTACCACAGACGTACTCTGTCAAGATTATGTTCGTCAGCTTGTCAGCTAAATTTATTGTTTATGTTGATTACAGCATAATGGTTATATATATATATATATATATATATATATGATAAATACAACCACGAAGGAAAGGAAACACAAAATGGTGCTCAAGCGCTTTCGTCTAATGACATCCTCAGGAACACTGAAGTACATAAAAAGGTTACAGCCTATATAGGTTACAGAAAGAAAAAAAGAGAAAAAAATAATAACATACATACACACACACATATATATATACATATACATACATATCTATATATACAAATACATACATACATACATACATACATATATATGCAATAAACAGAGAAGTAAAAATAAAAAAAAAATTAAAAATTAAAAATTAAAACCTTAAAGGATTACCAGTGAGGCGTACAAATTTGTAAGGAAAAATATCGATTTTTAGCACAAGATCAAATGGATTATAAAAATACAAATTTATACTGGAACTCTGCCCGGGTTTTAACACACTGCTGCCTATGGTCAGGTTTCGATATATATAAAAAAATAAAATGCAAATTAAAAGTTAATAAAGTAGCAGTGAATTCCTTTAAAACAGATTTAGATAAGAAGGGTAAAACATTAAATCTTTGGTAAACTTGTCTGCTACTTTATTAACTTTTAATTTGCATTTTATTTTTTATATATATCGAAACCTGACCATAGGCAGCAGTGTGTTAAAACCCGGCAGAGTTCCAGTATAAATTTGTATTTTTATAATCCATTTGATCTTGTGCTAAAAATCGATATTTTTCCTTACAAATTTGTACGCCTCACTGGTAATCCTTTAAGGTTTTAATTTTTAATTTTTAATTTTTTTATTTTTATTTTTACTTCTCTGTTTATTGCATATATATGTATGTAAGTATGTATGTATGTATTTGTATATATAGATATGTATGTATATGTATATATATGTGTGTGTGTGTGTATGTATGTTATTTATTTTTTCTCTTTTTTTTCTTTCTGTAACCTATATATAGGCTGTAACCTTTTTATGTACTTCAGTGTTCCTGAGGATGTCATTAGACGAAAGCGCTTGAGCACCATTTTGTGTTTCCTTTCCTTCGTGGTTGTATTTATCATAAATATTTTTCACGTGTTACTTTCGTGAAATAATTTTCATATATATATATATATATATATAATACGCCTCTCCCCAAGTTCGGGCAAAGTCAGGATGTTACTGTGTAGGCTCGTGATTTTCTTTTTCCCAGTTATCAAGTTATCAAAGTCCAAATAGCAGAAAATAAACGCAACGGCTTACACGATTTTTAATTTGAATTTAGGCGAGATAAAGTTTAATCAGTTCTAGTGAATCAAATGGTTCTTTTACACAGAACAGAGAGTTAATAATAATAATAATAAAAGTTTCATAAATATAATATTAGTTACTTCTTCATTGTAAGATATTAAATAAGCCACAAACCCCTCTAAGACACCCTTGTCCGTTCTGAGTCTCCAAGCTTGGATGAGTCAATTGCTAAGCTACTGCCTTTTTTCCCTATACAGTCAGACTCCAATTGAAAACCCATTAACCTTCCAATTCTAAAAGCAATTCCCTAACGAGGTGGGATGCACCTCTAGGCTCTAGGGCATATCATACTCTGGGTTCAGGGTTGAAATTTTGAAAAAACAAAGTGGCTAATATGTATTCCTATGTAAAAATTAATTCTAAGATGGGTTTATTATTTGCAACTTTCCCGAAAAATCTCATTTTCATGGTCAAAATCGCGATTTTCTGATTTGAAGGCTGCCTAACGCAGCCTCAGGGCACCCAAACCAAAGCGCGCAGCTGTTCTGCATATGATTTAGTCTAAAAGCTGCTTTTCTGACCTCATCCTTGCTTTTTTGCGTGTTTCAACACCTCTGGGTGCTGAAAAAATGTTTAAATTTCACGTAAAAGTTAAGAATTTTAAGTTTTTCTTCAAAGAATATGCGCGGCTCACCAGCTCTACTCTGATCAAGTAGCGGGAGACTTGCCACCAGAGATCTTCTCCTCTGACCTCTGCGTGAGAGCTTCAACTGATGAAGCCATTACTTCCTCTTTGGCCCTCCAGACTTTCATGCCATCTATGCTCTATGGCCAAGTAAGCCTTATCTTTAGAAAGATGACCGGCCTTGATGAGGTCGTTCAGGAAGCCAGTGGCAACTGCAGCTACCGGAACATTTGCCACCCTGTACCTCAAAACTGCTGAAGCTGTCCCTTGGATCCTCATGTAGTTTCGTGTAGCAGAAGTTGGAGTTTCGGCAGGTACTTCAGCGGGAACGTCCATAGAAGCTTCAGCATTGCCAGAGGCTTCGTTTGCAGCTTCTTCCAAGTTTGGCTCTTCGTCCTCCTCGAAGTCTTTCATGAGAAGCTCCTCATTAGTAGCCTCCTCTTTCTTCTTCCTCTTCACAGCAGAAGCTTCTTCGGCCTCCTTCCTCTTCGCTGCTTTGATCTGTGCCCTGCTGTCTTCGAAGTCTACAGAAGACATCTGGATTCCTGAAGCTTCGGAAGTCTTCACTCTCTGGTAGTACAGCCACTGAAGGTCCAGTTTAGGAATCTTCACCTCCAAAGGACAGTTACAGTTCACATGGGCCTTGAGGGAGCATCCTGAACATCCACTCCCCTCTGAGCCGCACAAGAAGATCTGATGCTTGCAAACGCAGACTTCACAGAGTTTATCCATCAGCCATCCTCTTCTCCTGGGTAGCAGACTTAACTCTCCCGTTCACAACGTCTGTCATCTTCCATTTCAAAAAGATCTTATATGAGAGCGATTTTTTCGTGATTGTCACAGGCGGGGAGAACTTTACATTCAACTTCCTCCACTGAGTCATCACGAGTGAAGCCAGCTCGTCAGTCATCTCTCGGATAGGGTATTTAGGCCTTTGGATTTCATGAATGAGGAACTTTTCCTCCTGCAGACGAATCCCTCTCTGAAGAACGGCTCTCCAAGTCGGCACCTCGCTGGGAATGAACTCCTTCCCCGGGCACACAACATTCGAGAGCTTTGAACCTGACATTTTCCTGGTTTTGGGGGCAGATTCGGCCATCACGTCTAGTCGGTGCTTATTCTCGCTCTTGTCCAATCTGTAACAAATTCATATCGGTATGTTTAGTGTTCTTTCGCCATAAATATAGACAAGGAATATAATTTTTGGTTATAATCAGGGTTGCCAATGTAGTAATGCTTAGTTAAGAATATTAATTTGTTTAATTAAATAAGATAATGTTTAATATAAATTTACTAAAAATTGTGATGATTACGATAAAGCATGGTTGTTAGATTTGAATTGTTTAAAATGGGTAGGGTTGGTAATCCTAAATAGGCCCGGAGAGTGGACTATACCTATAACGGTTTTCAGTCTTGAGGTAGACGCGATACGCGTAAGATTTAGAGCCATGTGATCTTAAAGTTAAATTGTTTTGCGCCCTCTCCGACCTAAATATATTTAGTAATATTTCATACTCGCATATCCCCTAATTAACTAAACCACTTTCGAAATTAATAAAACGTAATAGTGTTAATAAGAGTATTAATATACCTTCCCCCCCCTTCGTTTTGTAACGGTCTTTTAGAGTCAGAACTCGGCGTGGCTACCGGAAACTATACGAGAAAGTGATAAATTAAAGAAAGAGCAATAGAGATATAGTAAAGTAGGAAGAAGCGTAAATAATAATGAAGAAAAAGATAAATAAAAACGTTCACTACATTCTGGTGGCTAGCGGTGATCTTACATCATATTTTGTGAGGCTTACCCACGTGTTAGTATTTCGATTAAAATTCTTAAAACCCGGTATAATAACAAATAGCGTTAATGAATATTTTATTTCGATTATTAAAATATCTAAATGCAAAGTTTATCCCGCTTGCAGGCAAATTTCGATTTTCATTCCTTAAAATTCATTATAAATGAAAATTCAAAATGGCGCGCCCATTGTTTTCCAAATTATTCCGAGTCGCGTCGCTTCAAAAGTTTCGTTCATTCGGTCGCGGAGAGGGTATAGTTTGAAAATTATCGTGCTGCCTGAAGACTCAATTTCTTTTCTTTTCGTCTTTTCTTTTCGCCTTTCAGCTTACCTTTTTAACTTTTTGTTTAAAACTTTTGGAATTAGTGAAAATTGTAATAATCATAATAATAAGAATAACGATTTGTACGTAAGTGAATTGTTAGTTTAAATACAGTGATACACGTTTTATATGGTCTTTAAAAATGTTTTAGCGAAAATTGTACCGATTCAAAACCATTTCATGAACATGAGAAATTTTCTGGGTTTCATTAGCAGATTTTTGATTATATTTCGATTGCCTGTATATAATAATAGGATTATTTTGTAAATATAGGTTTACGGGCTTTTTGCTTTGCTCGCTTCGCGCTAAAATAGGATTACGTTACAGTTAAGGGACAAATCGAAAAATAAATCTTAAAGATATTAAAAATTGTCAGATTGGGCCGTATAGGATTGTGTTAAATTGTGTTGTGAAATTTTCTATAAAAGTTGTTTTGGATATTTTTTTTATACTCATTAATTATATACAATTTGGTAGGTAAGCTGGTTATCTATTTTTTTTCCTCTGTTTCTTTCGATTCATTTCACGACAATTCCGACATATTTGGTAAAATGGCTATTGTATCGTACTTAAGAAGAATTTCTTGTAGGCCTATCGTAAAATATTGTTCGGAGATTAACCGTTATTACGGTATGTCTATTGAGTGTAAATTTTTAGTTATTTAACAAAATTTTCATTGGTTTAACATAAATAAGCATAGGATTTTTCTTTAATAAGCACAAACGTTATGCATAACATTCTAAATTGTCTTTTCACGCATAACATTGAATTTATTAATATAGGCCTAAAAGCGGCAGTAAATTTTATTTTTATTTTGGCGGCCAATGTGAGTTACGGTACACATTTTACTAAATCTCGATATTATAATTTTTTTGAATTACAGAAATTTGTGTAGAAAATTTTCTTACGTTTTATAAATTCATTCAATAATCAATTTATTTGTACAGTAGGCCGATTTTTATTTTTCTTTCCAGTTCAATGACAATGGTAAAATTTTTAGTTCAAATTTAGATTGTATTCTAAAAAGGATGTTTTAATTTGAAATTTTAATTTGGAATTAGAAATGAAAAATGTCCTTTTTTTTAGTTTGAGCGTTTGCATGGAAAATATTACGAAATTATGTTAGGATATAATGCAGTTTCATTCGGTTAGGGATATTTGTATAGAGGTTCGCTTACAAACAAAGCGACCGCTCTCAATTAGGAAATGTTTTAGTTTTGTTTACAGTGGATTGTGTGTAATTTTTTAGTACATATGATCTATTCTTATTTAGTATAACGATAAAAATTTGTATTTTCACTTGGAAACGATAAATTGCTGAGATTTCTGTGATTTGCAAACCATACTGAGGTTTCTGTTGAAGGAGAGAGTTGTATCTCAGATGTATTTGCGAATTGCAAGTTCAATTCTTATGAAATTTGACGTTTCAAGTTGGAATTACTGTATTAAAATAATTTTTGGTAGTAATATTTAAATTTTTTTACTTTTTAATAACTGTTTAGAAAATTATTATTGTTTAAACCTTCAGTCGGAGTTAACTAGTGCATTTGAAACATTGACTCAAGTGTACACTCGGAAATGGAGCCTCATAGATAGCCAGTAACGTTTTTGTGGCGTCTGTGTGCTCCTCCTCAAAGCAAGAGGGTTCATGATTGTCAGAGAATGGATGACATGAAGTTTCTGGGGTTCATTTTTGTCTTTTGTATTTAGAGGTATTGAGGTGATTTCTGACGATAGTTTGAACAATAATATTCTTAAATTATACTAACAGTTACTATGTATGGGCGCTTTATATTTATACTGTACAATTTTGTTTAGCGTTTTATGACTTTTTTTTATCTTCTCTGCTGTGACTGCCATAAGTGACCTTATTGGTAGCTAGATTTGATTAAATTTTTGCGAAATTTTTATTTTTTCCGTGAATTTGGCCAGAGCAAATGTGTAGTTGTATTTCGAAGTGAATTGTCGAAAGAATTTGATAAATTAAATATGAAATGATAAGCAGTACAGAAACACGTTTAGAATAAACTTTTTTTTTCAAAATTGCAAGACTCAGTTTGGGGTCAACCAAGTTGAATCCGAGTTCCATCAAGTGAGTTTAGTCGACCGGATAGGTGATCGATCACCAATGAGAGAGAGAAGAGAAACCAGAATGCGCATGGACTTGGCGCAGGATGGTTTCGGAAGAGAAGAGAGAAGAGAGGAACCGAATGCGCAGGGACTTGGCGCAGGACAGTTCCGGAAGAGAAGAGAAATTTACGTGTGCAGGGTCTTGGTACACGAAAGTTTCGATCGAAGATGGTCTACTGGTATTTTTCGGGCAGTAGCTGGTCACGTTGCTCGAATGCTTCGCTAAATATGTGTCAACAAAGCGCGCGGTAGACAAGCCACGAGAGCTTGAACGGGCGCCTACGACTGTACTGTCCATACAGACATACAGTAGGTTCGTTGGGAAACGGCCTACGGCGGAGTCATCGTTTGATTGTTGCCAGTAGAAGAGTCTTTCAGCTGGACGTAGGAAGAGCAGCGTTCACCGACAAAAGTGGAGATGAGACAAGGCGAGTTTCTTCATCGACTTCTAGAATTGCAAATTCCGTCCAATTCCAGCGCGTGGTCCCGCTTTCAGATATCTCCCCCCTGATCCTTTTAGAGTTGGACGTCTCTTGTTTTTTTTTTCGCCATTGGAGAGAGAGCGGAACCATTATAGCGTGCTGCCCTGTTGCATATTGATTGATGCAATCCCTTGCATTCTAGCGAAGTGAGCAGGAGAGCTGCGATTGAAAATTGAAATCCGTTGTCAGCGTGCGGAGTGTCATCTAAACAACGTCCAGCAAACAAATGTACTGATTATTATCTAATGAAATTATAAGTGAAAAGGGTCCGATTATTGCCCATATTTGTTGTTTTTCGTGAAATAGTATGTGCGCTCTTGGTCATTTTATGTAAACTTTTTCTTATTTTTTTTCTATGTTGCCCTGATAGTAACTGTATAACTATACAAATAATTGTTTCGAATGTAAAGCGATCGTTGATGAGAAATCGCGGGAATAGATTGTGAACTTGGATTTGTGTAGCCACTGTAAGAAAATTTTCTGTTATTTTTTTTGGCATGTATAGATTAGTTACAGGTTGTAATTTAATTATTAGAGTGAAATGTTATTTTATGCAAATGTGAAAATTATAAAGTTTTCGGTTTTATAATATGATACAATATATGTATGGGAATTGTCATTCTATTATTTCTTGTCTATTTCTAAACTTTGAATAAGTGTTAAAGAAAAAAAAAAAAAAAAAAAAAAATTGCAAAATATATAAGTTTGTTGAATAAATTTATTGACATTGTTAAACGATATTAATAAGTTTTCCTAATGGAAAAACTTATTTTCAAGGGGGTGATGCGAGTGTAGTAATGCTTAGTTAAGAATATTAATTTGTTTAATTAAATAAGATAATGTTTAATATAAATTTACTAAAAATTGTGATGATTACGATAAAGCATGGTTGTTAGATTTGAATTGTTTAAAATGGGTAGGGTTGGTAATCCTAAATAGGCCCGGAGAGTGGACTATACCTATAACGGTTTTTCAGTCTTGAGGTAGACGCGATACGCGTAAGATTTAGAGCCATGTGATCTTAAAGTTAAATTGTTTTGCGCCCTCTCCGACCTAAATATATTTAGTAATATTTCATACTCGCATATCCCCTAATTAACTAAACCACTTTCGAAATTAATAAAACGTAATGAGTGTTAATAAGAGTATTAATATACCTTCCCCCCCCCTTCGTTTTGTAACGGTCTTTTAGAATCAGAACTCGGCGTGGCTACCGGAAACTATACGAGGAAAGTGATAAATTAAAGAAAGAGCAATAGAGATATAGTAAAGTAGGAAGAAGCGTAAATTAATAATGAAGAAAAAGATATAATAAAAGCGTTCACTACACCAACCGGCATTTTCAATTACCAAATTAACCTAAATTTGGTAATGAATATTTATTTTGGTAATAGAAAACTGAATTTGGCATTGCAAATTTAATTTAAAATTCGTAATAATGGTGTAACATAAGTTTAACCCTTTGTCATTCAGTACCATTTAATTTTAGCGTAGGTTCATTTTTTTACTTGAAATATGCATAGGAGGTATATATAAGCATTTTTAGCAATCTTTTTTTTGTAAGAACATTTCTAAATGAAATAATTTGTGTCCATTAGTCAACAAAGGTCTAATAAGGTAATTAATGGATGGGTGGTAGTTAGTACTCTCTCTCTCTCTCTCTCTCTCTCTCCTCTCTCTCTCTCTCTCTATATATATATATATATATATATATATATATATATATATATAACAGTACATAAAAACAATCGTAATGAAAAATTCATTTCATGTATCCAATTGGACACACGTGTTATCATAGACAGAAATTGACCCTATGAAAACTTTGTGTCCATTTCGAAACGAACTTTGAATAAAGTCTTTTCTTCACAGTTATTAAAAATATTACTTAAACAAAGTAAACAGGGAGCTTCCTTAATACTTCTAGAATGAAATTATAGTCAAAACAAATATAATATTAGTGATTAAACTTAGGAAAATTACAAAAAACACTTACCGAAAAAAATGGCGTCCACTCACTTCTACTTCACAATTATAACTGGCGTAATTGCTCAGAGCCATCTATTGAGAGAATGTTGAACTTCGTCTTCTGCGTCCAAATGGTTACAAAGATTCAAATGGAGTAGATTTTTTTTCTTATGTATGTATGTATTAAATCTGTGTAAGAGTTAAGCAAAGTTAATGTGTCTAAATGGCAACAAATTACGACAAAGGGTTAAAAATATGAGGTTGTGTTCAATTGAATATTCGGTATTTCAACATAGAAGAGAAAACCGCAATTTTGAACATGATAACGCGATTTTTGGGAAAAGTTGCAAAAAAGAAACCCCTCTTAGAATTAAATTTTACATAAAAATACATATTAGACAGAGTGAAATTCGGACTCGGAAAAGTCTGATATGCCCTAAATTGCACCTCTCCACCCCGGAGAACGGTTCTTCCGAATCTGCCTTAAAGGCGCTGATCCCCTTCTTATATAGTCAAAGGAACGGAACCTGGCTACGCCATGACGCAAGCGGTTGATGTCACCTGAGAACGTTGTAGAACCGAGCATCTCGCAATCTATGTTTCCCCAAGTAAAATCAAAGAAACCGTCTACGTCACTGGCGTGTGAATTCAGTTCGGAAGGAGATGAATCATACATTAGCATGGGAATTATTGAATGAATGAAATTACATAAAAATAATTGTGTCATCAGGGCGCGGCTTTACTTCGATTATAAATTAAATTATAACATGTATAACATATATATATATATAGTACACACCAAAAAACCTCTTATTTATACACCAGTTCTATCCTCCTGTTCTTCTTTGCAAATGCGTCGGTTACTTTATCGTGAAAATCACAAATCAAATAAATAAATGAACACTTAAAAATGTGCTCGAATTATATTTGAATTTGTACACTTGTGGTGGGGTCGAAGAGGGCGGGGGAGGAAGGGGATGGGCAGTTGACGAACGACATTAACCTCAATATAACAACTTCACTTTGATTTACTTATAATTAAGCAAACTCTAATTACAATTAGCTTGTATTTCTTCTTCTAAAAATATATTTGGTAATAATTGCCAGTTATTTAGTTATTTAATGCTTTAAGCTCATTAATTAAGCGCTTTAAAAGAATTTCGTTAGCATAATAGCGGGAATAAGCAACTCTCTAAGTTGCTTAAATGATGCACTCTAGTGCATTCTCATCACTAAAGGTTTGATATTATTTGCATGTTGCAAATTTGCATAGCCTTCAAATCGGTAGAGTTGGCAAGTATATATATGGTATGCAAGTATATATATGGGTCTGTGTTTCCATCGGTGAATATTTTTTATTCTTTTAAGACATGATATTAATTCATCCCCAAGTATAGCGATCAATAATTTTATTGTACAGGGTGGGCCGTAAGTTTCCATACATAGGAAAATTTAAATTATGGTCTTCACGTGCGTCGGTATTTGGATCAGCAGTTTCCGGATGCTTGGATTGGTCGGCGTGGTCCTGTGGAGTGGCCTCCCAGATCCCCAGATCTCACCCCCCTTAGATTTCTATCTTGGGGGCACTTGAAGGCCATGGTGTATCAGGAAAAGATACGAGACATAAATCATCTAAAGGAACGTATCACCAACGCCATTACAAGCATAACGTCAACTGTGCTAATGCGTGTTCATCAACAGTGGGGAACACGTATTGAAATGTGTTTTCAAAACAATGGCAACCATGTAGAGCATATTATATAAATAAAAATGGTTGTCCATAAAAAAATGTTTATTTTTCCTATGTATGGAAACTTACGGCCCACCCTGTATATCATTTATTACATTTATACTATCGTATAAGCAGTGAAATTATTGCTCTCCCCCCTCCTTTTTCAATGCACTGATTTGAATTTCGAGCTTTTTGTATTAAAAAAAATATTTGAAAGGAGTATAGCCTAGTGATAATTTATCATAATTTTATCGTCATTAGTATTCTTTAACAGCGCTTCTAATCATTTAAGTGGGGAAGCAATACTTCTATTGTTTTCATGGACCGAACGCCACTGATATATATATATATATATGAATGATACACTTAAAAATGCGCTCGAATTATATTTGAATTTGTGCACTTGTGGTGGGGGCGAAGAGGGCGGGGGAGGAAGGGGATAGGCAGTTGACGAACGACATTAACCTCAATATAACAACTTCACTTTGATTTATTCATAATTAAGCAAACTCTAATTACAATTAGCTTGTATTTCTTTTTCTAAAAATATATTTGGTAATAATTGCCAGTTAATTAGTCACTTAATGCTTTAAGCTCATTAATTAATCCCATATATATATATATATATATATATATATATATATATATATATATATATATATGTCCTTTGGGCGACGAACAAAACCCACTTTGCGCATCGATTATTTCTACACTTAAGTTGGTAGGTCCATTCAAAACTTTCGACCATAGTCTACCTCTATCTAGCGCGTAGTATTAGTTTTAATTTTGTTGTTGTTTATAGACCTCCCGTTCAACCCCTCGATACAGATACTAGATTTTACTCACTTCTTGGTAATTTTATTGACAATCGGAATAGTATAATTGTCGGAGACTTTAACTGCCCTAATGTTAATTACGAGAATTTTACTGGTAATGAGGAGGGTTTGAGATTGGTTGAGTTTATGGACGATAACTTTTTACGACAGATAGTTACCGAACCAACGCGCGGTGACAATATTTTAGATTTGGTGATGACGAACGGCGAGAATATAATCGAAGGTTTAGAAGTAGGCGAGAGTTTAGGCTGTAGTGATCATCAAATTCTTAGGTTTAAGTTATTGATAGAAAACACTCAGGATAGTAACGTAATAGAAGTCCCTGATTTTCGTAGGGCTAATTTTGATAGTTTTGCTGATAGGATGAGAGTAGTGGACTGGGATAACTTATTTATGGGCTATTTGCGTTGGGTGGCGTTTAAAGAAAGTTTTAGGAATATTGAAAGGGAGTTTATTCCTCGTAGGCCCAAGCGCGCTAGAAATCGTGGTAGGCCGAAGTGGTGGACTAGGGAAATAGGAGAGTTTATAAACGAGCGTAATAGAGCGTATAGACTTAGTAAGCGCAATGGCACGGCAGCTAACTTTAATAGATATATCGAGCTTAGACGTCAGGTTAAAAGATCAGTTAGGAATGCCAAGCGTAATTTAGAGATACTTATAGCTGCGGATAGTAAACATAATCCAAAAAAGTTTTTTGAGTACGTTAATAATCGTAAGCCGGTAAAAGATAACATAGGCCCTCTAGTGCATGGGTCGGGGAACTTTTTTGGGTATTACCCAAAAATCTATTTGAGTAAAATGAAATTACCCCCAGACTTCAAAGTAAACAAAAACAAGCCAATTGCTCTTAAAATTGTTGCATATGGTATACAAAAAATTCAAATTAAAAAAATGTTTATTGGATCCATTATTATGGAGAAATAAAAAAAAGCCACACATGCTGGCATAAGAATAGCACACAAACAAAATTAGTAAAAAGGATTGAAGAACTGAAGAATTTCATTCAAAACATCTCCACTTCAGGTTTTGGAAAAATGATGCTGTTTCATTTTTGATACAACATCAAAATCAGGACGTAAATTCGTAATATTCTAAAATTTAGAATAATGCCACATTTATGTAACAAAATAAAATAAAAATATACGAAAAAAATATCAGCACAAAGTGTCAAGCACTAAAAGCACCTCTTCGTTTCATGATACCATACACACGACTGAGGCTCTGAGGGAAGTGTCTCTCATACCGCACGCATTACCCCCAAAATTTTTAAATTTACCCCATTTGGGGTAATTTACTCCTGTTCCCCGACCTCTGCTCTAGTGGATGTTAATGGCGCTTTGGCTTCTGACGCTCAGGCGATGGCGGGTATTTTCAATAACTTTTTTGCGACAGTTTTTACCGTAGAAGACGTAAATAATGTCCCCGACGTGGACGATATCGTTCCATTTAGTAGCGAGACTATTTTGGATGAAATAACTGTTTACGAGGCTGAGATTGCGCATTATATCGATAGGCTAAAAGTTAGCAAGGCTCCAGGCCCTGACGCTTTTTATCCCAGACATTTGAAAGATTTGAAAGAAGTTATCGTAGGCCCCTTAACGAAGATTTTTAATCAGTCACTCGAAACGGGGATTATTCCTGAAGACTTCAAATTAGCTAACGTCACGCCTATTATTAAAAAAGGCGACCACGCAGTAGCTAGCAAGTATAGGCCCATTAGCTTAACGTCAATTGTCGGTAAACTTTTGGAATCCGTAGTTAGGGATCGTATCATCGATCACTTAGAAAGTAGAGATTTGATTAATAGTCAGCATGGGTTTCGACGCCATAGGTCTTGTTTAACTAATTTGTTAGAATTTTATAACGAAATAGTGCGCGAATACGATAGGCATAGAGCAGCTGACGTTATTTATTTAGATTTTAAAAAGGCGTTCGATACAGTTCCGCATAGGAGACTAATTGCGAAGGTCAAAGCGCACGGTATACGCGGTCAGGTAGCTAACTGGTTAGAAGAATGGCTTCGTGCTAGGAGACAGAGGGTCGTAGTTAATGGTAGTGAATCAGGGTGGTTAGATGTAGGTAGCGGTGTCCCACAGGGTTCAGTGTTAGGCCCACTGCTATTCGTAATTTACATTAACGACATAGATGTAGGATTGACTAGTAACGTGTCAAAATTCGCGGACGATACTAAAATAGGCGGTAAGGTTGTTAACGAGGACGATAGAAATAGGCTCCAAGACGATGTAAATAGGATTATGGAGTGGACTGATAAGTGGCGGATGCAATTTAACGTAGACAAATGTAAAGTTTTGCATATAGGTTCTCGCAACAATAATTACACGTACACGATGGATGATAGGGAGTTAGCGAGCGTTGACGAGGAAGTAGATTTAGGCGTACGCGTATCTAAGGATTTAAAGGTTAGGAACCAGTGCCTGGAGTCTTGCGCAAAAGCTAATAGGATGTTAGGCTTCATAGCGCGTAATTTCGAATTTAAATCGAAGGATATTATATTGCCCCTTTACAAGTCCCTAGTCAGGCCTCATTTAGAATATGCAGTTCAGTTTTGGTGCCCGTACTTGCGTGAGGATATTGATAGGTTAGAAAGGGTTCAGCGTCGTGCCACGAAACTTATTCCGTCATTGCGCAATAAGCCTTATGAAGATAGGATTAAAGAGCTAGACCTGTATTCACTCGAAACTAGAAGATTAAGGGGGGAGCTTATTGAAGTTTTCAAAATCGTTACTAACATCGATAACGTAAATTTTGACAAATTGTTCACTTTCGATAATAGTAATACTCGCAATAACGGATTTAAGTTGCGTGGCAGACGTTTCATTACTAATATCGCTAAAAACTTCTTTACGTTTAAAGTAATTGATAAATGGAATAATCTTCCCGCGTCAGTCGTTCATTCTACCAGCGTTATGTTTAAGAACCGTCTTGACAGACATTTTAAAAGTATTAACGTTGTTTAATATAAAAAAAACAAAGTTAGCAACAGGAGCTCTGGTGGTGGTGCTCGAGGATGAGTCTGACGATGAATGCCAGCTTGTGACATGCCAGCGTGTGATGCCAGCAATAAAATAAAAAATAAAAAAAAATTAGACTAACACGAACGTAGATGTAGCTCGTAGCGTAAACTAACCCACTTTTTGTTTAACTTTACCTACTTTTTTACTTTGCATGTCTGTAACTCTCTTTTCTTGCATGTTTGTAGTTTGCATGGTATGACTGTGAATTAAGACTGTGTTTGCATGGTTTGTAAGCGTTCTTATTTTACTTCTTTTCATCTTTCACCCCTCTCCTATTCTCTCCGACTATTTTTCTGACTTGTCGGCAGTGGCCGGCGGATGATGATGGCGAGTCTTTTTTCTCTTTTTCTGAATGAATGTTAACCCACGAATGATAGGTGTTGCTCCTTACTTAACCCCTTATTCTCTTCTCTTCTCTTAACCCCCTACTCTTTCCTTTCTCTTGGGCTAACCTTAGAGTGGATCTTAGGGTCTTTGTTAGCCTTAGCTTCTGTAGATCTGTAGATCACGCTTCTACAAAATTTCATACACTTTTTGTGAAATCGAGGAAAAGCCAGTGAGACCATAAATTTACAAAAATACCACAGCCACCAAAATTTTGAGCTTCACATCCAAAGCCAGTGAGACCAATTTTGTGTTGCATTCAAAACCCAAGGGACTCGTGAGCTCAAAGTAAATTTTGTGTTCTCACCAGACATGGGGTAATAGTAATAGACTATTACAGGATTTTTCAAGTAATAGTAATAGATCATAATTTTTTGGGCTGTAATAGTAATAGTAATATAAGGCAAAGTAATAGATAATAGTCTATTACTTTTCTATTACAGTGGCAATGGACATATTGTGTGAACAAAGAACTGAAAAATGAATACTCTAAACTAAAATAAACATGTATGTGAACTAATATTGTGGCAAATTTTTCCTTCAATAAAGTAAAATCTGAAATTGTAATGATTTAGTTGAAACAAATATTTGTTATATGGCTGCCGCTCAGCCTCATCCTGGATCCATGAGTGCAGAGCCTTCTGCCTTTAAGCCTCAGCCTGGATCCACGAGTGCAGAGCCCTCTGCTTCTCAGTCTTATCCTGGAACCCTGAATCCAGACACTGCTACATCGCCAGTTCAATACTATCTCACACAGGGTACCCCCCAAGGGGCCTTGGTGAATCGGGATGCTGGAAATGCAGTCAGGGGTCATGATGAGGAGGCATCTTGGACAATGGTGGTAAGGAGGGGCCCGGAAGCGAGCAACCCCTCCGAGAACTGCAACCACTGCAGTAGCTAATGGTGGTGGTCCCTCAAGGGGGTCTGGTCCCACTCATGCACCGGCTAGAGGGAGTCAGCCTGTGGCAAAGGCTGGCAGAGAACGGCGGGGTATCATAGGGACTGCCAAAACAGATCGTATGATGGCTGTACCAACGAAGACCGCAAACATTTTCGTTTCGAGATGTCGATCTGATCTTACGGGCGAGGAGCTGCAGGCATTCGTGGAAGATAAAGTGAACCGTCAGGTTACATGTAGGAAAATTGACTTCAGATGGACTACGTACAGTTCCTTTCAAGTTACAACAGTCTATGATGATCCAGGGGTATTTATAGATCCAGCAGTATGGCCGGAACGGTTATATGTACGGCGATTCTCTGAGAAGAAGGGAAGAAAAACACCTGCAGCCCCTCTCGCAAGTGCTGGAGAGGGTAATTATGGAGACATCATGCGTAGGACTGTGGAGGAAAATCCAGCTGGGTTTAATGCTGTAACTTCTGTGCCTGGTATAAGTGGAATTCAACATGTAGAGATGGCTGGCAGAACTCCTGCATCTTCCTAATTACAACATTCAAGGTAATCTCTTATAACTGTAGAGGCCTAAGCTCAGGCAATAACAGCAAACACAGGCGGATCATAATTGATAAGCTGTTAGAGGATGCTGATATTCTTTGTCTGCAGGAAACATGGCTATGGAAACAGGACTTAAAGGACCTGAATAGCCTCTCCAGTAACTTTCATGGGATAGGGGAGGCCACCAGAGATAAACGAGATGGTCTCCTTGCAGGTCACCCACCTGGTGGGATAGCTATTCTATGGAGGTTGGGGTATGGGAAATATATTAGTGAATTAAAACTTGGTTTGAGTTGACTAATTGGAATAGAAATTTGTGTAGACAATAAAAAATTTGTAATTCTGTGTATCTATATGCCTTTTCAGGCAGTTGATAATGAAGAAGATTACCTCATTAAATTGGGGCAGGTCAGCGGTATTATTGCGGAGTTGGATATGACATGTATAGCTATTATTAGTGACTTTAATGCTAATGTGTGTAATGATAATTCTTTGTTTAGCAACCACTTAAAAGCCTTCTGTGAAGATAATAACGACCCTTTCAGCCATGTGTAGTCTTCCACTCTTCCTGGTGATAGCTTTACTTATGTTAGTGATAATTGGCACACCACCTCATGGTTGGATCATTGTATTTGTATGTTCATTATGCACAGTGATTCACTGGCCTACTTAGTCAGTGGTCCAGACAACTATCTCTTAATCTTCTATGGACCTCTTGTCAGTGCCGGATTAACCCGAAGGCTAAAAGGCTGAAAGCCTTGGCCTACGAAAAAAAAAAATTTTTTTCAACAACACTAGCAGATTTTCTGGCAGTTGTCATCTGACCTTGAAGTAGAGGTGTTTCTTTAGTTGTTTTCCACTTTATTTGTGTAGACTGTGGAGTAGACCTAGGGAACCTAAATTTATTATTTTATATCATATAAAATAATAAATTTATGTTTATTATGTTTATATGTTTGTTATGTTTATATGTTGTTATTTCTCTTTCGAGTGATGTGTATTTTTCTTTTACAGGAATTTTTACAATTTTATGCATAAATCAAATATCATAGACATATATTGCAATAGTGTCAGTGCATAATGTCGGACGGTTATGTTCGACACCATGAAAGTAGTACATTGAAGAGAGAGAAACACTTGAAAAGACAACAGGAAGATGAAAAGCTGAGTCGATCGTTATTAAAGTTTTTCGCGCCGTCGTCACCCACATCGTCAGATTCAGATATTCCGGAACAACGTCAACAGCAGTCAGATGTACAGTCAGGTGAACCACAACAGCAAGCAAACAACGAACAAGAGCTCGACGTACATGCATTCAGTCACGACCCAGCAAAATGGAAGATCTCGCCAGAATTAATAGAGCATTTTGTAAATAATCTACCAAATCAAAACTTGGATAACCTATCTCAATCTAAGAGAGCTTATGGGAACCAAAACCGATTCGCAATACGCGATTTTTTTGTTCGCAAACTTGTAAACAATGAATCTGTCAGAAGAGAATGGTTCATATATTCACCATCTACCGGAAAGGTTTTCTGCTATGTTTGCAAGTTGTTTCAAACAGGGTTTCGGAGCCGGAGTCGGAGCCGGAGCCGGAGTCGGTGGAGCCAGTGAATTTTGCTTACCTGGAGCCGGAGCCGGAGCCGGAGCCAGAAACCTTGAAAATACGGCTCCATGGTCTGGCTCCGGGCGATATATTGCTACCTAAATTGTTATTTGTTAAATATAGGTTTAGTTGCAAATTATAATTCTTGTAATATATTACGAAAAATGGTACCATAGGATTCTTGGATTTTATGGAGGTGTGGGAGTTGCAGGAATAATCTGCAAATTTCCATTTTTTAACCATTAAATATTTGGGAAGATTTGTCTTAACAACACTTAATTATATAGGTAAATTTTTTTATGGCGGTGGAGACCTTAGGTAGGTAGGTACTAACTATTTATCTAAGTAGGTAACTACCTAGATACATACCTAGTAAGGTTGGTCCTTCTGACTTGGATTGAACTATTTTTATTTTTAGGTCAATTATCTTGTATTGCTAAATTTCTTTTTTTTCAGATTCTTTGTAATTTGTACTTGATTCTTTAATTATAATTATCAGTCTATGACCCTTCATAATGGATAGAGATTCAATAAAGAAGTCTGATATATTCAAGTATTTTACTGAAAGTTCAGATAAGAAACACTATGTTTGTATTTGTGAAGTTTCTGATGCTTCGGGAAATATTTCAACGTGTGGAACTAAAATTACCAAGCCTCAAAGCAAAAAGCCTGATGTCTCCTCAAGAGCATATAATTTGAAAAGACACTTGAGTCGATTACATCCTGAAATATCAAAAATGATGGAAGAAAAGAAGCAAATGCTTGAGCTTTCAAGACCCAGTACTTCTGCCAGTTCAAAAACTAAAGCAAACCAGCAAAACATTACTAAATTTTTGATGTCTCAAAAAGTCACTATCTCAATGACTACAGATAATTTTAAAAATAGCACAATTGAGTTAGTTGTTAAAGATTCTATGCCTCTATCTATGTTTGAAAAGCCAGCTATGCGCAGTCTACTAGAAGAAATGGTTCAGAAATTCAAGATTAGTTTAGATAAAGACAATATCCGTCATTTAGTGATAGAAAAATCAAAAGAAGAAACATTTGCTCTCAAAGAGCAATTAAAAGGGCGCTTCATATATTTAAAAGTTGATGGTTGCACACGAATACGGACACATTATTTTGCCATCAATGTCCGATTTATTGATGATGATAATAAAATCCTCACCCGCACTATAGCAGTAAAAGATACACATGCTCAGCAAACTAGTGACTACCTGCATGATCTAATTATGAGAACTCTGGAAGAGTACGGCATACCGAAAGAATTTGTGCTCTGCATTGTCAGTGATAATGCATCAAATATGATTAAAACTGTTGAGAAGTTGAATGATAATCAAGAGGCAACTTCAGAAGATGATATACAAACATTTGGTGAACATGATGATGATTCAACAGACACTCAGGAAGTGGCATCTTGTGTAGAAGAAATTGACAGTATTGTATCTGAAATTTCACACTTCTCCAGAATCAACCACATGCGTTGTGGTGCACATACCTTGCAACTTGCTATTTGCGATGGATTGAGAGATAAACATGCTACCTCTCTCATAGGTAAGTTGAGACAGGTTGTAGTAGCAGCAAGAAACCCAAAAGTGGAAGAAATAATTAAAAGACGTGCAGGCAAGGTTGCTATTTTAGATCAACCTACTCGATGGGGCAGCACTTATTTAATGATAGAGCGCTTATTAGAATTAAAACCTGTACTCTTGGACATGGCAAATTCAAATGTGAATCTTTCAGAAATAATGTGGGAACAAGCAAGAAGATTGGAAAGAGTACTGTACCAGCCATATATAGTAACAAAAAAAATTCAAAGTGAAGATTTGACTCCCGGTCAATTTTTGAAAGAGTGGAAATCTTTGATGTATTTTCTTTCCAAGATAGAAGGCACCATAGCTGATGACATTAAAAGTTCCATGGAAAGGAGAGAAAATATTTTACTTGATAATGAAGTATTGCTTGCTGCTGTTTATATAGATCCTAGATATAGATGCTTATTAACATCTGAACAGGTAGTTAAAGCCAAGGATGCCCTATGCAATATAGCAATCAGAATGAAAAGTAACCTAGACCTTTCAAATAAAGTCTCTCTATTAAGAGAGGAATGTGGAACCGAGATTATTGCATCATCATCAAATTCATCATCTCCTTCCACCACTTCTGATGTCAGCGAGTTTGATTTTGAAAAAATTATTGATATTCAACATGGTAAGAAATCAAAACGTCCTCGTTTAGAAAGTGAACTAATACCACCTCTCAGTCCAAGTGTACCCTCAAATTGCAAGTTGAGGAATCTTTTCCTGAGATTGAAAAATTTGACCGTTCGTCAAAACTGTCTTTTGAACAAGTAATAGAAAGGTATCCTAAAGTTATAAGAGATGTTGCAAATCTAGTAGCTATGCCTTCAACACAAGTCAGTGTTGAACGGCTATTTTCAGCACTGAAAATTTTAAAATCTGATTTAAGGGCACGTATGAAAGAAGATATTGTTGAGGCTATGTTATTTTTAAGAACAAATGTTTATAAGTAAACTTAGATAAATAATTTTAATTCATAATTTTTTTTATGGAAACAGATTTACAAGGAGAATATCTTGATTTTATGTTTAAAAATTAGTTTCCTACCTTAGCTACATTAGTAAAAATTTCTGCAAAAGTTATTATTTTGCTTTAATTTTTTAATACAAGGAGTATTATGATTTATGATACTGTAAATGTATCATTGAATTTGCAAACTTTTAATTTTTTAATATGTAGTTTGAACTTTAAAGATAAAGTCTGATTTAAGGTTACACTTAAAAAAATATAATTGAGGCCATCTTGTTTTAAAAAAAGAAATTATAAATAAACTTAGTAATTTTCATTTTCAATTATTTTAAGGAAACAGATTTACAAGAAGAATATCTTGATTTTATGTTTAAAATTAGTTTGATTATACCTTAGCTAGAATAAAAAAAATTTTGCATTAGTTTTCATTGTTAATCCAAGGAGTAGTATTGATTTTATAAGCGTAGGGTAAATGATTTTGTAAATTTTCTTTTATAATATGTATTAGTAGTTTGAACTTTTGACTTTTAGTTGAATTGCTTTTGTTAATTAAATTACAAAACTTTTTGGACTAAAAGAAAATCTCTTTTTAAGTAAATAATATAACCTATTAAAAATTTAAAAACTGAATTTTTGAAATATTCAGCTTTTTCAAGCCAAGTTGGCTTTCATGAAGCTTTCAAGTTTCAACACTTAAAAAAAGATGCATATATATCTCAGAAAGTTTGATTGTTACTATTTTCCATACGAGAATTCTTAAGTTTGAACTTTGAACTAATTAGGAGGCAAGTTTCTCTAATTTATATAAGCTACCATTGTTAATAAATATTTAATATCATTTAGTTTTCATCATTTTCCTTTAGTTATTTAAATAACTTCATTCTATCATTATATTTGCCTAATTTAAAATCATAAGAAATTTAAATTTTGAGTATTAAAGTGATTTAATAATAAAATATTTTTGTGCAATATTTTAAATTGGACAATTAGTTATATAAATCTAGATATTTATTTTATAATTAACAGAATTTACTATAAAAGAGCCGGAGCCAGAGCCGGAGCCAGACTAAAAAATTTCTGCTCCGGAGCCGGAGTCGGAGCCAGAAGTTTTTTTACCGGCTCCGAAACCCTGGACTTTCAAAGCAGTAGTACAGACTGTTTGTCCAGTGTTGGCTTCAATGACTGGAGGAACGGACATGCTAGATTTGCGGTTCATGAGCAGAGTGACATTCACACAGCTTCCACGCGAATGGCTCACGACGTGGCTACATCACAGAGAGTAGGTGGATTCAGCCTTAGCTATTGAATTGAAGAATGAAGAGAAGTATTGGGTGAGCGTGTGCTAGCTGTCGTACTATTTCTAGCTGAAAGAGATCTCGGATTCCGAGGAAGCAACGAGGTGGTCGGTTCATCGAACAACGGCAACTACTTGGGTTGCCTTGAACTAATAGCGAGGTTCGATCCATTTTTACGAGAACATTTGAGCAAGTATGCAAACAAAGGAAGAGGAAACGTTTCGTACATGTCATCAACGATCTGTGATGAACTTATCTTGCTGGTGGCAGAGGAGTTGAAGTAAAAAATTATAACCGAGTTGAATGTCGCTAAGTCGAGTGAATAAAATTATTCACAACAGCCGAGAATAGAGATTTGTTCAGTGGAGAGGCATTATGCAGCAATGTGCAGACAAGTCGAATCAATGCGGAACGATGAACGGTTTGATGAGTACGAAGAGAAGGCTACCAGTATGGTGTCTACTCCGGAGTATTATGACTCTACTACCAGGATTCGGAAAAGAAAATGTGCAATTGATGAGTCTAGCAGCGACGATGTGAGATTGAATGGCAAGCAGAAATTCAAAATAGAGACATATTTCGTTATAATCGACAGAATTTTAGCAGAACTCAACAAAAGACACGAATCACCGAATTATTTGGATTTATATTCAACTGCAAAGATCTGTCTGAGTTTGATATCTGTCAAAAAGCGCACAATCTCGTTGACGTTTACAGAAGTGATATAGAACTAGATCTCGGTGATGAAGTCATTGCTTTCTCCAAATACAGTATTTCTGTGGTGTCCCTCAAATCGGCAGAGCAGGTGCTACAATTTCTTTTGCAGCACATGATGACCGCGACTTTCCCAAACCTCTACATAGCTCTACGTATTTATTTATACTTGTTGGTACTAATTCCGAAGGCGAGAGATCATTTTCGACTCTACAGAGAGTCAAGAATTGTTATTGATTAACCCTGGGACAATCTCGCTTATCTGCACTAGCACTCATCTCGATTGAAAGTGATTTGGCTCGCAGTTTGAATTTTTCAGAGATTATTAAGATGTTCTCCCAAAAGAAAGCCAGAAAGATAAGGTCACTTAGGTTAAACCGTTAGAGGTTTGCAATGTCCGGCTTTTTGCTCGGTTTACTGTGTGCAATTTACTTTACTGTGTGCAATATATATATATATATTACTTGGTGAAATATATTTTTTATGTAGGCCTATCGTATTTAATCTCTTAAAATTATCTATATTATACTCAATTACAAATGAAAAATATGTAATCTCATTTAATAAAGCATCTATATTTGTCGAGTACTTTTTCTAATACCGATATAATGGAAAGATTTGTTGAAGTCCACGCAGTCCAGCCTTGGCCTCTGAAACCCTTAATCCGGCCCTGCCTCTTGTATAATGTTTGTACCTGATGAGTCTGAAATAAAGTGAGATGACCAAGTAATAGTAATAGATGAAAATTATAGTAATAGTAATAGAAGGAATCAAAAGTAATAGTAATAGAAACCCAGTAATTGACCCCATGTCTGGTTCTCATTGGCTTAAAATTTTATATTCAGAATCGTTTGTATAAATTATGTATGATAGTTGCAAAAGGTGTATAAAATGTCTCAAGATTTCTGACAGTATTTATAAGAATCTCGGAGATAGGCCTGACTTCCCGTGGTTGTGCGACGAGTGTGTTAAAAAAGCTATGAAGTGCATTAGAGATGAGAGGGAAATAGAACAAAGGTGTGCTAGCTTTATGGAACAGTTTCGGTTGGAAGTGAATACAGAATTTTAAAACATTCAGCGTGAACTAGATGAACTTAAAATTAAAGTAAATCAAATAGCTAATGAAGATCCTCAGCCAAGCGCTGCTAATGAAGCAATAAGTCAAGCAGGGGTTATCAAGAAAGTAAATCGGAGACTGGCTAAAGCTAAGAATTTAGTCATATATAAACTTCCAGAAAGCACAGCTGTTTTAAAAACAGATGTAAAGCTACTAGAGAGGAAAAAAATACAAGAAATTATTAATATTACACAGGATCAAGAAGGAAATAATGGAGAAGAAACTTCTATATCTGCAGTTTCATTTAAACGTTTTGGTGGAAAGCTGAAGCAAGATGGGACACCTAAGGATAAACCAAGACCTCTTCTGGTAAGCTTTGAATATGAAATAAACAAAGCTCGCATTATAGCTAGGACGCACAAGTTAAAAAAATCTAGGGAATCATATAAAGAAGTTAGCATAAATCATGATATGTCCAAAAAGAACGTGAGAATGAACAAAAATTATGGGAAGAAGCAGTGCAGCATACGAGGGATAACGATGATTCAAAGTTTATATTTATAGTCAGGCGTCTGCCTTGGGATCACAAGGTGGTAAGGGTCAGGAAAAAAACAGAAACAAGCTACTTATATGGACAACAAATGCCGACACCCTTACATGTGAAAAATTATTGGAACTCAAGCAAAGATTACAGACACAAGAAGCGGATATTATAGCTATTCTGGAAGCAAAACCTAAAAGACAAAAATTTGAATCCGAATTATCTGAATTTATTATAAAAGGATACAATATGGAATGTATTAATTTGTGTGAGGGAGCTGGCAGGGGGGTTAATGTTGTATATACACTCTACAATCAAATATAATCAACTAAATGTGTTTGAAGATGTTCAAGAAACAGTTTGTAAATTAATTTACCTCAAAACAGAACTATGTTGTTTAATACAGTGTACAGGAGCCCAAGCTCTGTACAAGAGCTTGGGCTCTTGTATTATGATTACTGGTGATTTTAATTATTCAAAGATAAACTGGGTGGATCAGTCAACTATTGCAAAATCAGAAGAAAGTAATGAGTTTAAATTTATAGAAGTAGTAAAGGATGCACATCTTGACCAGCTTGTAACAGTTAATACCAGAGGAAAAGGAACAAATAAGCCGAGTTTACTTGATAGATCTGGTACTGACAAATGATAGAAATAGCATTAACGATATCACTAGTGAGGCTCTTTTGGGTAAAAGTGATCATGCAGTTATAATAGTGGAAGTGAATTACGGTTCTTATAAACTCAAGAAGCCCTGTAAAACGAGGTTTGTCTGTGATAAGGGAGAGTATGATAAAATTAAACAAAAGCTAAGTTTGGACTGGAATACTATACTGGAAGGTTGTGATGGCGTCACGCAACAGTGGGAAATATTTTGTAACTTCTGAAAGAGGCCCAAGGTGAGTGTGTACCAACAAAAGTGATCAAAACAGATAAAAAGTGTTACAATACACCATTAAGCAAAAAGACACTAACAAAATTACGTAGAAAAAATAGACTGTGGAAGAAGTATTTGGAGGCTACAAATAGTGAGACGTGAATATTGTAGACTTCGAAATCAGATACGAAGGTTAACAAGGCGGGCGCAGAAAGCACATGAAAAATCAGTGGCTAAACAAGTTAAGGCAAACCCTAAGAAATTCTGGACCTATGTAAATAAAAAAATCCAAATATAGACCTGGTGTACCAAACCTCTTAAAGTCAGATGACAAAAAGGGGGAAGATTTAACTGACAAAGAAAAGGCTCAAGTTTTGGCTGAATATTACAATTCAGTGTTTACAAGAGAACCAGATGATGGCTGGACCTCTTCAGAAACAAATGTCAACATTATTCACGATATTGATCTCGACATAAATGAAGAATGTGTACATAAAATACAAGAACTTGAAAATCAATAAATCTCCCGGACCAGATCAGCTTCATCCTCGGATATTGTATGAAATGAGAGCAGTAATCTCCAAGCCTCTCAGTATTATTTTTAACACGTCAATCAGATCTATGACTGTACTTCAAGAATGGAAACAGGCTAACATATCATCAATACATAAAAAAGGTAGTAAGAAAGTTTCAGAAAATTATAGGCCTATCAGCTTAACTAATGTGGTCTGCAAGGTAATGGAGACAATACTCAGGGATTCGTTAATAGAGTATATGGTTAATAATAACATACTAACATTGAAACAGTTTGGATTTATATCCGGTAGGTCAACAGTACTACAGCTAATTCAAATAGTGAACAAATGGACAGAGATCATTGAAAGTGGGGGTTGTATTGATGTGGCCTATTTTGATTTTATGAGACGTTCGACAAGGTCCACATATGCAGCTTGCTGATATCTTGGCTTATTATGGATTAAAAAATCCAGTGTTTGGATGTATAAGAAATTTTCTAACTGATAGACAACAGCGTGTGGTGATTAATGAGGAATTCTCAGAGTGGCAGCCAGTAATTTCAGGAGTACCTCAGGGTTCAGTGCTTGGCCCTATTTTGTTTATTATTTACATAAATACTTTGCTAGAAGTTGTCCAAGCCTCAGATATCTACTTTTATGTAGATGATACAAAAATCTTCAAAGCAATATACAACAATGAGGATTGTGATAAACTCCAAGAAGACATACAAAATATAGTGAAATGGACAGATAATTCACTGTTGTAAATCCACCCGGACAAGTGTAAGACTATGAGAATCGGAAACACAAAACTAGCAATAAAACATATGTGATGGGGGAAAATAACAGTGAATTGAAACAATCCATTGTAGAGAAAGATATTGGTGTTTATTGACAACAAACTAAACTTTCAACATCACATAACTATAAAGGTTAATAAAGCCAACTCTATAATGGCCCTGATTGATAATGAAACATTTTTACTTCTATATAAATCCCTCATGAGGCCACACATTGAATATGCAAATGCAGTTTGGTCACCACAATATAAAAAGGATATAACCACGATTGAGAATGTTCAACGCAGAGCAACAAAGTTGATACCAAATCTAAAGAACGACGCATACCCAGAAAGGGTACATAATTTGGGTCTGCCAACATTGACATATAGACGACTCAGGGGTGATGTGATTGAACTATATAAGATACTATCTAGCAAATATGACTACAGTTACAAACTTTATTGAGGTGAATAATGAGAATCGAAGAGACCATAAATACAAGCTACAGAAAATTAGAACTAGGATAAATAAGAAGAAACATTCATTTATACATAGAAATGTAAACAATTAGTCTTAAATCATTATTTATTTTATTACCAAGAAATTCTATCAAATTATTTTAATCAATAAAAGAGTGTTCTTTATTAAATTAGTCATAAATCACTATTTAATTTATTTTGTTCCTGGCAATATTCCCCACTGGCAGTTTTCCGCCTGGAAATCTTCCGCATGGCAGTCTTCCAACTGGAAATTTTCCTAGAACCATATATAATTATATATATATATATATAATATATATATATATATATATATATATATGTTAACGTACGGCCATATACGCAGTGTCCTCCTTTTTGGAAATTTGGAAATGGCCACCCTATTGACAGCTGGTGAAGTACTGTAACATTAAAGCTGTCTTAAGATGCTGAAAAGCCTGTTGACAGAAAATTCAAGTGGTATTAAGTGTTCCAACATACCCCATAGATAAAAATCCAAAGAGGTTAAGTCAGGTAATCGAGGCAGCTATGCTATAGATCCACCACGGTTTATCCAATGCTGAGAAAAGGTTACATCTCATATCAACTCCAGTAACTCTTAGATGGGGAAGAAAAAATACCTGTCTTATAATAAGATAATTCACTCCAGTCATGGTACAATCATCAAAGAAAAATGAACCAATCACGCAGTCACGTGACATAGCGTCCGAGACGTTAATCTTTGTGAATCCCGTTCATCTTGCGTTTTAAAAGTGCTGGATACTCAGCCTGTGGATAGGCCACCTCGGTCACTCTTGATCATCCATTCCACTTTTATTTATGGGGTTATATTGAAATACTTGTGTATCGTGACAAACCCAGGTATTTGGCAGAACTCCGTCAAAGAATCAAGGTTTTTGGATCCATTCCACAAGAGCATCTCGCTGATGCTCTAATTCTTGATACTCACTTTTTCATATTATCTAAAATATAGGTTAGAGTGGGATGAAACTGGGTGGTAATTACTCATTACTCAACCATGTGTCGTCGGTGGAACCCGTGCAACTGAGACGCTTTTTGTGTCCAGTAGAAAATATATAATTTTTGGAGAGTTTTGTGATATATACTGCACAGAGCTGGGCAATAAATACATTGAATGTATTTAAATACTAAATACTAAATACATGGGAGAAATGTATTTAAATACTAAATACTAAATACATTTTACGAATGTATTTAGATACTAAATACAAAATACATCAATTGTATTTAAATACATTTGTAAATACATTTTAAATACATACAAATTTTAACATATGCATTCACTAATTCATGTTTTGATAAATTTCTACTTTAGGGGACACGGTGAATTTCGAAATAAATACACCACTCGATAGATCAGACGATTTTAAAAGCTTTTTCATCAATGAATTTTCCATCGCAAATTGGATTGATTGCAACGAGTTAGTTACACAGGCCCACTTAAGGCAGAGCCGTTTTGTACGATTATTCGGTCAATTTCAAGATATTTTTTGATGTCTAAAAAACAACTTACCTTCAGATGAGTGTACAGATTCGTTGTAGCATTGCTTGCAGCAGAGACTTCGTGTTTACACAGCAAGCAGGTGCACTTTACCTTATTACCGTCTTTAGATTTAATTTTAAAGTATTTTCCATCAAACAGAGGGTGCACTAAATTGTTATCTGCAGATATATCACTGTTTGATTCACCGGATTTGCTTGTTGAAGCCATGACACGCACACGATAAAGAAATCAACCACTTTCGACTAAGAGTGGCACACAACTGATTGAACTGACACGTTGAAACATGAACCATGCTGTACTACACTGTCGACGCGCCGTACTGTGCTAGTACAGAACGTGTATTAAACCAGTAAAAGTATTTACATTTTTATATTTTGAGTATTTAAATACATTGTATTTAAATACTCATTAAAGTATTTAAATACTATATTTAAATACATGAAAAACAATGTATTTATAAATACAGTTCTAAATACACAAATGTATTTAAATACGTATTTAAATACAAATGTATTTAAATACTGCCCAGCTCTGATACTGCAGTTCTTTGTGAAATTTGCGAGTAGGTTGCTGGCCTGATTAACTGTAGGACCTGTTACTTTTATGTAGGCTTATTCAAGTTTTTTTACCCTGCAAAGTTATTTAGTCTGAAACAAAATATACAAATCATTTCTTTTTTCTGTAAACACCTGTTTTAACTGCAACTTTACACATGTACCCAGTTTTACCCTACCAGTATGGGTATCTCTTTTGGGTGATCATAACAAATAAAGAACTTATGAAAAGTAAGTTACTGTTCTCATTCCTTTTTGTCAATATTACACTCCATAGTTGGGGCGTCATGTTGGCCGGTTGGTTTATGAGGTAGAAGATTTTAGGTATTGCGTTAATTAACTCCACATACAGGGTTCTCGCTAGAAACTCCGTACATAAAACAGGCAGTTAGTATGTAAATAATACGTCACATTGTTTATAAAATGTTATCGTTTATTTTTTATGAACTTAATTCAGTTTTTTAGCATGTTAGACTTTATAATCAGTCGTTATCCTTATCTCTGCGGAAAATTTTAATCGTTGAACAGAGAAACACTCTGTATGTCATAACATACCCATACTTTTTTTTTTACTGTGTATGTTTGCTTGATGGGATTTAACCTCCTTCGCAACATCTTTTTCATGCAGGAAGGAGGGGCCAAGGGCAAACGCCACAAACACGACCCCCCCCCCCCCTTTCACAGAAGAAGAAGAGAGCCGAAATCAAGATCCAAAGTTTTCAAGATGCCTGGATACTCTTGCGTTTGAAAGATTGGAAGTCATAAATAGGGGGAAAGATGGATTGGGAAATGCTGTTCCAGAGTTGACCAGTTGAGTAGATTGAGTAGAATACCGATTAACCTTTGCGTTAGAGAGTTGAACAGAAAAGGGTCATCTGCCTCCTTAAACGTTAACACATCCAACCATTTCATGTTTACTTCAAAATAAACAGAAAAACACGCTCAAAAACTTAGGTCTAGCTTTGCCTATACATATTCTAGGCTTAAAGTTAAAAGGCCTAGTTTTGCCAATACATATAACGACCTTCGGAATTAATCTTTCACTGCATGTGGATACTTTTTTTAAGTTAAAGAAAAGAGTCGGACATTCAATATTAAAGTGAAATGCATTAATAGGTCAACTTTAAGAATTCTAATTTGCACTCTAATGCTTTTTGCTAAGATTTTAAAACATTTTTTTACTGTAAACTTTATATCACCATCATTACTCCTCTGAATTTGATATTGGCTTGAAAAGGATTTAATTATTAACATTATATTAATAACATTCCTATAAATTTTTAGATTAAATTGTAATAGTAGGCGATTTGTAATAATATACTGTATAATTAACTTTTATGGAGTACTTCAGAAATTGTCTACTGACACGCGATCAATGAACATTTTCCATTTAACAAAAGAGTGCGTACAATATTCCTCAAAATGTTCTTCAATTATTCTCTTCAAATGAACCAATGAGTAGGCCTATAAATAAAGTTTTACTCTTGCTTTCGTCGATCGGACTTTTAAATTATGTTTGAGAAGATGAATTTTTCAAATCGTATCTTGACTACATGAGTAGTACAGTATTGCACCCACCTTCTCATACTTACTACGTAATACAACACACTAACCTAGCTATGTATTTCATAATGTATTCCAAGAAATTTCAAATACGAGCAACTCCATTAAAAAAGAAACCATATATATGGAAACACGAGCAGGAATGAAAAGGCGCTGGTCACTCGCAGTGCGTTTTAGTCATTTGACGATGAGATCTATAGTGAATATCGTGTTCCTGTTGTGGGACGTTTTCTGAAAATATTATAATTTATTTCTCTAACTTTATTGAATTAATATATATATATTTATATGTTTGGGAAATTTTACGTTTCATTTTGTGGAGTTGATAATTTCTTAAAATGTATTTGTGTCACCTTGAAAGACGTATTCTTATTTTTATAATAGTTTACGCGTAAGAGAGATTTATGTTAATGATATTTATACTAGAATGGAGGATCCCATACCAGAAGATGCAGGTGAGGAAACTTAATCATATTTTAAAAGCTAACAGCTAATTAATTCTTAATTTTGAGTCTGTTTACTTTCATTTGCGTGACTGAGATTTGTTCTTACAAGAACCTACCAGGGTAGCTTAGTGGTAAACCACCAAACTAAATTTGAAGGTCCTGGGTTCGAGTATTAGCTCTGACTTCAGATGTCAGAGTTTACGATGCTTATCTGGGTCTTCCTTAGCGAGACATGCCCAGTACAGTGGTTTGGACCCCACGTAAAGCTGTCATTATTATTCTAAACAACGAAAGCATTGTAATTTGAGGTATATTATCCATCAGTGGATTTACAGCCAATGACTCATCATGGATGGATGTTAATAATAATAATAGCAAAAATCATTCAGGAAGGCCAGAAACAGGCACAGCCCTCAGGCCAACTAATGCGGTCCACTGCATAAAACTCCCGCATTATTATTTGCAGCATCAATCGGGAATCGAACTTAAGTGTGTCTACTTCGCTTATAGGGAAACTGTTATCCATTGACCTACGGACACTGGCACGCATGATGCTATCTCGTATATATGAATGCTAACTGTAACTTTCTGTAGGAAATATGGTTTTTGTAGACTTGTATCTTTTATTAACAAATACAAAATTCTTCGTGTGTATGTATGGTGCACAATCCAATTTTATTTCTCAGAATACAAAAAAAAAAATTTATTCGCGAAAGCCTGCCTGTCTCGCGTACCATATTGATACGTTTATGTAAGTGTAATTTTCGAACGGAATATGTACGTGATAAATGCCACTTATATTAAGTAAATACCTATTAAAAAAAATTCCTGAATCCAGACACAATACAGGGTTTATAATAGTTTACTAATCTTAGGTTAAATTAGTAATTATGGACTCCCTCCAAACTGTATCTGTATTCTGAAATTTTATTAAAACTATAAATAATCGCCATTTAAAGTACTTATATTACAGTATTTCTTGGTAAATATTTCCTTGTAATTAATGCAAAACTTCATTTATGAAGAGTACCATTGCACTCTAGGCCTACATGCGATTACTAAATTTAAACGGCCAAGAATCGGATCGCAAATACAGTTATAACTAATTCTATTCCAAGTATATAGAAAATGTGTGTATATACTAAGATGTGTATGAAAGAAATTTATTAAAAATCTACTTTGGTTTTGGTACGAATGCAAAGAGGGTAATAAGCTCAAATAGATTATATTTTTGTCCGTGAAATTAAGCTCAAGTTAGATAAATGAAACAAAGGGGAGGAAGGGTAGTTAATTCTTGTCATGCAAACGAATACTCAAGGAAGAAATTTATGACTAAGCGCTTTTGTGTTCATTTTGAAAAATTTTATGCTTCATAATTTGTCAGTGATAATGAATAATTTCAATTTACTCGGTTATTATAAATTTTATTTTTGAGTGAACGAATATTCCTTGTAAGTGTTTTTAAGAATTCACCCATATACACAATTTAAAATCGCTCATTATAATAACCGTCTTTGCGATATTTATTTTTTGTTAAAATAGTAAAAAATAACTCAAATTAATAATAGAATATTTAATGGTTACCAATGTGAAAAATTTGAAAAGTTTGCCTCTGTTATCGATTAAAAAGAAAATATGGACTACATTTCCGTTAAACGTATAATTATTTTATATAGTAGCTACGGTAGTTACTTTATAACTTATATTTTACTAAAACCAAACTTTCCACAATATCTAAAATGTGATTTTGCAGATAGGTAAAGGCAGGTAATAAATTGGGACGAAAAGGCCAAGAGAAGCCTTAAAATAAAAATACCGAAGGTCGTAGAAATCCTGATAGGCCCTCCATATTACTGCCAGAAGTTACTATTGTGTACTGTCACCATGGCTACGATTAAATCACTTTCTTTACGAAGGATGGGAGTAACTTGGAGGGTTAACCGGAGTGTAAGGAAGGACTCTGGCAGAATTATTAACTATCTACTTTACTGTTTATATAGTCTTATTCCTCCGTTTCTCGCTATAGTCTATTTTATCTACCTCGTAAAATTAAGGCAGACGTCATAGCCAATATCATAACCTCTCTCCCCGTCGATCAACAAAGTTAAGCGACATAATGTCTGGAGAGGAGTTGAATGAGAGAGCGTTCTCCGCGTTCAGATTATGTAGCAACCCGTAGATAGTTCGAATCCCGCGTAAAGCTGTAGGTCCCTTCCGTTCTATGATCTTAGATGTTGCGGAGGAGATTAAACAATCCCAACATTACATTGTAAAATGAGCTATTCCACTCCTATCCAAAATGAACAGCAGACCTGACATATGCTACAAGCAATTACTGTATAATGAATTGTTATGGGAAAACTAAAGCCCGAAGTTCATGCAAATTATAATTTTTTGTTTAAGGTACTGTGGATATACTCGTTCTTAACTGAAAATTGGCTAAATTAACTCTGAACACTTTAAAATTAGGGCAACTCTAGAAATTTATAACAGAACTTTTGAAGCAGTGATTAACAGGACTAACCTTGCATTTCGTAGTTAGATATAAGTACAAGGTGTTCGAAAAGTCCCGTCACCCCCTACAAAATGTACATATTGTAATACCAATTTTATTTTTGTGATGGTGCTCTTCCAATATGTGCTCTACCGCGAAACTGTGATCTACCATATTCCAATACGTGCTCTACCGTGAAACTAGCCTTATAAGGCTAACTAACGAAAATATCATGACTTAACCTAACCAATCGTTAGGTCAACTATACGCCCTTGACGATTGGTTAGGTTAAGTCGTGATATTTTCGTTAGTTAGCCTTATAAGGCTAACTAACGTACCTGCTGCTAATCCGAATAATCTAAGGTAGATCGAATAATCTAAGGTAGATCACGTATTGGAATGTAAATTTTAAGGTAGAGCACATATTGGAAGAGCACCTTTGTGATTAATTGTATTTATATGTGGTAGGTGTAATTTAATAAACAAGTCACTAGCAACAATTACTTTAATTACAGTAAATACAGTTACTAATCAAGAATGTGTGCGTGCATCATTATTTTCGTAACAGGATTATGCGCCTCCATGTGCGGTGAGAGAATCGACCCAGAATTGCTGGAGTGATTGCACCAAATGCAACTCGAACAGCGTGTTTCAGTTCTTCTGTTGTGCGGTAACGCGCCCCGGGATACGTTCTGCTTGACGAAACCCCATATCGCATTGTCACATGAAGACAATGAAGACGGCCGATCCATTTTGTCTCTAAACACTTCGTTGAGGAATTCCCTCACATTAATAGCAAAATGAGCCGGAGCCCCGTCTTGTTGAAACCACACCCGACCAAGTAGCCCTAAACGTTCGAGCTCGGGTATAAACCAGTCCCGTAACATGTTGAGGTAGGCAGTTTGGTTACCGTCTTGTTTGGTGATGCAGCCTTATTGAATCTTGTGTTAAAATCATTCTGGATATCATGCATCGTTTTGCTAGTATGTCACCTTTCATGAGCTCATCTGCTCATCACTCTCCTTTCCTCCAGAGTGTAAGTGGACTGATCTGCCATTGTTCACACAACTCTAATACGTGGAAAAGGAAAAGAAAAAAAGTCAATTAATCACATATAAATTCAATTAATTACAAAAATAAAATTGGTATTACAATTTTTACATTTTGTAGGGGGTAACGGGACTTTTCGAACACCCTGTACGTATAATAGCGTTTAAGGTTGTTTAACCCCTCTCGTAACGACGAAGAGGATCTATACTTTACACAGGATCTGAACCGCAGATCTGCTCGCAAAGGACGGTCACCCGTCCAGTTACTGAACAGACCCACTGTCGCTTAATCTCGCTGGCTGTTCGAACGAGGAGCGAGTTTCCATAATAAGACTTAAATTCTGTTTCTATTACCTCTCCATTAACATAATGGTTTATTTAGTTTCTTAATTCCAGTTTCGCATCCTCACTGGAAGCGATCCTTGAGGAAACAGCTGATTAAACTGGATATTAAACACAGAAATAAGAATTCATTCGTAATTAAGTTCACAAACCTCTCTCCCCACGAGAAAGGTTTTTTACGTTTTTGAAACTGTGTAATATTTAAAAAATTAAATAACTAGTTAGTGATTTAGTTATAGATTAACAGGCGTGACCTAGGCCTAGGCAAATTTTGTTTTTATGTAACGTCTCGTAAACCACAAATGACGCGTTATTTTATTTCTTAATTAAACCGAATTCAAAATTCATAAAACATATAATGTCAAGTAACTAATTATGAAATGAATTAACAGAAACCAGAAAATAACATTGCCTGTAATAATAATATATCTGTAAACAGTGAATAGTGGCAGTGAAAGCAATTTTTAGGAGAATGTATGTGTAGTCTATTTCTTTCAATTTGCTTTTATGTACTACATAAATTTTAACGAATAATATTGACTATTACAAAATATGATAATGATAATACAAAATAATTTATTTTATTCCACACTTGGAAACGCTTCATGGAAAAATTTAAATAAGAATTAATTTTAAGTAATTTGAACAATTTTAATTTTCCTTCGCGAACGGAATTAGGAAAAAAAAGTTTTTATAATGACGTCAGCTTCAGTATAAGGAGCCCAAAATAATTTCATAACTCGGAAATTTAGTTGAAGTACATCATCTAACACTTAACATTGGCGTAATGACATGCAATGAATAAAGGTAAACAAATTGTCTTTGTGGACAAAACATGACCAACATTTCGTGGAAAAATAATTAGACAAACTGTATTACGTCATTTCCAAGATAACAAAATTCATGTGTATTATACACGCATTCGCATTATTCAAGTATATATATATATATATTTTTTTTTTCTCACCAATCTCTTGGTAGGCCTGAGGGCCTGTCAGTGGAAGAGCCTCACAAAGCGTCGCCATGCAGGTCTATCAAGGGTTTGTCCGTTCCGAGGCTCCACCCGAGATTTTTGAGCTATTTCAATCCACCATCGGCTCGCTAAGCCTGTCCAGCTGCTTCGGGTCTGCTAATTAGTATCATCAGAGCAACTATAGCTTCCAAAAAGGTTACTGGTCCATCATCATAAGACCCAAACAGGATACTCTGTGGAGTGTGGACGTAAGCTGCTGCATCTCTTCAAGGTTACACAAACCCTTGTCTTAGTGGATGATGACCCTAAGACCGGAGCGCGAGCGCGCGCACACATGTGTATGTATGTAGAGGGTGAACGTACTAACGATGCTTCCGTACGTGCCTCATCACCAGTGAAAGCAACAATGCTTGTTTTACCATAATTCAATGAACGGCCAAATTGTAATCATTTCCGTGCCTGTGTCGTTGTCGTTAGTTCGTATTGCAGATACTTCTGGCTTTATAGGTCCGGGTGCATGATTTATCAGGAGGCACCGCGAGCGAGCCCGCGTTTATATATATCTGATTGTTTTTAGTTTAAGAACTACTCAAACGGAAGGATTTTGAAATTCTTTTAAAACGAGGTAAAATTTTAAAAGGCCGAATCTTTTCAGGGTATGGAGGGATCGTAGGGGCATCGAATCATGGGGAAAAAGAATTAAGCCACGGAGTGGATGGATAAAAATTAACTATGAATTACTCTTAATTATTAAAAGTATAAACATTTACTACTGTCATTTGAAGATAAGGAGAGTGAGACAGTATTCTTGAATTAAGAACGACAGATTTGATTTAACGTAAACCTTAATCTAAACTTTACTTTTAACCTAACCTTAATTTAACTTTAACCTCAGTCTAAGTTTAGTCTAACCTCTGGTCGAAGTGGGAAATACAGTGGGGTAAGAATGGGACTGACGTGAGGTATAGAATTATAGCGATATATGGAATAGATTAGGCCATTGCGGGGATTCCCAAACTTTTCTTCTGCGTCACCTACAGCAAAACACCAAATTTACCATACCCAACCACCATCAAATTTTTTCATGATAGAACTATATATTGTCACTATATTTAGTATATTAGGGCTGCGTAATTAAAGTACCTTGTGCATGATAATATAATTAAATAAAGCCCGTAACGCCAAAGCGTATAATTAATTGTTTACGTACTAATGTATGTAGTAGCTCGGGCCCTATACCCATTTATTTGGTTGACGACATAAAACATCACCACCAAAGAACAAACTTAACGTAATACCCAATTACACAACTAGGCAATTTTAGGGAAACTAAAACAAACTACACAGTTTACGAAACTGCTTCTCGTGCGGACAGTTTGGCAACTGAAACACTGCTAACAGATCATTTCCAAAACTTTCTCCAAGGAACTAATTCTGACCGTTAACAAGTTTCGGAAACTTGTGTAGCCTATGTTTGATAAAATGCATGCTAACTATTTTAGTAATTTTTCTTTCATTTGGGCATTGATTATCAATAACAGCAAACATGTATAGTTATAGGCATGCTGTTCGTTTGTTTTATTGACTTGAGACACAGAGCTATTGAGAAAGGACGGATCTAGACCTAGGCCTGGGTTAACTTTACTTGTAGTAGCCTGGAAAATTTGTTCAGCCAGACCAGCTCAAACTTATAAAAAATAGTTTTTCTGTACATCTGGTCACATATTATTATATAGCCTAATTAACTAATTATAATTAATTAATATAACTATGTAAAATATAAAAACTAAAATACAAAATTTATTTAGACTAACCTATGGGGCAAGAGGCAAGATTTTCATAGTAGGCCTACCTTACCTTACCTTAAATTTACCTTAAAGCGCTTCTGCCTCAAGGGTGCGCTGCTCCCACGAAGTCCACTCAGCGCCTCCTGAGGCGGGGCCACGACGGGGTCGCCACCCTTCTTTTCTCTTGCCTCTGCCATACGATTTGGTCTCCTATTGAATTTGTGGGGGCTGGTCTGGCAGAGGAATACCCTGACACTGTGGGTTGGTCGGGTATGTTGGCTAAAAACATGTCCAAGTGTATTTTAAAAGTATCTACTGGGACTGCACTTATATCTCTAAGGTACTGAGGCAAGGAGTTAAACAGGCGAGAACCCTGCCTAGAGATACTATTATATTGAAGGGTTTGAATCCTTCTCAGACTGTTTGGTGGGAGGTGATATTTTTTACACATTCTGCCAGTTCTTGTTAAGGTGGGCACAATTGGTTCAGTATTGGGGGCAACTAAAAGCCCTTCTAGAATTTTCCAGGTGTAGATTAGGATGTATCTCTCAAACCTTCTCTCTATGGAATAAAGGTTGAGGCCTCTAAGCCTATCCCAGTAGTTTAATTTGTTTTTACTCATCTGTTGCCCATCAGGTTGTTTAATATACGAGGTAAAGGTTCTGTATCGTACCTAGCCTTGGTATAAATTATTTTTTTAAATTTGTTAATTTAGTAAAAAACTTCCTTAATTTCCTGGTTAAATTTGTATGGTACCTCACCTATTACTAATAAACAATTTTCTTTGAATATTAATTTATTTTAATTAAAGATCATTTAGCCTAATTAGTTTAAAAATGACGTTGGAGCTCTTCAATTCTCTCTAGTTTTTTAAATATAAAAAATTAGTAAAATAAAAATTAAAATATCTGCTCCACTTTTCTTATAAAGGTTGCTTAAAATTTTTTTTTTAGCTCCCCTTAAAATTCACCACAGAATGTACACTCACTTTTCTGAAATTTGGTGAAATGTAGTGTGAACGTTCAATCGCTCATGCCAAAAAAATTGTTAGTTACCATTTACATTTCGGTGTACAACCTACTTAATTTCTGTCCATCGACCAGGTGTCGTCAGCCCAGTAGCTTGGGTACCACAGTTTAGGAGCCGTTAGGTTGGGAGATTAGGCGGAGGTTCGTAGGTGGGACTGTGGTTAAAGATTAGGATCTATAAAGGTAAAGGTAACAGCTAGGAAGCTCATTTCACGACGATGTAGGGTAAGCGGCCAACTCAGCCCAACCTGAGAGCCAGCAGGCGGGAGCGAACCAGAGCCTGACCGCTTAAAGTCTGCTATCGGACGGCCAGGAACCATAAAACACGTACTATATCCATAAGATCTATCTATATCCATTATAGGTACTATATTCAGTGACCCTTCCGACCCAGCTTTGACCTGATGGATGTAACTGTGTTGCCTGTTGGATTTTTGGATGGTAATGTTACAAAATTCTTAATATTATTACATATAATTTTGTTAAAGAGAATTGACCATCGGATAGATTAAAATTCTGTATAGAGCCTATTATAAGACTAGATTCAACAATCCTACCTTAACATAATTATTATATTTGGAAATAAAGTTGCAATTATTGAAATCTCAAAGTATTACAAGGTTATAGTCCATAACATGACAGAATACCGCACGTTTTTCATTCCCCACCTTCGAGGTCGAGGTCGATGTGACCAAGAAAGAAGATAGTGAAGAAGAGAAACTGGAACAGACGAAGAAATGGGAAAGAAATAGAGAAAGAGTGGAACAGAAACGAGAGCGTGAGTAGAAGAAGACAGGCAGGCGCCCGGGCTCAACCAGGCACGCGCAGGCGTTAAGAGCAGGCTCTTTTGTAGATTTGGGGATCCGAACCCCGAGGCCTACTAACCTCACAAGGAGGAAGCAGGCCCCCTAAAAAAGTGACAACAGATGCCGATAGCAGAACCACCGACACCTTCTCGGAGGATGGAAGAGAAAAGATCTCTACCTCCAGCGAGGCCACACGACAATCGACCAATCCCCCACCTTCGCATCTCTCTTGTGTTCATAAATTCTCTTACTGAGGTCTCTTCCCGTTTCTCCCACGGTACATTATCAGGACATTCTTTACATGGTGTATATATATATATATACACCTCTCTTTTCGTCCTTAGGTTTGTTCCTTATTAACATATCATTTATGCAATTATTATATTTGAATGCCACATTAGTGCTTATTCTCTGACAAGTTTTCTTAAGCCCTTTCAAGTTTTTGTCATGGGGGAGGACAATGCTTTTCTCGTAATTCTTGTTTACAGTTGACCTGCCAGTATAAAAGGTTTTTCTGGCTGCCAAATGAGCGTTAAAAATGAACCAGTTGGGATAATACAGATTTTTAAATATTGTTGATTTTTTTGTGCATCTCCTCCTCAAAGATAAGAAGGGTGACAGATTCTATATGCTATTAACTGATATAACTGATTGTTTTTACTTGGTCATCATGACATGAAAAATAGTAAATGTAAGAGTTTGAATTAGTTTCCTTCCTATACTCAGACAATTTTATGTTGTCATTTTCCCTACTGATAAAACATCCAGAAAAGGTATTTTTGTATCTCTTTTCCACTCACATTTGAACTTAATTGAGTGATGAAGATTATTGAATTTGGAAAAGAAGTCATGAAAAATCTTATTAGCAGGCCATACTGTCATCATCCACATATCGTAACCAAATTGGATTGGGGAAGAATATCCTAGGAAACAATTTTGTTTCGAAAAACTCCATAAATAAATTGGCCAAAATGGGGGAGAGGGGGTTGCCCATGGCCATGCCATACTTCTGTTTATAGAACGTGCCATCAGCTATAAATACATTATCTTCGACACAGAGTTTCATCAATTCTGTGAATTTCTTGGCTGTTACTGGAAACGTTAGGTTTAGGTTAGAAAGCATTTCCTTCAAAAAATTGATGGTTTCGTCTACTGGCTACTGGGACATTTAAATAAGGAATTTACATCGAAACTGACAAACTGGCCATTACGTCATTCTAAATTATTTATCTTATCACAAAAATGTTGATTGTTTTTATGTGAGCAGGGAAATACTACCTACAGCTGGAAAAAAGTGTTTGGCAAGCCATTTAGACAGTTTGTACCTAAATGAACCTACATTGGAGATGATACTCATGATAGGCCGAAGGGGATAACCTTCTTTGAGTCTTAGGAAGGCCATACATATAGGGAAGAGACGAATTCATACTCTTGAATTGTTTGGCTAATTCCATTTTCCTAGAACTTTGGTAAGGCCTTTATTGAATTGTTTCAATTTATTTTCTAATGGGTTATTGGTTATTTTTTCAAAGTATCATTATCATTTACACAACTTTAGTTTTTCACTAAACTGTGTTTGTTCAGTATTACTATGTGATTAGTTTTACCTGATTTTGTTCGTTTTTTAAGAGCTTCTTGAAATCTCTTGGTACACCTGTTTCACTGGGGTTACCCGAATTTAAGGAACTTATCAAACATCCACTCAAGTGCGGTATTCTGTCATGTTTTCAAATCTAATAATTATGTTAAGCGTAGAATTGTTGAATCTAGTCTTATAGTAGGCTTTATACAGAATTTTAATCTATCCGATGGTCAATTCTCTTAACAAAATTATATGTAATAAAATTAAGAATTTTGTAACATTATCCTCCAAAAATCCGCAGTCAACATAAGTACATCCATCAGGTCAAAGCTGGGTCGGAAGGGTCACTTAACTATTCTCTGAGAAGAGGATGGGAAGGTTCAGTCAGTTAATCCCTGATAATTAACTTCCAGGTGTATATAAACTCTGTTCTCTGCTTATACGTCATTACCAATTGAGAAGGGCTCGCGAGGAGCCGAAACTGTATTGGTGTTAAGAAATAAAAATTTACGTCTTCCTGAAGAATGGTTTCCTTCTCCATACTTCGTCGCGACAGTGCGTTATTTTACATCATACGAGGGCCACTCAATATATTTTGTCCCACCCTTTTTTTTTTTTTTTTTTTCTCTTTCCAAGTTTCCCTGCAAGTTCCAGAAATTTTGTACACAAGTAGTTACATACCTTTTTTACAAGTTTTTATTTTTCCACAGTCTCCATCCTTTTCTACGGCTTTCCTCCACCACGAAACAAGGGCCTTTATTCCTTGCTGGTAAAAGTCCGCTGGGTTCCGCTGGAGCCACCTCTTAACCACCTCAACAACCTCATCGTCACTGAAACTTTCTTCCACGAAGAGCATCCTTCATTGGCCAAAACAAAGGGAAGTCTGAAGGTGCCAGATCCGGGCTGTATGGAGGGTAGGGTAACGCAGTCAAGCGCATTTTTGTGATGGCCTCTCTTGTTTGCAAACTGTTGTGTGGTGTTGCGTTATCGTGCAAAAGAAGGACGTCGTCCAGTTTTCTCTCCGGTCGAACTCGCTTTATACGTCTCTGGAGTCTCTGTAGAGTAGCAATATATGCCTCCGAGTTGATTGTCCTTTCTTCATAATGTCCACCAGAATCACCCCTTTCATGTCCCAGAAGATGGTGGCCATAACCTTTCCTGCAGAAGGAGCCATTTTGAACTTTCTTGCGTGGGGTGTCTGCATCATGCCACTCCATGGATTGGCTTTTTGTTTCAGGTTCAAAGTGGTATACCCAAGTCTCATCCCCAGTCAATATTCGTGAAAGGAAGTCATTCCCTCCTGTCTCGTATCGAACCAATGACTCTGAAGCAGTTTCTTTTCTTTGGGCTTTGTGACCTTCAGTCAGTTGGCGAGAAACAAACTGTGAACACACTTTCGAGTATCCCAGTTGGTGAATTATCGTATTCACACTTCTTTCACTAATTCCTAGCTCCAGTGATAGCTCCTTGTATGTGACGCGCCGATTTGATCGAATGATGCTGTTAGCACATTGTGAGGTGTCACAGCCGATGCCGGGCGACCGCTGCGTGGCTCATCATCGAGGCTGGCTCTCCCTCTCCGATGATCTCGCACGTTTAGACCAGCGTCCAACTGTGCTTCGATCAACAGCAGCATCTCCGTAAACGTTTTTGTAAACGTTTGTGAATATTTCTAACTGTTTCCTTCTCTGCGGTTAAGAACTCGATAACAGCTCTGTTTACGAACACATCACTGTTAGACGCCATTTTTGAAACTGCGTTAAGTTAACCATTGGTTTTATAGAAGGGCATTTAAAAGTGGTTTTATACACGGAGGGGAGGTTCAAACTGGAAAAATCTGGTTATGTGAAGCGCAGAAAGTTCAAACTTACTGCCCAAAAGACATTTCAGCCCCATGGCGTATTATTTAGCTAAGAAAAAAGGGTGGGACAAAATATATTGAGTGACCCTAATATATGTAAAGGAATATGAAGAGCAGGGTGAGTGTTCCAAACATTTTTAACAGACGTTTCGACCCGTTGCAGGGATCACCTTCGGTGAAAAACTAAGACAGAAAAGAAAAAAAACACTTAAAAGGAAACGGAAAATGAACTATATAATAAAAGCAATCTTCTTTCTCTTCGCCCGTTCCCGCCTCTATGCGGGGTCGGCGTTTCTGACCAGCCTCCTCCACACAGCCCGGTCCTGGGCTTCTTCCTCCGACAAACCCTTCTCCCTCAAATCGTCCCTCACCTTCTCCATCCACCTTCGCTTCGGTCTGCCTCTCTTTCTCCTGCCATGCACCTCCATATTCATCGTTCTCTTACCCACATAATCTTCGTCCCCTCTCATCACACAATATAAATAAATGATTATCATTTCTCGATGTTTCAGTTACTCGTTTTCCTGATCGCTTTTTAACCACTGTTTATAGCAGTGGTTCTTAACCGGGGGGGCGCGCCCCCCTAGAAACAGGAATTTCTCTAATTGTATTTGTTATTCTCTTAACGAGAGCATGGGCTAATATTGAGAAGTTATTGAGAATGTTATTTTGATTGAAGGGGGGCGTGGAGGGAAGGACCAATTCCTAGAGGGGGCATGGTAGTAAAAAGGTTAAGAACCACTGGTTTATAGGAAGGAAGAACACTACTTTTCTTGAAACTAAGTTTTTTCAGCTCGACTGTATCTCTCTTTAAAATGTCGTCTTAAAATGTCTTTAATATGCAAGATATATAGGGCCTACCAGATATGCTCGCGCTGGGGTTCATTTCACCATGAAATTAGTAATTATCAGGTCATCCCAGAAGTAATGTCGTTTTTTACGATAGATTAAGTTTAAACTAGTCCTACTCGGTTTAAGCATAAATTTTTCGAAGGTTATATCTAAGAGGACATCTATCGTGTTTCGCTACATACTTTACAGACCTTGACCAGTGAAGACGTGTGTTTTGTTTTATGTGAACCCCTCATAAACATGGCGGTATCAGAAGAGCATATCAGGCATATAATGCTTTACGAGTTCAAAAAAGGGAATAGTGCTATTGAAGCAACGCGAAACATTCAGGACGTTTATGGCAACGATATTCTGCATGTGAGGAAATGTCAAAGATGGTTTCAAAAGTTTAGGAATGGTGACTGCTGTTTGACAGATGCAGCACGCTCTGGACGCCCTGCTGAGTTTGGTGATGACCTGCTGTTAGCCGCACTAAGAAGACTGTTCAACAACTGTCGAAGAATTGGCCCAGAAACTCAATTCATCCCCGTCCACCATCCATCGACATTTGCAACAACCCGGGAAAGTGCCTAAGTTAGGAAAATGGGTGCCACATTAATTGTCGGTCGACAATCTGAGGGTGCGGGTAAACATTAGCACAGCTCTTCATTCCCGTGAACTCCAAGATCCGTTTTTGCACCGTTTAGTGACTGGTGATGAAAAGTGGATACTGTACCAGAATGTTAAGCGCCGTCGACAGTGGGTTTTTGCCGGAGAACCAGCGACACCACAGCCAAAACCAAATCTTCACCCTCGGAGGTGTTGCTTAGTGTTTGGTGGGATAAAGGTGGTGTAATACACTTTGGAACCTTACCACACAACCAAACAATCACGCTCAAGTCTACTCTCAACAACTGGATCGATTGAACACTGCACTAAAAGAAAAGAGACCACCTCTGGTTAATCGGAAAGGAATCGTGTTCAACCACGACAACGCACGTCCTCATACCGCTCGGATAACTTCTGCAAAAATTGAAGAGCTTGGGTGGGAAAAACTTCCACATCCTCCATATTCTGCAGACGTTTTTTGCCTCAAAACCGCCTGAATTTTATAAACACGGCATTGAAAACCTTGTAGGACGTTGGCAGAGTGTCATTGATTCCGCTGGAAAATATATACTAGATTAAAAAGTTTGATTATTTTTTTTTTGTCCTTCAAATTCCGATCTAAAAAACGACATTACTTATGGGATGACCTGATATTTACAACAGTTGTTTTCGGCATAATTTATACCCGACACATTTCTATAAAAATTGTCAATTAATTCTTTAGTGTTTTTCGTGCGTTTTTCAGCCAAAGCACCCAACTCCAAATGTTCCAAAACGATGTATGTACAAAACGTTTTTCGGTCATGTTACTGGCAAGATGAATAAATTCGTCAAAGATGCCCTGTCCCTCAGTGCAATTTTTAAATTAATAAATATTAATTCCTCTTCCATCAATAATTTGTTGCCACAAAAAACGTCTCCCTGCCCTGGTTGGGTCCCTTGTTGTTTAGAGTTATTCTTGTACAGACTGCAACGCGCCTGCTATGAGGGCCAAACTGACCTACAACTTAAGGATAGACCAGCACAGGAGTTTTTCGCACCGAATAGGCCGCCCCCCCTGTCTAACCCTGAATACTCTGCTATTCGCAATCATAATGAACAGACTGACCACAAAATAACATTAGTTAATTCTCTATTCTATTCTCTCATTCCCATCATTTGAACTTGACAGGAAGATTACCGAGTCATTGTACATTAGATATCTCAACCCTTCATTAAATACACAAAATCTATCAGTAAAACTATGGGCATTAGTTGGTTGGTATAATTTATGAAACAATCACAATTCTCTTCGTGCTCCGCCTCTTCAATCACTTTTCTCCTTCCATTCATAGGGGATGTGCGTCTTAGGTAATATTTCGACCCCTTTTTTTACTATTTTGGTTTTTCTTGTGTTTAATATTGCGAATTATGTAATTTATATACTTTGGTTTACTTCCGCCCAAATTGTTCATTCTGACGAAGGTCAAGCTTGTCACGACACGTTAGACCTACAGTTTAACGTGAAATCCGAACCACACCCTACCAGCAGCCCATCGTCTTAACCACTAGGCTACCCAGGGTACCCATTTATATACCAACCAATTTTTTATTGTATGGAAGGATGAACAGCTGGGTTTTGCTGCGCGCCGCCTGCTGTCACCGAGTCTCGATCCCGGGGCCGATGAATTCGTAGTCAGCGACGTTAACCACTATATATATATATATATATATATATTATATATATATATACACACACATACATACACGAATTCACCGGCCCCAACTTCGATACCTGCTGACGGCAGTTGGCGCGCAGCAAACCCAGCTGTTCATTCTTCCATACAAAAAAAGTGGTATAAATGGGTATCTTGGATATCCTGGGTAGCTTAGTGGTTAAGACGCTGGGCTGCTGAAGGAGAGGTCATGAGATCAAGTCCGGGCGAGGACTTCGTAATTTCTAACCACCGATGATGGTCGTGGTTCGAATTGCACGTTAAATTGTGGATCTAAGGTGGCTCAACAAGCTCGACTTTCGTCAGAATGAACAATTTGGGCGGAAGCAAAACAAAGGTTAACGAAGGTTATATTATATGGTCGAAAAACTGGTACTAAACCTCAAACTAAACCCAATTACTATCCAAACAACGCTGCAAAATAGGAAAGGCAGAATATATAGTGTTCCTGAATTAAAGGCCCGACGAGGGACCACCTCAACACTGAAGGAAAATAGCTTGGTTGTCAGGGGGCGAAGACTTTTTAACCAGCTTCCAAAGGACCTCAGAAACGTTACAGGGGTCAAAGCTGAAGTCTTCAAGCGAAGACTAGATGCCTGGCTCAGGACGGTACCAGATGAGCCGGGTGTTACCTGGCTATGTGAGGTAGAGAGCGCAAGAGAGCAGTTCGCTTCTCCACCAAGCCAGACCTAGAGGCGCGGCCACCAGCTTGACCTTCGTGTGTAGAGAGAGCGACGCACGAAACCGCAACGAGGTATATACAGTATATATATATATGAGAGAGAGAGAGAGAATAGGTCGATTAAGATAATATTCTCATTATTTTGTCTTTTTGGTCCCATTTTCATTTTCCTGTAGGTACCCTTATGACTATTTATCAGTCATTGTTGTATGTGGATATGTACAGTGTAACTTGCTTCTGTTTGCTTATTGACAGATCATACAACTCTGTGTGCATGCGTGTACCTTTTAAGCAGAATCTTATCTTATGATTTTTTTTTTTTTTATCTTCGTGTGTGGTTTTTGAATTTTGTAGTTGTTCCTTTGTGTGTGTGTACACAACTTGAATAAATAATGCATATAATCATGATCGTTATTTTAATGGTTATGATAAGCGACCAGATGTTTTTTTCTATTACCGATTACTCATATTTTGAGCTTCCCATCCCACTCTCCCCCGACTGTTTTAATGATGTCACTTAAATCAAACCAATAGCAGCAGCATTGACTATTTTAAAATTCATACCATTTTTTTTATTTGGTAAAAATTTTAAAGATAAGATTTCAAACCAATTCAGATTTAAATTTTCTATTTTTATGCATGTGCTAATAAGTGGAACTGACCTTGGTACTTTGAACTAGTTTCATTTAAATATGATTCTTTTTGAATAATCATGGTGGTCTCCGGAGCCCAAGCCAATACCTTGCGGAGATATCGAGAAATAACCTAATCTATATTAAGGCCCAGTTTATGGAAATTTCTTTGTTCTTAGTTTGAAGGAAGCCGTACATTTGTGTGTCGTTAAACATGATTCACTTTAATGAGGAATATTGTTAATAAAGTTTATTCATTCTACGATCAGATGAATTTGTACTTTTTAAAATGTTAAATTCTGTAGGTGTACTTCTTTATCAGAGTTGAATTAACCATCTTGTTTTTTGAAATGCACAATTATTTAAGTAATTTAAACTCCAAACCTCTTTGTATCACCCTGTATAGTTCATTTCCGATTTATAATTTAACATTTAGCATTTTTTTCGGCTAATATTACGTTTCACAGAAACCAGATTGCGCTTGGTTATCTTTTTAGATTGGCTGAAATTGGTCACGTGGGAAATAATTAACCAATCAGGATCTTTGTAACAAATTTCGACTTGTCTTAAAATTGGTCTCTGCGAAACTTAATATTTACCCTACTTTCAATACCTAAATCATAGTTATAGGCGTATGATTACGTCATACGTAAAGAGAATTATGTTTAGGTTTCATATTTTCCGCAAAGCCTACCCCTTATCTAGTGAGATGATGCTTCTACAAAATTTTGTACACGTTTGTTAAATTAAGAAAGTGTGTCTTTCATTGAATTTACAAAAGAACACGGTCATCAAAATTTTGAACTTCACATCCAAAGCCATAAGACCAAATGTGAGAAGTTTCATTCAAAATTCAACTGGCTCGTGAGCTTAAAGTAAATGTTAAGGTCTTACTGGTTTAAAAAAAATTTTGTTCAAAATCTTTTGTGTAGAATATTTACGTTACTGTGAAAACGGCAAAAATCGTCAAAAAAGTTGACTAAAACTCGATCTTAATGAAATGAAAATTTTGTACCAAAAAGTTTTTTCTCCGTGTTTTAAGCATATTTTGTTCGTAGGCTCCTTGTTTTAAGCATATTTTGTTCGTAGGCTTTGGTTTCTGTAAGCATTGGTCACAAACTGATGCTTATTATTATTATATATATATATATATATATATATATATATATATATATAATTATGCGGGTTGCTTCTACAGAGCTTCAATTTAATATTTAGTAGAAATCCAATGACAAGGAGAAATGTAAATGCCATGAAAAGTCTTCTTTATTGCGCAACGTTTCGAGCAATACGCTCATCTTCAGGCTGTTTAATAACAATGTGAAATTAAAATCAATATTGAATGAAAAACAAACAGAAATTTCTATAACCTATTCGTAAAGACAAATTTTAAAAGACTGAGAAAAGAGGGTTAAGTTCTAAGTTGTAATACTTGTCCCAACTCACTAAGAATTTTAGAATCCCTTTTCATTAAAGCATTGTCCCCTAGTCTGAATGTTGACTCATCGTCCGTCCCTCTCAATCTGCTATGATCCCTCCTCCTTCCCCAATTCCTTATAATCCTCCTTCCCCTATCTCCCTCGCCATCTTTCATTCCCGTCTCCTCTGCTCAAATTAGTCGGCCTCGGATACTGCTGTGTAAGGTAGATAGCTCCATTGTTCCAGTGTACTATTGGTAATTTTTCCAGTGTATTAATTTCACATTTACTACATGTATTTAAAAATAACTTCTTAATTTTGATATGTAAATCTGTATAACTTAGAACTTAACCCTCTTTTCTCAGTCTTTTAAAATTTGTCTTTACGAATAGGTTATAGAAATTTCTGTTTGTTTTTCATTCAATATTGATTTTAATTTCACATTGTTATTAAACAGCCTGAAGATGAGCGTATTGCTCGAAACGTTGCGCAATAAAGAAGACTTTTCATGGCATTTACATTTCTCCTTGTCATTGGATTTCTACTAAATATATAATATATAATATATACATACAGGGTGTCCGAGAATTATTTGTACAATTTTTGGCTGTTGTTAAAAGTCAACCATGAAGTGTAGAAATTCCAGTGTTGTCCCATTTTACAGAGAATCTCATTAAGTTTTTTTCTGATACCACGTTTTGACAAGTTTTTTAGAAATGTACGCGGGTGACAGACATTGATGATTTAAAAGCAAGAATCACAGCTGCTATTGAGCGAATTGATGTGGATATGCTGCAGCGTACATGGCAACATTTGGAGTATCGATTGGATGTTTTTGCGAATCACTGATGGTGCACATATCGAATGTTTGTAACAACGTTACTTTAATAAAGAAACTTTGAAAATACAGATTCTAAATAATCTTGTTTAAGAATTTTACGTGTGTTATCAAGAATTTTATTAAAAGATGAAATTGTACAGATAATGTCGGACACACTGGAATTTCTAAAAAACTTGTCAAAACTTGGTATCAGAAAAAACTTAGAGATTCTCTGTAAAATGGGACAACACTGGAATTTCTACACTTCATGGTTGACTTTTAATAACAACCAAAATTGTACAGATAATTCTCGGACACCCTGTATATATATATATGTATATATATAAATATATATTATATATATATATATATACAGCCCCCTCGATTAGGTACTCCGGCTTGCCGGGCCGAGGGGGCTCGTACACCTCGTGGGTTGTTGAGGTTTCCTCAACTCCTCGCGGGGTGTGGGCGAAGAGTTACCTAGTTGGGTTCCCCCCCCCTTTTCTTTTCTTTTTGCTCCCCCTTTTTCCGTTTCTCCCGGAATTTCTTTGGTCTTGACTCGGTCCTGTGCCTCTGTCAATCGTAGTATCCCCCCCCCCTCTGTTTGTATTTGCAGTCTTGGGTCATCAGGTGCACCCGCCGGGGGGCATCGCTCCGTGCTGAGCCGTGCTCCGGGGACGGTTTGGGCGCCCGGACCGCTGCTGCGTCTGGATTGGGTCTTTGCTTGGCCCTGAACGGACAAATCTCCGTAGTGCCAATCGGCTGTTTTTAAAACGACAGTTAGGTTGGGGGGCGGCTACCCGGGACGTTGGGCCTGCGCTTTGAAGGATGCAGCGGCGGCTGGTGCATCGCCTTGGGTCCGAGGCTGCCGTTTTTTTGTAAAAATACTGTTTATGGGTTCTCTTACTAAACTTCACTCCCCTCTTGTTGACGACTCTGGCCCGCCCTTGGATTTGGATCAGACTACTACTTCTGGTCGTTCAGCGGCCTCTGCCTCCGCTGGATTGACCCTCAAGCCGTATGGCCCCTCTCGTCCTCTGCGGTGTCTGGCTCTCGTGGCCGGACTCGTGGTGGCCGTAGGGCGGGGTCTTCGCGGCCCTTGTTCTCTCGCCCACTCTCGGTTACCGTTACACATGGACCTGTCTCTCTGTCAATTTCTGTCCAGTGGACAGGTTCCTTGTTCTCCGCCCTTCCGCTGGCTCCCTTCCGGGCAACTCGGAACGGGTGTTTCAGCGCCTTAAGACGATAGGGGTTCCCTGTCGTTATGATATCCGCCCTCTGAGGGATGGGTCTCTTCTTTTGAAGTCCCGTTCTTCGGGGGTGACTGGGTCCCTTCTACAGTTGCAGGATGTCTTGGGTTGCAGAGTTTTCTGTGACTCCCCATCCGCAATTGAATAGCTGTCAAGGCACCATTTTCGCTTCCGTCTGCTGTCAATCCCGGTTGGCGAGTTGCAGGAGGATCTTGCCCCCCAGGGGGTAACGAAGGTCTTCCGCTTTTCGTCGCGCCGGGATGGTGCTCTTACCCCGTCCGCTCGTCTGCTCCTGACCTTTGACTCCCTTGTGCCTCCGGCCCAGGTGTTCTGGGCATGGTGATCGCCGGTCGTGTGAGTTTTTCGGTGCGACCATATGTGCCTGACCCGGTTCGCTGCTTTGGCTGCAACCGGTTCGGCCATGTTAGCTCTGCGTGCCGCCGTGAGGGTAACTGTGTGTCCGCTGCGGTGGGCCTGCGCACCCTACCCCGTGCACGAAGCCCCCGCGTTGCTCAAACTGTTCGGGGGCCCACCCTTCCTCTTCCCGGACTGTCCCGTTTTCAAGTTTGAATTTGAGGTGCGGTCCTTAAGGACTACCGAATTCCTTAGTGCGCGGGAGGCGCGCGATAAGATCCGTGACCGGGAGCCGCGGCGGGGGTTGTCCTACGCTGCGGCTCTTGGCCCTGGCGGGCCCTCGGGCCCCTCCCGTGCTACCCCGGCGTCTACTGGAGTGGTGCCCCCCCTGGAAGTCCCGGGGTTGGTGGTCCTCCTGGCGCCGCGGGTCCTTCTTGTTCCTCTGTCTCACTTTCTGACATCCCATCTGCTTCCCTGCCTACAAGTGCCCCTTCTCCCCCTCCGGCCTTGGGTCTGGATCCTTGCCTACTCGTCTCTCGGGTGGGGGGGGATGCCCCGAAGGAGAGGAGGAAGCGTCGCGTGGTCGGAGTCCTTCCGACCCGACCCTGATTGCTGCTCGCCTTGCTTCCCCTTCTTCCCCGTCTCACCGGAGGGGAAGCGGCGCGCTGTTCCTGATCCGCTCGGGACTTCCCCCCCCCCCTATACGGAGCGCTGGTGGGGCGTCACCTCCCGGTGCCCCGACCAGTGTCCGGGTGTCGGTCGAGGTGCATTGCCCCATGACACCCTCGATTACTGACTCTGTTCCCATGATAGACCCGGTCGAGAGGGGCCTGGCCCTCCTTCATGGAGTCTCTCTCTCTCTCCGGCTCCTGCTGAGAGTGGTCGGGTCTCTCCCCTGGATCTACCTCTCCCACTTGTGGTCGACCTTTCCTCTCCCCCCCGTCAGTGCTTGTCTGGTTTGACGAGCCCTCGACAGCTGTTCCCCCCGGTCCCCCTCTTGTGGGGAGTTGGGGGTTTCGGCTGGGCCCGACTCGTCGTCTCTCCCCCGCCGGAGAGCCCCCCTCTGACCTCCCTGTTCTACTCTCCACTTCTCGTCCTACTACGGGTGCAGCAGATGCGGAGTCGGTGGCCCCTACCCCCCCAGTTCTGGTGAGTCGGGGAAACCGATTCCGTCCATGGTTACGGACCGTTGAGTTTGCTGCTCAGCTTGGTCCGTGGCTATTTCGCTGTTTTCTCTGCCTCTTATAATGCCGCTTCCCTTACAGTTCCATCTTGCATTGGAACTGTAGGGGGCTTTTAGCTAACTGGGAGAACCTTGCCTCCCTGCTGAGAGCGAGCGGCCTTCCTGTGTTTGTCCCAGGAGACTATCCTGGCTGCGCGGGACTCCCTCGTCTCTCTGGATATGTTGGTTTCCCTTGCACCCCGGATGAGCGCACACGCCGGCGGGGTGCGGCGATTTACGTGCATCATTCGTTACCATCGCGTGGTGTGCCTCTTCGCACTTCCTTGCAGGCTGTGGCTGTGCGGCTCTTTTTAGATCGCCAGTACACTGCCTGCTCGGTTTATATTCCTCCTCATGACCCTCCTTCTCGCGACGCGGTTCGCGATTGGTGCTGCAACTACCCCGACCGTTTCTCCTCCTCGGGGACTTTAACAGTCGCGACCCGGCTTGGGGTGATGTTCGGTCGACTAATGTTGCTGGATTTTACTCTCCTTAATGGAGGAACTTTCCTTTGCGTGTCTCAATTCCGGTGAACCTACTTACTTCCACGAACCCACGGGTTCATTTACCTGTATTGATCTCTCCTTGGTGTCCCTCGATGCCTTACTCGATTTTTCGTGGAAGGTGTTGGGGGACTCTTATGGCAGTGATCATTACCCAGTCTGTCTTGAGCCGGTCGGTCCGCAGCCGGGCGTTTCGTCTCGACCGAGGTGGTGCCTTGCGCGGGCTGACTGGCCATCTTTCAGAGCTCGTTCCGTCATTGTCCGTTCGGTATTGAGCTTTGGCTCGGTGGATGAGAGCTTGGAGTTCTTCGAGCGGGTGGTGATGGGCGTCGCGGAGGACTGTATTCCTCGATCTTCCGGTAACCCGCGGACTCGTAGCGTCCCGTGGTGGACTCCAGCATGTCACCAGGCGGTGTGCGAGAGGAAGAGGGCAACGCGCCGCTTCCACCGCACCCGGCGCGCGGCCACTTGATTGAGATGCGGCGGGCGAAGGCTTTCGCCCGCCGGACTCTCAAGTTGGCCCGTCGGGCCTCTTGGCGTGCTTTTGTGTCCGGCATCTCCTCATCTACCCCTTCTGCTGCTGTGTGGCGGAAGGTACGTAGTATCGAGGGGAGCCGGTCCCTGCTAGTCGCCCTGTCCTTCGGGACGGGGACGGCTTCCTTTCGGATCCTGCTGCTGTGGCTGATCGGCTGGCCGGTGCTTTTGCTGCGGTTTCCCGTTCGCCTTCAGCTGCGATCGCCCTTTATCGGAGGTCACGTTCCCGCTCCTGGGAACGAGCCCTATAACCATCTCTTTTCCGATGCGGGAACTTCGGGCTGCTTTGGCAACCCGTCGTTCTTCCGCTCCTGGCCCTGATGACATTCCGTATGACTTTCTTCGGAATCTGCACCCGATGGCCCTGCACTTCTTGCTGGATCTTTTCAACCGGATGTGGGTTGAGGGGTCGTTCCTTCCCGTTGGAGGGAGGCGATTGTGGTCCCGATACCTAAGCCGGGGAAGGATCCGGCGGAGTGGCGAGCTATCGGCCTATTGCTTTGACGAGCTGCTTATGCAAGCTCCTCGAAAAGATGGTGGCCGTCCGACTTTCCTTTACACTGGAGTCGCTTGGGTTATGCCCCCGACCCAGTATGGTTTTCGTCGATTTCGGGGTACTCTGGACCCCCTTCTCCTCCTTGGCCATGATGTACGGGAGGCATTTTCCCGCCGGAATCTTGTTCTGGCCGTCCTTTTTTGACGTCCAAAAGGCCTATGACACGACCCGTCGGGGAGTGGTCATGGACCGTTTGAAGTCTCTTGGTTTTGTGGGCTTTTTGCCCACGTTTCTTCGCAACTTCCTCTGCCGTCGCACTTTCCGCGTCCGTAATGGGGCGGCCCTATCTGCCCTGTATGTTCAGGAGGAGGGGTGCCCAGGGGTGTGTTGAGCGTCTCATGCTTCAACCTAGTTATGTCTGCGCTACCGGGAGCTCTTCCGCCCGGTGCGCTGTTCCATCTATGCAGATGATCTGGCTGTCTATGCCGCGGGGACGAGTCCCCCCCTCGTGGAGAGGCAAGTCCAACTCGCGGTCAATCGGGTTGAACGCTGGGCGTCGTCGGTGGGCCTTACGTTGTCTTCTCCGAAGACTTCGTGTGTGGCCTTCCTTCCGTCGAGGAGACGGGGATCCGGCGCCATCCCGGCCTTTAACCTTACACTCGGGGGTCAGCCTCTGGCCCTCGTTTCATCAGTACTCTTTTTGGGTATGGTTTTCGACAGCCGTTTGAGCTGGGTTCCCCACCTTCGCCGGCTGCGCGAGTCCGCGAGACGTACCCTGGATTTGCTGGGGCATCTGTCGCATACTACATGGGGCGCGGATAGGCGGACGCTCCTCCGTTTGTACGTGTCCCTGGTACAGTCCAAATTAGACTATGGGAGTGTGGTGTATGGCTCCGCCTCCCGCACGGCCCTTCGGATACTGGATCCGGTCCTCTCTAGAGGACTGCGCATGTCATGTCATCTGGCGCCTTCCGCTCCTCTCCGGTTGATAGTCTGCAGGTGGAGTGCGACATCCCTCCCTTGGAGGATCGGAGGTCGTTCCTCGTTGCTAAACACTATCTCCGGATCCTCCGTCTTCCCACCTCTCCTCTGTTCCAGGTGGTTGAGAGGGGCGTTCTGCCGGGATGGGGGTTGGTATTTCACCGACACGGTGACCTCCCTCCTCGATGGTATGGGCACTCCCCCTCCATCCGTTATACCGGTCTCTTTCAGTGGTGTTGCACCTTGGGAGAGCACCCCTGTTGCGTGCTGTAGGGCGTTGCGCCCCGTTCGCAAGACCGAGTCGGACTCTGCCTTGCTTCGGTCTCTTTTCCTGCAGCATGCGGCGTGTCACTCTGCATGTGTTGCGATCTTCACGGATGGTTCGAGGTCGTCGGGGGGCGTTGGATCCGCGGCTGTTCCCCAGTCGTCTGTCCTTGCTCCCCGATGTACCCGTCTCCCTGATGAGGCTTCCGTTTTTACGGCGGAGCTCTATGCCATTCTGAGCGCTCTGGAGGTGGTGCGGGAGCATCCGGATGGGTCGTTCGTCATCCATTCGGATTCCCGCAGTGCCCTGGATGGCCTGGAGTGTTTTGACTCTGTCCACCCGCTGGTCCGACGAATCCAGCTACTGTACCATACTCTTGTCGCTTTCGGTGGCAAGGAGGTGGTATTTTGCTGGGTCCCAGCACATGTTAACGTGGCTGGAAATGAGGCTGCCGATCGAGCTGCCCGTTCCGCGTGCCGACTGCAGGTTTCACCTGTGTCCCTCCCTTTTTCTGATTATATCCCTGGCTTCCGTAGGTTTTTGCGCTCCCGGTGGCAGAGTCGCTGGGATGGCGCTACGGACAACAAACTTTGCAAGATTAAACCCAAGTTGGGATGTTGGGCCTCTTCCTTCCATCGGTCGCGCCATAAGGAGGTGGCTCTGGCCCGCCTCCGTATTGGCCACACCCACCTGACCCATGGCTATTTGATGGCCGGGGATCGGGTGCCCGATGTCCCAATTGTGACGTCCTCCTTACAGTTGCCCACCTTCTGGTGGAGTGTCCGCTTTACTCTGCGCTGTGCGCAGAGTATTTTCCCTTTTTGGAGAACGTTGGGCTTTGTGATAGGCTTGGCGCTCTTCTGTCTGAAGGTTCCTACTTTTCGATAACCGGGTTGTTCTCCTTCCTCTTTCGCTCCCGACTTCTTTACCGGCTGTGACCCCACTATGATCTTTTTGCTTTTCCCCCACCTCCTCCTCCTCCCCCCCCCGTCTATTGTTCATTTCCGTTAGTTGTTCCATACTCTTCGTTCTGTGTTCGCTCTGCTATCCACCTTTCTTTTGGTGGCCATGAGCGGTCATTCTTTGAAACAAAAAAAAAAAATATATATTATATACAGGGTGGGCCGTAAGTTTCCATACATAGGAAAAATAAACATTTTTTTATGGACAACCATTTTTATTTATAATAATATGCTCTACATGGTTGCCATTGTTTTGAAAACACATTTCAATACGTGTTCCCCACTGTTGATGAACACGCATTAGCACAGTTGACGTTATGCTTGTAATGGCGTTGGTGATACGTTCCTTTAGATGATTTATGTCTCGTATCTTTTCCTGATACACCATGGCCTTCAAGTGCCCCCAAAGATAGAAATCAAGGGGGGTGAGATCTGGGGATCTGGGAGGCCACTCCACAGGACCACGCAGACCAATCCAAGCATCCGGAAACTGCTGCTGATCCAAATACCGACGCACGTGAAGACCATAATGAGGTGGAGCTCCATCTTGCTGGAAGTAAACTGGGAAGTTACCTTCCTCGTTTAGCAGGGATGGGAAAATCTCTTCTTGCAACATGTTAAGATACCTTTCGGCATTAAGATTTCCACTGACAAAAATTGGTCCAATAATTCTGTCACCCCATATCCCGGCCCACACCATCACTTTACCGGCACCTTGCATCTTCGTCGGACTCAGCCAGTTAGGGTTAGCATTACTCCAATAACGTATGTTTTGCCGATTAACCTCTCCATTGACGTAAAAATTTGCTTCATCAGTAAACAAGATCTTACGTCGAACGCATATTCTTAGGGTATCTGAAACATAAAAACAAACGTTTAATTTTTCCTATGTATGGAAACTTACGGCCACCCTGTGTATATATATATATATATATATATATATATATACATACACACACACACACACACACACACACACACACGGAACAGTAGGTGAATAAGGTGAATAATCATCGAAAATATTTGACACTTTCACAGAAAACTGGGTTACAGATAATGAACTGTCTAATCAGGGGCTATGTTTCATTTCTTCCAAAGGCTGACTAATCAGAGGAAGGAAAATATTTTCACACTTTAAATCCGGTACTATATATGAATGTATGGTGGTATACAACTTGAATCCATTAAAACATTCATATAAGTGCGTTAAGTATTTTCAAAGGAGAAAATGGCTAGTTTTGCTGTGGTAGGCAATTCTCCCAGAGGCTTGCTTAATTTAAGCCTATTTGTAAAAAAAGAAAAATTGCAAATGATCCCGAGGTCCCGGTGCAAAATTTTACAATTTTGATACTTTTCAATATACCATACTAGTACTGTACTGTACTGTACTGTACCCAGGGACGTAGCCAAGTGGGAGCGACAGAGCCCCCCCCGGAAAGTCCAGGAAAATATCTGTGGTAATTACAACCAAGGTTCACTACCAAACTATAACATTTAACAATTTGGTGTGTATATATATATAAAATATATTTTGCATATTTACTAAAGTATTCGATTTTGATTTAGTAAAGTAATTGCGTATTTGATAAAGTACATATTTTTTTTGTCAAGTAGCCCCCAAATTTTTTTCCATGAGATTATCCTGTTTCAAACTATATAGTATGTTAAACAGATGTGCGTTTCTTCTGTCTCAACTGATCTAGCCGTTTCTGCATCCGTTTGACTTGCCTTATACGTGAGAGTTTCATTTGGATCTCTTCTAATGATTTCGTTATTCATAGATATGTTATACTGTTAAACGTGTATACGCTAAATTGTATGCATGAAATCAATAAATGTGTGAATAAAAGTTATTTCCCTTGTTAAATATGAATACTATAGGATCAATACTCTATTTCAAATTTCAGAGAATACAAGTAATTACATCATAATATAGCTTAGATTCCGCCAATGTGACTGTCCTATCCAAACTTTTGTTGGAAAGGGTACATATTTCATGTGGATGGCTGTATAATGGATGTTCAAAAATGGCAGTTGCACTGACATTTTCAGACAGTTTTTACACCAAACAAAATAAGTTTAAAATGCGCTGGCTTACGGGGCTTCGCCTCGGACCCCGCTGGGGGAGCTTCCACCTCTCCCACCAGACCCCCTAACTGTATGGGCTCGCCCGATTCACCACGGAACCTGACGAACGTAGCTCAAGTTCCCCCCCCCCCCTCTTGGGACATTCCTGGCTACATCCCTGACTGTACCTCGATACAGTGCGATATTCCTAAACTTTAATCTCGGGGGCAAACCGTGCCAAATTTTGTAGGTTTGTGCAAAAACGGTATCAACAGCATCCACACAAGTCCATATATATTTTATATTTTTTTTGCAGAGTTGTCGAATGATAGCATCAACGAAAAACTGAAGTTACAAACGTTTAGAGAAGGGTTCTTTGTCAATGAAGTAAATTCAATCTATACTCCCGTACTTCCGTCTGAAACCACCAATTCTCCCACATTCATAAGTACAAGTAAGAAATAGATTAAGAAAAGTTTAATATGGTATTGACTTCTCACACATTCATATGAAAGTTGTTAATTGTTTTTGAATGAACAGATCTCTCGACAATCTCTATGCACTCTATTCAGTTCTTTGAAACTGATAAAACAGAGAAGTGTTACCCTATAAAGTACATAACAGAAAACGTATACTTGAAAGAAAACGGAAGCTCAAATTGTACATCGCATTAACTTAAATATTTCTCTAGTTATACAAAAACATTAAAATAAATATGAATATAACGTTCAGACAGGGCCGGATTAAGACCTTTAGAGGCCCTAAGCACTTAAAAGATTTTGGTGCCCCATATATATGTAATTCAAAATATAAACAAAAATAAACCATAAAATAAAATTTTATTTTTTGAAATGAAACAAAACTTACAGTAAGATGGAAAATAATGTTTATTTTTGTATACTTCCACTTCATTTATATTTGAAAAGTTTTCTCCTACTTTTTTTAATTGCAAAGTCTTTGATCAGATCCTCAAAACTAATCTTACGTAACACATCTGCTTCTATACTTAGTAGAGATAAGGCATCCAGCCTGCCTTGTTGCATAGTTGTTCTGTTGGTATTTTTAATATACTTCAACTGAGAAAATGAACGCTCAGCTGAGCAATTTGTGACCATTAATGTTAAAAATATACGAAAGGCAATTTCTACATTTGGGAAGGCACACTCAATATTGTCTTCTACAATTATTTTATAAAGTTCAGCATGACTGAATCTTGTTTTTACATTTTTTTTTGCACTGAACTTATGGCACACATATGAGTGAAACTGCTGAAGCTCAGCAGAGAAATTAGTGTTCAAGTCCTCTGGGTAAGCATCAATCATCTTTTTACAACCCTGAGAATACCTTTCAATTTCAGTAGATGATGAAGTGGTGACATTATGTGGCACATCACTTAGAAAAGAAAATCTCTGCTATTTCTTTGTATATATCTCCTCTTCTTCTCATCTCAGTTTCAAGTTTGTCAACAATTGTGTAAAAGGTGGTGATAAGAAATCCGACAATGGAAAATTTCTGTGGTGCCCCTCTTCCCTTGATGCCCTAAGCACGGGCTTATTTTGCTTAATGGTTAATCCGGCCCTGCGTTCAGAAATATAAATTTTTTCATCTGTGAAAAAATATACAGTTACAACTTACGTAACTCTTAACATTAATTACACTATATCAAACTCGACAATGTAAAGCTAAAAAAAACAGCTGCAGTAAATAGATAGTTAATTTTGTTGACTAATTTCTCCCTTCCGGATGGGTTGTCTGTTTTTTGTTATTAATATTATTGAATGTATGTACGAACTATATCCTTCAGACAAGAAAACTTTATCTTTTTATCATGAATTTTATCATTTAAATTCAACTTGTGTCCATATGTGTTTATAAATCATTCGTCAAAACAAGTTTCGTAATTTTTTATTCAGGCCACTGCTAAGTTTTTAGTTTACTAAATAAAAAAATGTAATAACTTGACATATATTTTGCATAAAATATTTTTCTTATTACTTCAGAATCATTTAAATATTAACACACATTTATAACGTGTAATATAAGTGTGTGTGTGTGTGTGTGTGTGTGTTAACAGTGGCCCTAACGCCAATGGCGTTTTTATTACCATCTCTGGCGGGTGGATTTCCTCACATTGCCTTTCCAATTGGAGGGTAATAAATAATTCAGATTTTTTAGATGATAAAAAGATCCCGAGTCGAAATTTCACAATTCTTGGAAGGTAATTTATTTCTTTATTATTTGTAAGATTTGATGGTATACTTCCGATCAGAGTTGTTGTTTTTTTTAACTTGCGGAAATCAGTGTTAAATCAGGTACTTTGGTACTTATGTATGTGTTAAAAATTATAAAAAAAAATCTGGAATAATTTCTTACTTTTTTTATTTCACACCAAAATATATAAGTACTGTACCGAATTTATGTTGCTTACTTTAGAAGTAATGATTCCGGCAAGTGAGAATAGGTATTTGTCCCACTACTGAAAAGTATACCACCTTAATTCACACACACACACACACACCACACACACACACCACACACACACAACTTCGCGGGGTGCAATTTTTTCTTTTCTAGCTCCATAAAGTCCTTACGAAAAACTAGTCGCTGGATTATTATAGAAAAATAATCAAAATGAAGTTTTCCAAATCTGATTTTAATTTTGTATTAAATGTAAGATAATATAATCGTGATAAATGCAAAGAAATTAATAGCGGGAATAGAACGTCGGTTTTTTTTTTATAGAATGTAAATAAATAAATAAATAAAAAAAAAATTTTTAGTTCAACTTCAGATTAAAGTATTAAGATGATTATGGGGTTCCACTGAAACAAAACTCACCTTTTGTAATTAATACGTATAATATAGGTTTCATTATTTCACTAATAAGACGCGAGTTATGTTGGGAATTATTTGCTTAAATGAAATGATTAGATAATCTCGTCTTCAAAACTTAGGTTCGTTAACGAATATGGGAATATATTTAGATAATGACAATAATAATAACTGGGAAATCTATCTTTTTTTTTTTTTTTTTAGTGGAATTGTAATTATTTGTTTTTGCAATAAAATTACGCAGAATTTGGAAAATACTTTCATTTTATATAAAAATTCTATTGTCGTTTGACATAAATTAACACGATTTATATCTACAAGTTGTGAAAATAAATAAGTAATATGTGCCTCGATGGTGTAGTGGTTAGCGTCGCTGACTACGAATCCATCGGCCCGGGATCGAGACCAGGTGACGCGCAGCAAAACGCAGCTGTTCATCCTTCCACACAATAATAAAAAAAAACTGGTTGATAGATAAATGGGTAGCCTAGTAAGACGCTAGACTGCTGACTGTAGGTCTATGGAGTAACTAGCTTGACCTTCGTCAGAATGAACAATTCGGACTGTGTAGGTGGGTGGATGGTTTTGTTCCTAATTTTAGAAACGAAATAGAAGCAGAGTGGAATGAGAGAAGAGGCAGATTTTGTACTGTCCTAGCTGCGGTGGGACGGGGGGGAGGGGGCATGAAAACGAGGATGGAATGCGAGGCCCCAAACTTTTTAATGTCCTGCCAAAAGAAGTGAGAAACCTCCAGCACACCGACCTGAATAATTTCGAGAACCAGTTCAACAGGTTCCTACGCAAAGTCCCTGACTATCCATGCGTGGCTGGCCACGAGGGGGCAGGAGGAGATCGGAAAACAATTCCCTCCTCCACCAAATCCTACAAATGAGGCGGGATGCCACAGAGAGGGGTCAGGTCGATCCTGAACCGTCGTTCGAACCTTCATAAAGTATCATAATATATATATATATATATATGTGTGTGTGTGTGTGTGTGTGTTTGTTGGCTGGAACCTTTCTGTACTGTTGCGCGGTACCAGACTAATCTATAATTTTGAGTAAAGTTTATTTCAGTATTGGAAATATAAAAGCTAAATTTATCACTGCAAAACCCACAATTATATTTACAAGAAGGTTAAGACTAAAAGCAATTCGATTATATTATAGGGAGTAAAAGAAAAAGAAAAAAAGTGATTGGCTTAGGTTCGAATATTAAAATACTAAAATATGAACAATATTTGGCCAAATTTTTTTTTTTTTTTTTTATGGATTTTTGGGATAATTATTCTATTGAATTTTTTTTAATCTAGAGTTTAATATTAAAATAGTAACGTTTCCTCTAATGAGATTTGAATTAAGAGTAGAGGAATGTCCCTGACCTAACACAAAATCATTACTACTTTTATATATGTATATATATATATATATATATATATATATATTTACACACACACACACACACACACACGAGTATATACTTTTATTTATTTTGAATTTACATTAAATGCAAATGTCATTTTATGAGGTATCGGATATATTTAATTTTTTAAATTTTTTATTTTTTGTTAATTTTAATAATAGTTCTGGTTTTTATTTTGTGCATCAGTTGTTTGCTTTGTGCGTTTATTATATACGTTTCATTTAAACACAATACCGTCTGAAAGTGCCTTTATCGCACGCAGTCTTACGATACGTTCAAAAGATTTTAAAGAAAATACAAAATGTACGATAATAAAAGTTGTATTTATGTCCAATATCGTTATTATTAAGAGTATATATTTATTTATTTATTTTTATTTTCATTTACATATAACAATTTATTTATATATAGTTATTTTAACCTATTTTACGATTTGTAAACAAAGTTGGAGAGTCGTAAAAATTTCTCTGACAATCTTTGAAGCGATTTTACTGTTGGTATCTTCAGTGTGAAGTTGATAAACACCTTTTCTGAACCTTCTCTCTCTCTCTCTCTCTCTCTCTCTCTCTCTCTCTCTCTTTGTGTCTCTCTCTCTTTGATAAGAGAAAAAACAGTTATTACGAAATTGGTTTTGTTCTCGTAATTTTTTTCGGCTCTGAAATTACGTCAGTAAATGGCATTGTGTATTTTTGTTTATAATTATGATAATTATATTATATATGAATATTTTTGTCGAAATAAAGAAATATATATATATATATATAATATATATATATATATATATATATTATATATATATATATATATATATGCACTAAAATCACAAAATAACACGTGACCTTATTAATAAGCAAACAACCACAGGGAAAAGGAAACACACAGTCCGAGCGCTTTGTGTTTCCTTTTCCCTGTGGTTGTTTGCTTTATATATATATATATATATATGTTAAACACAGACCGTGCATGGAACAAGGAACTCTTCTGGGAAAATTAAATCCACTATAGTCCGAATAAGTAATGGTAAATGACAAATACCATAGTTTTTCTTTTTCATGATGCTAGCCCGACGTGGGCAACGGGTCTCTCGCAGAGAGATCCCATAAATATAGCTTCCCTCACCAGCTATCTGCAAAGCAGACAGGATCCAGCTTTGGGACATGGACCTAGGGTTTAAAGCAAGCCTAGTCCCTACATTCAGAACCTCTATATAAGTAAAAGACTCGTTGCATTCACGTCGGATTGAATAAACAAAGAAAAAGGGGTAACTATTGTATTTTTAGCCAAAAAAACCAAAACTTAAACCTCAACCGGGACATTGAGCGTCCACTTTTCAAGGCACGTAACACGTCCGTTTAATATACACAAACTCAGAATTTCTTTATTAAATTAAGAGAAGTGGTTTGATTTGCTTTCGCGGAAGCAAAACCACTCGTAGAGAACTATAAACACCTTTTGAGATAATTTGTGACGTTTGATGAAAATGCTGCGAAGATAATGATTAAGTTTCGGATTCCTCGCGTACCACCACGATAACGGAGAGTTACGAAACCTGATTACGCCATATTGTCCGTGAGCCAGACCCCAAATTTTGATCAATCGATACCACTACAGCGAACCAGATGAAACGATCCTTTTTGGAAAGCTTATTATAATCTGTAGTTTCCAAATATGCTTGCTGGGCATCTGTATAGCGTTTTAGCGTAAATCTTTATCGAACATAGGCACCTAATATTTCAGTATTGGGCGCAAACTTAAAATGCTGATAAAACAATGAAGCTACTCTTTTGAAATGTCCAGCAAGCATTATCATCATCTACTTAGCATCCTTCATCCTCTCATCCTTCATCCTTCATCCTTCATCATGGCATGAGGGACGTTTGGTTTCCTCGAGTAGTACCGAACCGATCAACCCTTCTGGCCCACGGACTAATACATATTGCGTGTTTGTGTTACTTAAAATAGGTGGCCATTTCTATCAATGAATGCGAAACTATTAAAATTCCGGATTTACTGTGGGATTGGCTGGCCGAAATTAGATTTTATGGGGAATCATAATAGTCCCCCTCCCCCCGTCTTCCCCCATCAATCAATTTTTTATGGTGAATGGGAGAGACATCTGGCTTGTTTTCAGTGTATATATATATATATATATTATTATATATATATATATATATGTATATATGTATATGTATATGAAAATTAAAAAAGTTTATTGACAAACCAATAGTCCATATGATAAATAGTAATAATACAAACTAAAAATAAAATACAATGAAAATTCAAGTACAAAGAATAGAAATATAATTGATGAAAAATGGCAATGTTGAAGTTAAGTGGAGCTACTGACAAAAGTATTTATTCTATGAATTCCATAGCTTAAAAGACGTATGGCATCACTGATGAATGGTTTGGATAACCGAGTTTGCTGATTTTGTAATTCTTTGTATTAAACTGTATTGAGCACTCCTCGTGGCCTTAGGGAGGATCGAGAAGTTGTGGTTAGCAAACATTTGCGAAGCTGAGCATCTCGGGGGTTAACTTAAGTAGGAATCTGAAATATCTGTTGTATAGCAAATTTAGAGTTCTGCCAGACCCTTCATAATTCACCCGGAGTTGCTGCCCATATACAGGGTGTCCCAGAATTAACTATTTCAATGAAATCGGACAAATTTTTAAAAACACACTTTTATTTATGTTTATCATGTTTAATATATGTTAAAAATGTATAAATTTCTAAATTTTTTTCATAATTTTATTTTCATAATTTTTTCATAGTTTTATTTTCATTCTCTTTCAGAACCCTATTAATAATGAATACACAAGAACGCATCTTTGTTGTAACATCCCGTATGAAAGGAATGCAATGTAATGAAATCAGAGAAAAATTTACAAAAAGATTCCACAGAACCGGTCCTACAGACAAAGCGATTCTGTGAACTTGTGAACAAATTTAAAAGAAACTGGATCCGTACACGACGAGGTGGGAAGAGACGCCCAAGGACAGCACGTAACAGTACCGAACAGGTACGACAATTGTTTGAGGATGAACCAACACAACTTCGGTTAGGGAGGCCGGTCGAAGACTCAACATATCCAAGACAACAGTTCATAGAATCTTGCGTTCGACACTGATGAAAAAGGCTTATCACATTCAAGTAAATAAAGTTTTGACTTATGATTTATAAATCTATTTGTTTTTGTATCATAATTTAGTAATAAACACAAAATTGTCAGTTTTTATTAAATTTGTCCGATTTCATTGAAATAGATAGTTAATTCTGGGACACCTTGTACTATATTAGTGAGGAAGGTACGAAAAAGTGCGTCTTTGGCTTCACTTGTACAAAACCGGAAGTTCCTTAATTTGCTTCAGCACAAAGGCTTCGAGATTTTCTTATAGCTGAGTAATCAGTAATCACTCAAGGAGCTGGTGATAATTTGACCCAAATACTTAAATTCTTGTACTTCCTTTGTTGGTTCATCCTCAATTTTGAAACTATTATCAGCTGGCTGATTAGAGCTATTGGGAAAGAATTACACAATCTTAGTTTGTGTAACATTAAAAAGAATATCATGTTTCTGTGAATATAATTCGCAGACTTTTAGGAGACGATCCAGACCTTTTAGCAGGTCTTATTAACACCATATCATCAACAGAGAGTAAGTTATTTATCCTCGTGTTATCTCTACAGCATACAATTTTTGTCTCATTAAGTGAAGCAGCAGAGGAGAGAGCAAGGAGCCTTTCCTTACTCCATAGGAGAAACCAAAACACTCGGACAGTACATCCCCCCCCCTAACCGTAAAAGATTGGTATGTACACCAAAATTTCAGTAAATTCATTGTGCTCTAGTTTTTTAAATAAAATACTGTGGATATCACTATCCATATGCCTTGCTTATATCCAGGAAACGGCTGTAAATAGTTGAATTACTGTCAATGTACTGTGTGTGTGTGTATAATATATATATATATATATATATCCCTTTGCTTTGTCCGGAGCGATAGGGCGCGTCCCTCTGTGGCGAATGTGGGAATACACCTTTCTTCGGTGTAAGGGCTTTCTCTGCCCTCGTGGACCATTGGGCCCGTTTGGGGACCCGGCTGATCTCCTGCTTCTTTTTCTTTCTTTCTCCTTTAACCCATTCTTTCTGGCTTCTCTGTTTTTTGGCTGTTCTTTGGACCTTGATTTTGACCCTTCCTTGGCCCTTGGGTGTGGGAGGTGGTTGCCCTGCACCCTTGTCGCTTTCCAACCAAACCCAAACCCTGTCCCTGCCACTTTTCACCGCGCGTTGGATGAGAGTGGCCGCCTTTCAGGCACAGGGACTGGGTGCGGGTGTATCTCCCCTGCGTGACATCTATCGGCGGTGGGACCAAGTGTGCCCACACTTCGCCTTTCCCTTGTTGGAGTCGGTGGTGGCTGGATGCGCGCGGGGGATGAAGTTTTTTTTGTTTGCTATGGACACTTCTCCCCCTCGGCTTACGACTACTGCTTCTCATTCCCGGACTACTTCTCTCAACACTCGGGTGGTGGGCAACCAGGCCCTCGAGTCCTTTACCACTGGAAGACCGCAACCTAATGGGGTTGACCCCCCTGTGGAAGCGGAACGCTTGCACTCTCCTTTTCCGTTGCCGACCCCAGTCCGTCCCTCGACTACGCCCTTGGACCTACACTCTCTGGAGCAGGGGTCTCGCCCCAGCCCACTTCAGCCACCTTCGGGCAAGTCAAGTTCCACCGAGGACTTGCCCCCACAACCCGGCTTCTTGCTCTCCCCATATGCCCCCTCACCCGCCGTCAGCCCACCTCCCCACGGAGAGAGCCTCGCGGCGGACGGGGGAGCCGGCATTCACGGCCGTCCTATCGACCGTTGAATATCCCAGTCCATTTCGACTCTACAGCCTCCCCTCCCTTCCAAGTATCCACAAATTCCTGGTGATTCGGCCTACATCTGGGTCCCTCCCGAACAACTCTGAACGGACGTTCCAGGCGATCCGAACCCACAGCAACTCCAGCCGCTATGACGTACGCCCACAGAGGGATGGCTCCCTCCTCGTAAAATCACGCTCAGCCGCAGAGACGAAAGCCCTACTCTCCATCACTGAGGTCCTTGGATGCTCGGTGTCCGTTTCCCCACACCCTCGCCTGAACCAGAGTCAGGGCACTATTTACGCCACCCGCCTATTGTCGGTCGCAGTGAACGAGCTCCTGGAGGACCTCGCACCCCAAGGAGTACTAAGATCTATCGTTTCACATCCCGACAGGGAGGCACCCCCTCCCCCACCCCACGTCTGCTCCTTACTTTAACTACACTAATCCCCCCGGCCGCATTGTATGGGGTATGGGAGACCGCGCCTCATGCGAGTTTTCTATCCGCCCATACGTCCCAGACCCGACCCGTTGCTTCAAATGCAATAAATTGGACACGTAGCTCCGCTTGTCGACAGCCGCATCATTGTGTTCACTGTGGACGACTCGCTCACCCTGACAGGTGCCCCAACACACCCAAATGCTCCAACTGTGAAGGCGCACACCCCTCTTCATCCCGAGAATGCCTTTTCTTCAGTTCGAGAAGGAGGTCCGGCCTACAGGTGACGGACTTCCTTAGCCCCCGTGAGGCACGAGACAGGGTGCGGAGTCGGGAGGTGAGGCCGGGGGTGTCCTATGCCGCTGCTCTCGGCTCTATCATCTCGGCACGCCGCCCTGGCCTGCCGCCGAAACCCCCCCCAGCCACTGCTCCTGTTCCCCACAAGCAAATCCTCGCAGGACCCGACGGTCCCCTGTCCCCCCACCGTTCCTCTTCTTCCCGCACCTCACCTGCCACGAATCCCCCAGGAGTCTGGGACCAGGGCCAGGTCCCAGCCACCTCAAACCCTGCCTTCCCAGTACTCCCTGTACACGCCCGAACCTGCCGCCCGGAGCAAGCCGTCGAGGCGGAGACGCCGGAGCGTGTCACCAGACCCTCCGGCCTCCAACGTCTCTCTCCCTCTTCCCCTAAGACCAAGAAGACGGCTCGGACCCTTACACCGCCCACCACGTCACTATGTCCATCTCTCCCCATCGCAGAAGTCCCACCGTTCTACCCCCACAGACTCTGACAATAGTGGCCGAAATCCACGACCCGCCCGTACGACGAGACCCAGCCCAGTGGATCCAGTGGATGCGGCTCTGGCGCAGCTGCACGGTGTGACCGAGGGAAGCTCGGCGCGCGCCCACGCCCATGAGTCTCATGGATCTGCCCTTGCCTCCTGGTGCCATTTTCTCCACCCCTCCACGAGACCACTCTGGTTCACCTCCTTCCACCCCCATCGTACCTACCCCCCAACATCCCCGGCCCCCCCTTATCAGCTACCCTGAGTACGCCCTCCCTCCCACCCGCCCGGTCTTTTTGGTCACCTCCGCCGTGAGACCCCGGACAGGCGGGGTAGCGCCTTTTGGGGTTAACGTGCCCCCCCTGGCCCGACCATAGAAGCCCGACAAGGCACTTCTGACCCGCTCAGCCCACGATGTTCCTCTGCCTGCCGTGATCCACGCCTCCGGTCTCGCTCGGCCGACTCGACCCCGCAACCTCCGCAGGGTTCGACAGGCCGACCGATTCCTTCCCTGGTGAACGGTAGATAGCCAGCCATGCTCCCGACCCAGCCTTCATTTCGCGAACTCCAGATCTCCCTTCACACTCCAACCTCCTAGCGCCTACACCTTTACCCATCCCCCTTCATCAACTAATGGATCCCCCGAAAACCACAATAGTCCACTGGAACTGTCGAGGAATATTTGCAAACTATGAAGGCCTTAACTCCTTGATTGCCACTTCCCGTCCGGTGTGTGTCTGTCTCCAGGAGCTAATCCTGGGGACCAGGCCCATGCCCTGCCCCACTGGTTATTTTGCGTCGCCACCCCGCCTCCTACCTGCACTCGAAGGGGAGCTGCCATCCTCGTCCACCACGCAGTCCCCTTCTACAATCTCTCCATCCGGTCCCCGCTACAGGTGACTGCCGTCCGGCTCTCCCTGGATAGACAGTACACCATTTGTTCAATCTACCTCCCCCCACGCTCAAGTCTCCCGCGACGACCTGGTGGAAGTCGTGGAACAACTCCCCAGGCCCTTCCTACTACTGGGCGATTTCAATAGTCGTCACCCCTTGTGGGGCGACACACACCCACCTATATGGCCCCAACCCTGATATCCGTCATGACCGAGCTCTCCTTCGAGTGCCTCAACGATGGCTCTCCTACATTCTACCATGCCACCACCTGCACTCCATCCTGTATAGACCTGTCCCTCGTTCAACTGATGCCCTCCTAGACTTCACGTGGCAAGTCCTCCGAGAGGACATGGCAGTGACCATCTCCCCATTCTACTCACCCTCAATCGACCCGACCAGACGTACGGGTACCGGTAAGGTGGGTTACCACCAACGCGAATTGGGCCCGCTTCCGCGACAACACATATACCACCCTTACAACTGCCCACTTCCCATCCATCGACGAGTGCATCGCATACTTCGAGTCCGTCGTTCTAACGGCCGCAAGCACAAGCGTACCACAATCCTCCGCCTACCCCCGCGCCCGACGGGTTCCTTGGTGGACCCCGGAGTGCGCGGAGGCCGTGCGCGCCAAGAAGAAGGCAACTCGGCGCTTCTACCGGACGCGACTCCCCATCCATCGCACGGAGATGCAGCGGGTCAGGGCCATCGCCCGCCGCACAATGAAGACAGCGCGCCGAGCCTCTTGGCGTGCCTTTGTGTCCGGCATCACCGCCAACACACCTTCGGCTACCATCTGGAAGAAGGTGCGGGGCGTCGAGAGGCGACATGTCCCCTCCCGACCCCCGGTCCTCCGGACTAACGACGGACTCCTATGTGAGCCCAAGTCGGTGGCAGACCACCTTGCTTCTACCTTCGCCGCCGTTTCTTCCTCTGCAGCCAATCCGTACCCGCCCCTGACGATAGCCCCTCCCACCGTCCATAGACAGCACCTACAACCGATTGTTTACCATGCGTGAACTACAGCGGCACTGGCCTCTCGACGATCCCCTTGTCCCGGCCCGGACGGTATTCCGTACGGCATGATCCAACACCTCCACTCTACCTTACAAATTTTCCTGCTAGACCTATACAATCGCATATGGATAGAGGGTGCCTTCCCCTTTAGGTGGAAGGAGGCCCACGTCATCCCTATCCCCAACCCGGCAAAGATTCCCTGGACCCCACAAACTACAGACCAATCGCCCTGACGTGTTGTGCCTGCAAGATCCTCGAAAAAATGGTCGCTACGCGATTATCGTTCGTCCTTGAACGTACCAATTCCTTCCCGTCTACCCAGTCCGGCTTCAGACAATTCCGCTCCACCACTGATCCCCTCCTGCTTCTCAGCCGAGACATACAGGATGCCTTCGACAATAGACAGTTCGTACTGTCATTTTTTTGACATCCAGAAGGCCTATGACACCACCCGTCGAGCAATGATCCTCGGTCAGCTCCGACATCTGGGCCTCGTCGGAGCCATGCCTACCTTCATCAGGGGCTTCCTTCTTCTCGGACCTTTAAAGTCCGGGTGGGCTCAGTCCTCTCTGACACCTTTGTGCAGGAGGACGGGGTCCCACAGGGAAGCATCCTCAGTGTTCTCTGCTTCCGTCGTGATGAACACGGTCTCACAATGCCTTCCACCCACATCCGCTCTTCCATTTACGCGGATGACCTTGCAATCTACTTCGCAGGGCGAGAACCGTCTGTCGTTCAACGGCAAATGCAGCTCGCCATCTACCGGGTGGAAAGGTGGGCGACGTCGGTGGGTTTCCGCCTCTCCATCCCTAAGTCCAAGTGTATGGTCTTCAGTAGAAGAAGACCCACAACCCTTCCTCTACCCTCTGTACATTATACGGCAGTCCTCTTGAGGTGGTACCCTCCACGCGTTTTCTGGGCATGACCCTAGACCGACGGCTCAATTGGGTTCCCCATCTCAAGCACCTAAAGCAATCCCTTCGACGCCCCCTCGCTCTCCTGGATCACCTCTCTCACACCACATGGGGTGCAGATCGACGCTCTCTTCTTCGCCTTTATACTTCCATAGTACAGTCGAAGCTGGACTATGGTAGCGCAGTTTACGGTTCAGCCTCCAACGCCCGCCTCCGTATCCTGGACCCGGTACTTAATAGAGGCCTCCGCCTCGCCACCGGTGCTTTCCGCTCCTCCCCAGCCTCCAGCCTCCATGTGGAATGTGATCATCTCCCTCTCGCCCTCCGACGGGGTCTACTCCTCATGCGGACATACCTCCGTGCACAGAGGCTACCTTCTTCGCTTCTGGGCACGGCGGTTTTAGAACTACCACCTCAGGGACGGAGCTGGCACTTCACTGAAGCGGTCCGCTCTTTCCTTGATCTTTTCAACATGCCCGCCCCCTCAGTTATCCCCATTTCATTCAGCATCTACCCCCCTGGATCCTAACCCCTATCAAGTTTTGCAAAGATCTGTGTTCCCTACCGAAGACTACCACGAGCGCCATGATATACAGGTCACTTCCGCGAACACGCAACCCAACACCCGGACGCAATCGCCATTTACACGGATGGTTCCCGCTCGGAAGCTGGTGTGGCCTCCTCAGCGGTGATTCTGTCCCAGCCGCTCTCCCGGCGTCGGCCTGCCCCGCGAGGCCTCCGTTTTTTCGGCGGAACTTTTCGCCATTACGGAGGCCCTCGATATTGTGCGCACCCACTCTGCCAGCTCTTTGTCATTTATTCGGATTCCCAAAGTGCACTTCTCTCCCTAGAAAGATTTAACTCCCCTCACCCGCTCGTCTGTACCATCCAGCAACCTTCCACTTTTTAACGATCTTCCAACACAAGACAATCGCATTCTGTTGGGTCCCGGCTCATGTCGGCATCCAGGGTAACGAGGCGGCGGACCGCACAGCAAAGACGGCCTGCTTGCTGCCGGCCTCCTCCCGACCCCTCCCCTTCTCCGACTTCTTCCCGGCTTTCCGCTCCCACTTCCGCTCCATATGGCAGCGGGAATGGGACCAGGCCACACAAAATAAACTCCACACGATCAAACCGCAAATAGGATACTGGGCTCTTCATTCCACCGGTCCCGCCAAAAAGAAGTAATCCTAGCCCGTCTCCGCATAGGTCACACCCGCATCACCCACGGACACCTTATGGCGAAATCGCCAGCCCCGCTTTGCCTACCTGCCATACCCCTATCACTGTCTTACACCTCCTGGTGGAATGCTCAAAGTTGTCCGCTCTCCGTCGCAGGTGTTTCCCTCTCGGCCGAAAACCCCATACCCAACTGCCTACGATCCATACTCGCCGACGGCCCCCACTTTTCAGCGGAAGCGTTCTCCTCTTCTTACTCACTCCCATCTGCTCCATCGCATCTGAAACCGTACCCCTCCTACCCACTATCCATCGACTGACCCTTACTCATTCCCCTAGTCTACCACCCCCAGCACAGTAACATCACCCACTCACTGCCTCGCCGAGATATGTACCGCCTCTTTAGGTACGAATCGGCGGTAAATCTGAAAAAAAAAAAAAAATATATATATACACACACACACACCTCATTGCTGTTCCGTGCGTTGGTCTCTTCACACGAAGATCAAGCTGGTGGCCTCGCTTCTAGGTCTAGCTTGGTGGAGGAGCGAGTTGCTCTCTTGCGCGCTCCACCGTACATAGCGAGGTACACCCGGCTCATCTGGTACCGTTCTGAGCCAGGCATCTAGTCTTCTCTTGAAGACTTCAACTTTGACCCCTGTAACGTTTCTGAGGTCCTTTGGAAGCTGGTTAAAAAGTCTTGGCCCCCTGACAACCAAGTTATTTTCCTTCAGTGTTGAGGAGGTCCCTCGTCGGGCCTTTAATTTGGGAACACTAAACATTCTGCCTTTCCTATTTTCCAGTGTTTTTTGAATGATAATTGGGTTTATTTTGAGGTTTGGTACCAGTTTTTCGATCATTTTCCATATGTAGATTATGGTGTACCTCTCTCTCCTTCTTTCCAGGGAGTACAGATTTAGTTTACGTAGTCTTTCCCAGTAGTTGAGTGCTTTGCAGCCACCATTCTTGGCTGTGAAATGTGTGCGCGTTTCTTTGTTTTAGTTTCTTCCTTTTTATATGGGGACGTCAAAACTGAGCAGTATTCAAGTTTTGGTATAATCAGTGTTTTTAGCAGGGGAATCATTACTGTCCTGTCCCGTCTTTTGAACGTTCTTAGTACCTGTCTCGCGACTTGCTTTATTTATCGCTATCTGATTTTGTTTCGAATTTCGCATCATCGGTCATTATTACCCCCAGATCGATCGCTTTCGTGCTTCTCTGAATTTCCTGTCTATCTGGAGCATAATATGCAGTCTAAGTTTCTCTTTTGTACCATATCTCAAGAGCTGAAATTTCTCGCTGTTAAATGTCATGTTGTCTTCTGACCATTTGTATATTTTGCTTGTCCCCCTCTGCAAGGCCTCCACTTCATTTACATCGCTGATTTTTCTGCTGATCTTTGTATCATCTGCTGTTGCTGTTTACTCCGCTGTCTATGTCTGTTAGCATGATAATGAACAGGAGTGGGGCCAGTACTCTCCCTTGTGGTACTGAGCTGCGTACTTTCGATTCTAATGATGATATACCTTGAATTTTGACGACTTGTAGATGTTCTCTGAGGAAGTTATAGATCTATTTTCCCACTTTGCCCGTTATTCCCATATATTTCATTTTATGTGCTATTATACCGTGATCACATTTGTCGAAAGCTTTAGCAAAATCTGTGTGTATGATATCGTAGTTGTCATTGCCTTCCAGAGCATCTAGGATATTATTGTCGTGTTCTATTAGTTGATAGGCATGATCTACCTGATCGGAATCCGTGCTGATTTTCGTTGAATCTTTCCAGTGTCTCCAAGAAATCGTAAATTTTCTCTAACTATTCTTTCAAATACTTTGGTGAAGTGGGACGTCAATGACTGGTCTATAGTTCTTTGCTTGAGATCTGTCGCCTCCTTTATATATAGGGACAATGTTTGCCCTTTTCAAGATGCTCGGTACTTCCCCAGTGTCTAGACATTCAACCTTGTCCTTTATAACTGATCCAATGTGTTCACAGACGTTCAGGTCAGGAGAATTTCCTGGCCATTCTTAATTTCCAAAGAAATCGATCTCATGGTTCCGCAACAACTGTTGAGTGGCTAATGCCTTAAAGCAGGGGGCCTTATCGTGCAGAAGTGTGACCTGATCGACATCCATAACATTGTTTGGGTTTCTTAGAAAGGAATGACATGCTGGGATAGAATAATATCACGAAAATACTGTCCATCCCAACTCTGACCATTTGGCGTCAGTACCCACATGAGCTTCTTTGCAGTGAACAAAACAAACACACTAACACAGTCTGGACTTTTTAATAATTCGCGATAATGTTCATTGTCATCGATTTCATCTGGTGTTGTGGCCCACACTCGATCATTTTGGTAGTTAGGCCGACGTGTTACGTAAACAAAAAATTCATCGGAGACAGCTAAATGCATGAAATCATCCACATCCCAATCTTCAAGATAATGGGCAAACCACATTCTGTCATCGATGTTAAGTTGAGTTTTTCTTGGCTTTGTAAGTTCATGCCAAGGCTTTAAACCTTGACTATGACGGTACAGTCGAATGATCTCACCACTAACGATCTTTCCTCTCAACACTTCGATCTCTAGAAAGTTTAGCACAGATGTTTTTCCGCTTACGCGTACCGCTTTCAATGATGTCCTTTGTTTCCTGAGAGAGTGGCAAATTTGGGCGCCCAGATTTGGTTGTATCCATTTCACATTCATCCAAAGTTTTATTCCAATTTCTTTTGACGAAGTCCTCACTTCTTCGCAACTTTTTGGCAACCCATGAACGTGTTATGAAGGTGGCTCCAGCATCACGAGCTTCCCGAAATGTTATTGCTCGTACGCGATCCATCACACGTTGCCTCTCCGAATAACCAATTAATTGAGAAGCCATTATATTATCCCTTTATCAGCTAGAGTAATTTTAATACCTGCAATAAATAAAGAATTTTATATATTTTTATAATCACTAAAAACTATTTCGATATAAGTAAACATGTAAGCTGCAAATGAGGGGGCTAAGGTTTTTTGGAACCCCTTACGTATCATCTGCTTTATTCCCCCGTGGCAGTAGGGCCTACTATACCCTCTTACATTTTAAAAGTTGCTTCAAGCAAAGATGTAGTCACACACACTAAAATGTATAAGATCAAGTGCAGCATCCACTGAGATAAAATCTTTATGATGTAATTTACATGAAAGATGAATCTTTAAAATGGTTTCGCGCACATAAAATAAGATTTTTGTATATCAAATTCTAAAATGGTGAGATGCGAAATCTCATAAATTCTGAAAATAATGGTTTGCTGTCAAACACTTTTGCCGAGAAAGCATTTACAAGAGAAATATACTGTATGCATGCGAGCATTCATTTGTTCTTTAGAGAGAAAAAAAAAAGAGATTAAAAAACGACGCTGTAAAGTATCAACTAAGAAGGAAAATTTATTCAACAGCAAGAATCATCATGGATGAACTTATCGCGCTCTAAAGTAAACGTTTATTGAACCAACAATCACCAGTTCTAACTGAAACGAGTATGGAAGACTTTACGGTAATTTTGTTAATCGCTAACGCGAGATCTAAAATGAAAGCGCTGAGGGCTAATAATTTTGTACGATAACTAAAATGTTGTCTTTTGGAAGAAACGGGAACAGCGCGACTTTACAAGTTTAAGTGATACAGATCTTGCCGAACAAACTGTGAAAACTGCACCTACTGTATAAAGAGTACAAAAGAGAAAGAAAGATGTAGTATCCGCTATGCGTATGTTAAGCGTATTTTGCGGGAATAGAAATTAATAAAAAAATTGTTATTGGAATTTGTAGTGACAGAAATAAGAGAGATAAAATTGGGGAAGTTACGGGTTCAGAAAGACTATAAGATCCACTTCAGCCTAGCCCAAGTGTGGTATACGAATGATGTTATAGACTCGTATATATGAACGGAGAAAATTTAAAGCTTCACCGTTTCCCACTTTTCACACACTAATTTCATAAAAAGTTTGACTTTGGATAAAAAAAAGTATTTGCTTTGATCAGAACAGAACTGTCGCAGAACATTGCTGAAACGAGCAGACACTGTTCCTCAAACCCAGTTTACATTGACCATTATGTTCCACAGTATCTATTTTATTTGTCGTACAGATCCCGTTTTAACTATTTCTTGAAAGTATATGACCTTTAGTTCATAAAAAACGAAATGGTGTGTGTTTGGACATAATCAATATGTATAACTTCACTTGACAGGCAGGCAGTAGTAGTTATACCAAAGAGCTTGTTGCTGTAGATAACTTAGTGGTGAATTCTCCCGTCTTTGTATGATTAAAAAATATCTTCAGTTCTTGCGGTGCGATTAAAGTTGATCCAGAGTAAACAGATCTCTTGAATTTCTCTTCATAATCATGGTAGTAATTGAAGACCTAGATTAAGTGGGTCTCTATAAAGATGGCAGTGGGTCTCTATAAAGATGGCAGTGTGCACAACCCCCAAATTTAAAACACGGATACTTAAACTTTTGAAAATAAAGAAAGAAAATAATGATTTCCTCGTTAAGCCCTTTGATAATGAGATACCAAAACTAAGCGCTGTACAATAAAAGTAAGGAACTAAAAACCTATAGTAGTTAATTGGGAAAACTTAGGAAGAAGTTAATATATTTATTTTCTATGTATCAAGATTGAGTTAGGTGGTGGAAAGAAAATACTGTACGCCATCCATACATGGTTACTCACTTTTAAAAGTAAAAGAAGCGTTACTAATTTAAAATGAAACATACGAAGTAGTGCAGCATCCGCTGCAGAAAGATGTCCATTTCAAGTGTGATTTTTGTGGGCATAAGAAACCCTAAATAAAAAAAACGTTTTGTGGACTCTGGACTCGAGAGCTTCAGTCAGATTCCAAAGAAAATAACGTGCGCTGATAGAGGCATCTTCTGATGGGAATCGAACATCTGCCTCAGAACAATCTTAAAAAAATGAGATATGAGAGAGGAACGGCGAGAAAAGAAACGCGCTTCTTCAAACCAACTCCAAAAGCGGAGCCTTTGATAGGCTGACAAAGTAAGTCCTTTCAGTCCGTGGTTTTTAATTAAGGTCGAAAGACAAAGTTTTTTCTCCTTCATTACCTATACGGGAAAGTTAGTGATAAAACGTTGGGATGTTATTCTGAAGGTTCTGGGTTCGGGTTTCGAATTTTAGCGATGAAAGTGCTTCCCTCTATCTTCCTCGGTAGGTAGTTCTTCGAATCTCACGTAAAGCTGTCGGTCTCCTCCGTCACATGACCCTTACCACTACGGAGGAGTTTAACCAACCTCCCCTCCTAAAACATTACTATTAATTATAGTAGTAATGTTTTCTGATAAGCTTGAATATTTTTCATTATTATTGTTGAAAATATTCACACGCACAAAAAAAAAGCTTTCCAGGCTCTATATTGTTATTGTTGTTGTTGTTGTTGTTGTTTGTTATTATTATTATTAATAATATTATTAGTTGAGTATAAAGAAAAACGGTTATGAAATGGAATTCTATTTTTAAGAGATAATAATAGAAAAAAGACGTTTTTAAATATTTGCAAAAAAATCTGTTAATTTGTAGAATATTTCGCAACCGAATTTGGGTTAACTGCGATCATTGAACTTGAACTGAACCTTTTTGGTGGTAAAATAATTGTTTTGTTTTCACCTTAAAAGCTTGACTCGAATGCTCAATATGTCATTCAAATTATTAATGTGTAACTTTATTGATGTACTTGCGTACATAGATAAAGGCATACATTGATAATTAATTAGAAACACACACACACACATCTCTATATATATATATATATATATATATATATATATATAGCCACAAATACCCAAGTTGGTCGAACTTTTTAGCAAATTTTCGTCCGTGACCAATTTTTTTACTGAATGTCCAAAACTTTACACATTTTAGATTTTAAAAATTTTAATAACTTTAGCTTTTGTTAAAGTAGTGAGGAGGAGTTAGACTAGGTTAACCTGAGTTCTGAGTTAAACTAACCTCAGAAAGGTAGGTCGTACGAAAAAAAATCACTTATTTACAAAGTTCGACCTAATTAGTATAAAGGATGGCTTACTATTGGTGCTACTTGGGGATTTAGGCACACACACACACACACACACACACACACACACGAAATAGCCCCATTAAATTGACCCTTTTTCTGCGGCCTCGGTAAAAATCAGTTATATATATATATATATCAGATGTTTTGTAACACAGGCGCGCGCACAAAGTTTATATGTACATATGTCTTCCTCATAATTAGTGAAGCCAAAATAATAATTTTGTAAAAGTAAGGGCAAATAATATATAAATTACGAAACCAAGACGTTTTATGAGTTCAACTTGATAAATATTAACAAAATTCTGCAATTGAAAATGACAAAACGAGCGAGTGAAGGTTATGGGAACCAAATCTTCCCGATTCGCCCTTACAAACAAACCAAAAAAAGTTTTCATTTTTTTTAGAAATGTTCGTTTCATTAAACGTTACATATATGCACGTTTTTGTTCGTTTCATTAAACGTTACATATATGCACGTTTTTGTTCGTTTCATTAAACGTTACATATATGCACGTTTTTGTTCGTTTCATTAAACGTTACATATATGCACGTTTTTGTTCGTTTCATTAAACGTTACATATATGCACGTTTTTTGTTCGTTTCATTAAACGTTACATATATGCACGTTTTTTGTTCGTTTCATTAAACGTTACATATATGCACGTTTTTTGTTCGTTTCATTAAACGTTACATATATGCACGTTTTTTGTTCGTTTCATTAAACGTTACATATATGCACGTTTTTTGTTCGTTTCATTAAACGTTACATATATGCACGTTTTTTGTTCGTTTCATTAAACGTTACATATATGCACGTTTTTTGTTCGTTTCATTAAACGTTACATATATGCACGTTTTTTGTTCGTTTCATTAAACGTTACGTATATGCACGTTTTTTGTTCGTTTCATTAAACGTTCTTTAGTACGCACAAAATTTTCAAACTATCAAATAGAGGTTATATATATATACGTATATATATATACAGTATATATATATATGTGTGTGTGTTTATACAACAGTAAAACGTTGTATAATGGTGTAAAATCAACTTTTACTCGTAAATTTGTTGATATAAGGTTTTACCTTCATATTTGCGGAGGGGCGCATAATATAGACTCAAATATAACCTTTGATTTTAACATCAACTACCAACGAAGGACGGTAAAAGATAATAAAACATTGAACAAAGTCGGTCGGTACCACGATAGATATATATTTATTTATTTATTTATTTATTTATTTATTAGTGTTGAGTTCGTTTAACCTCTTTCGTTGCAGCAAAGGTCGTGTGACCGTCACCTGACTGTGATGAACCCACGAACGACCGGGATCATATGTTCGAGTTCTTCTTTAACTCCTTATTTGATATTTTTAACACTTGCTTTTCATTAAGGAAGAAACCAGTTTCGACCAAAAGTGTCGCAAATCCATGGATTACTTCGGGAATTATTAATCCAATAAAGAAGAGAAAAATTATTGAAATTGCAGTTATAAGGTAAAATTCCTAAATTCTACAGTACACTAATCCGTAAAGTATAGAAAAAAATTAAATTAATAAAAATTGCAAAGTATAATTATATTACAAAAGTGAACTTTCTGAGCAGTACAAAGAAAACTTGAAAAGAGATGGACAATTACATGAACAGCCTTATCGGAAAGCGAATTTAGAGGACTTCATTAGAAAAACTAAATGTTGGTAATAAACCTATAAACTGATGAGATTTCTTTAAAGTAAACGCTTTAAATAATTAATTTACATAAGTAGTTGATAAACTTCAATTACTAAATATTTATCATTTACGTTAGACTACATGCCATCCCCAGTCCACTAAACTCAATTTTCTTTAGTTTCTACTACCTCTACTGAGGTTTACAATATTATTATGATGAAAAATACAAATAATGACGTTTTTAACATTTCTCGACTGAAATAATGAAACTTTTTAAAGATTATTCGTAACTTTGGCTAAAATTATCAACCAATGTATTTCCAAATGAATATTTCCATCAATGCTGAAAATTGGTAATATAATGCATAACCCTGTTCAATTAAGGGTGATAATCTACTTGAAAAACTATATTATTGTTGCTTCAGAGAAGCTATCAATGATTGATTTAAAAAAAAAATTTTGTCCAATAGATAACAATTTGTAGGAGTAAAAAAATATTCAACTAAATTGATTGAAAAAAAGAAAAAAAAAAGTGTACCTCAAGGCTCAGTCTTGGGTCCACTATTGTTGTTATATAAATTACCTTCTAGCGGTTTCTAATATATTCGTAACTTCATGATGTTTGCAAACGATACAACTGCCTTTGTCTTCCAAAGATGTTAATACAACGGAGAACACATTCATACAGAATTTACCAAATAGCAGTGAAATAAATATTGTTTTTGGCAACAAACGAAAAATGTATCTTGAACTAAATGTTGATAAAATTTCTGTAAAGGAGGGTACTGTAGCAAAATTTCTTGGTGTAATGCCGGGCAAGAATTTGCAGTAGAATGACCATGTAAATTAATTAAAAAAAAAAAAATTTCAAGGAGCGTTGTTATAATAATGTTCAAACTTAGACATATAATCCCTGAACAGGTTTTATTAACTCTGTAGCATACTCTTGTTCTTATATGATGTACTGCAACCTTCCTGACAACGCTTTAAACAGTACACACCATTTGTTATTAAAAAATGAGCAATAAGAGTTAAAATTATTGAAGATTAAAGATGTAATCGAACTGGTCCACTTTTTTCACTTACAAATGTATGAACAAAATTATTAACTGGATAAAATAAATACTCTTAACTCGAAAAATTCAGTATTACCAAACCTGGAGTTAAACTAGGCATGTTATTCCTCAATTTTGATTGTCTTCATCCCCAAACTCGCCTATTTTCATTGGAGTGAAACCGCGGAACGATTTAAGTGCCGATATTAAGTGTTTATAATGTAAATTAATAATAATTTTGTTCATACATTTGTAAGTGGAAAAAAGTGGAACAGTTCGTTTACATCTTTAACCCTTTGACGACCAGTATACGTTTCTTTGAACTTAAAAGTAAGTTTTATTGTGTTTTACAATTAGATATTAGTAACTATAGTCACTTAAATGACCCATTTTTGGGTTAATTTTCCGACAACTAAACGATACCTGTATAAACATGTAGATGTATTTGTAGAAACGTTGCATCATTGTACAACTTATATTATTATTTCCGTGGGACAAATATGTCCCGTGGTCCTCAAAGGGTTAATCTTCAATAATTTTAACTTATTGCTCATTTTTTAATAACACCCAAAGTGTATACCGTCATATTTTAATGTAAATTCGTTTAAAAACAAGTTTAAATATATCTCAATAAAGGAATCCTGATATAAAAAAAAATAGGATTAAGTGTACATTCTGTATTCTCATTTCCAGTATTTGGGTATCAATATTTGTAGGGTATTCGTTATCATATTTGCAATACTAACTTTTAAGATTTTAATATATACTATTACACAATTCATTTTTCATATTCGATTAAATTAATTTTTACTCAAGATATGTATATATTACTTAATCATTACATCTGAAGTGATATGTTATCTTGTAAGTAATCAGAGACTAAAAACGACGACGACCTAAGCTTTACGTGTTATCCAAAAACTACCCAAACAAGGAAGACCCACGGAAGCACCTGCATGGGTTGCGGGTAATATACTCCACCCGATATTAGTTGCATGTAAAAAAAAAAAAAAAAAAAAAAAAAAAACTTTCCAAGTTGGTCGCAATCTGTCTACACTCTAATTTTAGTATATTTATGTATTTATTACGTTTACTTATTTAATTTTATGCAGGAAGGAGGGGCAAAGGGCGAACGCCCCCTAAAAATGCCCCCTCTTCTCCTCCATAGAAGGAGAAAGCTGAAATCAAGATCCAGAATTTTCGAAATTGCTGGACATCCGACTGAGTTTCACCAGTTAACTAGATGACGGATTGAGAATACCGATTAATTCTTGCATTGGAGAGTTTGACAGAAAAGGAATGAGAATGTGTAGAAAGTCTGGTACTACCTTTTCTCCTTAAAGGATGAGGTATGCAGTTAGAAAGTTCAGAAGAGCAGTATCCGTTATAATAGCGATAGTAAAGAGAGAGTGAGGCAACAGCGCGGCGAAGAAGAGAGCGATTGAAGACTGTAAGAAGCGGGGAATTGACGAGATGAATATCCTTTGATTCCACCCGGTCAAGTAGAACTGTGCGTGTGTTGAGCCACCCGACACTTGAGAAGCATATACTCCATACAGTGTCGGACAAGACCCCTATACAGAGAGCAACTGAGTGAGGGCGAAGAAACTACGGAGCCGGAACAGCACACCTAATCCCTTAAAAGCCGTTTTAGAAAGAGGGTGTGTGTGGTCTTTCCAGGAAAGATAACGAGAAAAGGAAACACGAAGAATGTTAAAAGAAGAAGGATTGAGTTGTGTATTGTTGAGGATAAGGAGATGAAGACATATGAAGGAACATAGTTTTTGAGAGATTGAAAGCCGCAATGTTTTCTCTGCCCGAATCAGATACATATAGTAGAAAGGTCACGGGTGGAGAAGGTGAAGTGAAGAGTGGAATCATCGGTATAGGAGTGGATAGAACAGGAACTGAGACTTAAAAGTGAAGGACAGAGCCCTGAGGGACATTACTATTAATAGCTTTAGGAGAAGAACTGGTCAATGGTCATCTACAACCACAGCTGTAGATCGGCCAGAAAGGAAATCGGATGAAAGCACAGATAGAGGGATAGAAACCGAAGGAGGCCAATTTGGAAACTAAGGATTTGTGCCAACTCTATCGAAAGCTTTTTGATATGTCTAACGCAATACCAAAGTTTTCACCGAAATCCCGAAAGGAGGATGACCAAGAGTCAGAGATATACGCAAGAAGATCGCCAGTAAAGCGTCCCTTGCGGAACCCATACTGACAATCTGAAAGAACATTGTGAGAAGAGAGGCGTTTAAGAATCTTCCTATTAAGGAGAGATTCAAACATTTCAGAAAGGCAAGATATCAAAGCAAATTGGACGATAGTTGGAGGGCTGAAAGTGGTCACCCTTCTTTGGTACAAACTGAATGAAAGCAAACTTCCAGCAGAGAAAAAAGTACCAGATGAAAGACAAAGACGAAAGAGTTTGCCTAGACGAGGTGTCCGCACAGGAGCGACCCCATCAAGACCGTACACCTTTCTAGAGTTGAGCCCAGATAGTGCAAAAAAGATATATCGTGTTTGGGAGAGATTCTAATTTTAGACAGTCATGGTGGGGAGGGGATGGAGGAACAACAACAGAATCGTCCAGGGTTGAGTTGGATGCAAAAGTTTAAGCGAAGAATTCGGCTTTATCAAGAGAAGAGACGGCAACTGAGCCGTCGGAATGGAGGAGGGAAAGAAGTCAAGTTGGTGTAAAGGTTTTTGGCTAGGTGCCTAAAAGAGCGAGAAGAATTAGATAGGTTTTCACATTTTTTGTTTGATGAAGGAATTTTTGGAGAGTCGAAGAGCGGATTTTGCACGGTTCCTTGCAAAAATATAAGCAGAGTTAGAGTCCATAGTTGGATGACGACGGTAGCTTCTGAAAGCCCTCATTTTCGTTGCGGATAGCATTAAAACAAACAAAGTTAAACCAAGGTTTACTCTCTACTGTTGAATACACGAAAGGCCTTGGAATTACTTTCCATTTTCCCTCGTGGTGGCTATGCATCATTTATTTCACGTGGTTGATTGTGAAGTTCATCCCGTGTGTATATAAAATTGTAAAGTTTTTCTTCTTTAATTGCGAAGTTAGATCGTAAAATTTTGCGCCTGCGCAGAGCATTTTTTGGTGATAACATATAAATATCATTTAAGACTATTGCATTTAAACCTTAAATATTTTTTTTTTTTGGCAATCCTCCATACTTCCTTTAAAATTGTTTTCACGACAGAACATAATTACGTTTCTCTTATAGTCTCTCCTGTACTATCTTTTATCTTAACTTAATTTTACTTTAAGTATATACGTATAAAAATAATTTTTATATTTTTTGCTTCTGCTTTCAGAAACTACAGAGTATATCCGAACAATCCAATTATGATTAAGATTCTGCCTGTAAAATTCTTGCATGCATGCATAGATCTGGTCTGGATTTTAATTTGATTACATTTTTATAACTTCACTAAAAAACTGGATATATGCTTGTGTGTGTATATATATGTATGTGTATATATATATGTATATATGTGTGTGTATTTTTTTTGTTTTGATATTATTTATATATTGCAAAATGAGAGAAATAGAACCCCTTTCATTTGAAAATATTTCAAAGGGAATAAAATAGAATTTAGTCGATTAAAAAAAAATAATTATCAGTTAACCTCGATAGAACTGCATGGAAGCGTGAACACATCTCTTAAAGGTGCCTATTAAAAATTTTCTTTATAATAAATTTTGTGGTAAAAAATTCCTTATTGAAATAAGCCTATTTATCAGATGTCGTAAATAGTTAAATAGATAACTATGAGGCTACAATAGTTTATTGTACCAAAATTTAACTTTAAATAGTCTGTCCAAATCTATTTCCAAAAAAGGAATACTTACATGGTGACATCCGAAATTATGGCATCTAATCAACTTGACATTCTGTCGACAAAGTATGCTGCTAGGTTAGGTTAGGTTGAGTTAGTTGTGTGGAGCGGCGATGTTATGGTCTTGTCAATCCGATAGGTATTGGTCCGTGACATCAACCAAGTATATGGTTCTCTACTTGCCAACCAGTTCTTAATGGTTAATGGAACTATCATATCATCGCATTTATCACCCTTGTTTTCTGTTTTAACGACGTAGGTGTTTGGTACAGCGGTTCTTGAAGGAATGGGTCGCCGAGCTAGCTCCGCGACCAGAATTTGGGTCGCAGCCTTAAAAGGTTAAGAACCACTGATTTAGGAGAATAAGAATAATGACCGTCATGGAAGTGAACAGGATTAATATTTTTAATACATTTAACCGATAGTTAATAATTAATTTGTATGCGTGAGTATTTGAGACGACATTATATACACGAGTTTGAAATTTCAAAATTTGCAAAATTTACGCGTTCGAGTCCCCACTACCTGTCATGGAAGGTTAATGGTAAAACGCTGGGCTATCTAAATAGTGTGGGTTCGAGTGTAGACTGGGACATCGGATTTCGGCGATTGAGTCGTTTCTCCGAGTCTTTCTTGCCGGGCTAACAGTTCGAATCTCGCGTAAAACCGTGGGTTTCCTTCCGTCACACGATCTTTAGATGTCACGAAGGATGGTAAACATTATCAGACATTGAATACTCGTTCAAATGACTCTTAATCCATCCCTAATACTGATTGAAGACTTTCAGTTCCGAATGGGTTTAAAATTTGTCGAGTCCATTTTCAATGTCATGAAGGAAACTGTTTTCTCAACCTTCGATTTTTTTTTTTTCCCACTTTTAAAAAACTTTAAATGTTGTTCGTTGTAATTTAGTCTTCGTTATGAAAATAAGGTTGTGAGAGAGAGAGAGAAATATGGATAGAGAGAGAGAAATTTAGTTTATTTACTAATTAAATTTAAACAATTTGCTCGTATTTAATAAATGATTTTTTTCATAAACAAATGAAAAATAACTTAAATGTTAATAAAATGTAGAATTGTCAGCGGAATTGAAGTAGATTTTGTCACAAAGCATCTATCTATCTATATCTTATCGCCATGCCCTTTCGTTACTGTTTGTCACTTCCGTTATAACAAAAAAGAGGAAGGAACAAATGATGCTTGAAATTTAAAGTAAACTCTTCGTTAAACTAACGTTCGGATCATAAATATTAGAAATATGAAAATTTTTTCTCAATTCCTTTTTGATTTCGCAAAAAAAAAACCTGATTTGCAACTTCTCTTACTGAACGCAAGGTGAAGGTAAACGCAAGAACTTTCGGTACATGCGTGTTTGTAATGCAGCGAGACCGAGAGAGTGACTGTTATAAAGAATTATCAAGAAAAGAGTTGGGTTACGAGGAAATGAAGTAGCCACAACAGCTCTACAGTCGACTCTAGGTGGCACACCCATAAAATTCACTTAAACGCAGACTAACTCGCAGAGAGAAGGGTTAGCACAGAAAAGCAAGAAAGTCCCTCCTCCTCACTCTCCCCGCATACGGTGGGTAACAACAGCTTTACAGCCGACTTGACGTGGGACCCACGTATGCTACTCACAAGAAAAGCAAGAAGGCTCTCTCTCCAAAAAGAAAATAACAAAATAGCAATAAATAATTGAGAGAGATTAACGAAGACCCTAAGATCCACTCTAGGCTAGCCCAAGAATGAAGAATAGTTAGAAATAGTTAGAAATAATAAAAAAAGAACACTGAAAACTTGTACCATGCTTACGCTTGTAGACGTATAAAAAATTCACACAGGAATAGTAGTTGTAGCAAAGTATAGAACACGCAAGGCTCTCCCCCTTCCACCATCACTGCTGACAAAAAAGTGGTGAAAGAAGTTTTATAGGAAAGTACACTTAGTGTAACATAAAAAGAGAATAGCTTCAGAGTTCATTCACGCCATGCGTACACTTATCTCGTGTACTCGGTTACGCGTTAGAAGACAGCGGAAAATACAGGATAGCATAAATACTAAACTACTAATTTAATCTACGCTATGCATTTTTTAAGGAATTTTTTTATTTATGTGTAAGAAGTCGCCATTTCGTCGTTGCATCATTTCTCCGTAGCCTGCCAAAGCCACCGTACCGAAGACTTATATTGCGTCCGATAACCCAGATAATATGCATTTCTATAAAACACTTATTTAGTCTATTAACAAGGTAGGCGAGTGTCTGAGCGTGTTTTCTGTAATTGGTTGTCTATCATGTATGCGTCTGCCAACTCTTTGAATGTCGCGAGTATTCAGCCTGGGTCTCCCGCCGTGAAAGGTGTTTATGCGGCAAGTGATATATTGAGTTGTTCATACTTCGTGGTGTGCCATCATGAGAGCAAAGAAAATCTATTTCCACCGAGGAATATCAGTGGAGGGTCCCTGTATCTATCCGCGTGTACTTGTCCCTTTTGGAAAATGAAAGCGTTCCGTGGGTGATCGTTCGTGGGTGATCGATCACCCGTTGTTGTTACGGCGAATTAAAGTCTCCCGCTCAGAGGTTTATATGAGGCAAGTGATCAAAAATGAGTCTCTCTCTCTCTCTCTCTCTCTCTCTCTCTCTCTCTCTCTCAAGAGAGAGAGAGGCTAAAAAAGACCCTAAGACCCACTCTAGGCTAGCCCAAGAAAGTAGAGGAAAAATAGAAAAAAATAGAAAATAACCAATTCTAAAAACATTTATAAAAAACGTGTAAAGCTTTTACACAGAAATAGCAGTAGCAGCAAAGTATAGAATAGAGAAGGCTCTCTCTCCTTCCGCCAGCCACTGCTGACAAAATAGTTGTGAAAGAAGATTTATGGGACAGTAGAAAAAAATAGGATGAAAAGAATCGCTTCAGAGTTCATTCACACCATGCATACACTTATTTCGTGTACTCAATTATGCATTAAAGAACGATGGAAAGTAAAGGGTAGCATGAAACACTAACCAACTAAATCTAATATACACTATGCATTTTTTAGCGGCTTATTTATTTGAGAGAGAGAGAGAGAATGGAATTCACCAGGACGGAAATCACTGTTTAGATTGAAGGCTAAAGTCTTTTTTTCCTTATTTTTTTTCTTTTTGTCGGATTAAAATCTTTGGGTCAAAGGAGGATACCTTAATTCCAGTGGATAAAAACGCAACTTATTAACAAGATGTTTAATATTTAGTTTCTTTTATCCCAATACGCAAGAATGTGTAATCTCACTTGAATATCTTTATGTATAAATAAAAAATAAATAAAATACATTTGTCCGAAACTTGGTACAAAAATTATTTAATCTCTGTTTTTAAATGACCTCATTTCTGAGCATTAAAATTATCTAATAAGATTTGGCATACAAACCCCATTCTGACGATAAAGCATAAAATTTGTTTGTGAATGGCAGTACTGTACCTATGTATAGGAAGGGATTAACTGTCGTATTTACGTGTAAGTCCAGTATATAGGCGTATGCATGGGAGTCCGCAAGGGGGTCCGGGTCCAAAAGGGGGTACTTGAGCACCCCCACACACACTGGAATTTTGGAAGAAATTTTGAAAATTCACAAAAATCATGGTATGGTATGGCATTTCAATACGTATTCACATTAAATATCATTATTCGTATAACATGGTATTTAATGGTATACCATGGCATGGTATGGCATTTAAATAGTATTAACAAATGAATGCTATTAAAATGTGAATTACTGAAAAAAAAATGAAAAATTAGCTGCGTAATTATTGTCTCATTATAACACAATAATTATGGACATTTTCTGCCATCGTTCAGTTCATTTCCACAAGCTAATAAGGTTCAAAATGCCACTGAATACCGTTTGCGGGCATCTGATTTTAAAATTTGTCGGGGGGGGGGGGAAACCTTCCTTCCCTGCGAAAAACGAAGCTCCCCGCGTTGTTTGCGGATTCAGACAAAGGGCAAGGTGTTAAATCTCTGGTAGTTTTTCCATATAAATTTTGTATGTTTCTCCTACAATTTTTTTTGTGCACCAAATCCTATTTTTATTTTTTGTCTGTGCGACCTATATACTATAGTCTCGAACTTGTGATTAATTTCAGTGTTCCTGAGGATGTCGTTAGACGAGAGCACTATTTTTTCTTTTTTCTTCGTTATTTTCATTGTATATATAATATATATATATATTATATATATATATATATAAAATCCGGAAGTGAATTACAGTATGTATGGCCTTTTTTAATTGTTTGTAGAGATAAAATATGTTTTTGGTTTTATGGAATTTTTTTTTTTTTTGTATTCCAAACAATTTCAACATTAGTGGATTAAAAATTAAGTTTACTTTTTATTCCAGTTCAATTCAATTGTTTTTCCAGCGTTATCAAAAACAGGAGTAAAAGCCGATCTTTCAAGTTGATACAGAAGTGAACAATTTGCATTAATTAATAAGAAATTGTGCGAAACGCGGAGAAAACTATAATTTGGCATAAATTTCGTTCAGGTCAGATAATGAAGAAATTATTTGGTGTATATATATATATATATATATATATATATATATATATATATATATATATATATATATATACAGTATGTATATATATACTTTTTTTAACAACCCTTCGGCGGTCCATATTTCTTTGAAAGTTTAGGTCATATCGTCTACAAGAACTGCTTGTACAGAGTATACCAAAAGGCTGCTCGTATCCTTGATTCATGGCTGGTATTTGCGTGCGTATAATTGGGGATAGTGATTTTATATTAATCAACACCTGCCACTTATTATTATACTTTTGTTAAATGTTATCGCTCGCGATTTAAGGTATTTTTAATAGATATTTATCTACTGTATATTACACATTTGATGTGATAATTTATAATCATTATTATTACTGGGGTCGTTTAACATCCTTCGCAACATTATGAAATGGTATAACGAAGGGGACCTACAGCTTCATGTCGGATCCGAACCTGTACTCGGTCAAAGAAAATCCAGAGAAGCACTCTAGTTGCTGAAATCTGAAATAAAAAATCAGAGTAGAAACACTACCCCAAAATCTTCAGATTAACGGATAGGCGCGTCTACCGTCCAACGGTAACCAAGCGGGTTGACATTTGATGTAATAACGGGATTTAAATTGCAACATGCAATGCTTAATATATATAGTATAAATATTTATATATGTAGGGCATGATGATGATGTAAAATTTGGGGGTTGTGCTGTTAAGTTGTGGGCAGGCATTTGGTACTGAAAAAAATGACCGTGTTTGTAGAGGAACGTCTTAATTCGTAACATTTACATATCCCTCTTAGATGAGAACCCCCTACTTTTGTTTCGGAATGGAAACATCACCTGGAGGACATCATGCTTCTAGAGGATGCTGCCACATGTTTATTCCATTGTTTTAGAGGGGAGGGGGAGAATTTTATTCTGGCAGGGCACTGTATAAAGGATGGTTACTCTTTAGGTACTTAGTGTTTATGTATTGAGATAGAAGCATCGATTTCCCTTTAGATGTAAATATAGTAGGAGGCGCTGGTCTGGTCTGGTTACAGACCTACAAAGGAGGGTCATAAGGGAGTTGGTTGGGGTGGAGTTGGGGATAGTGATGTTCCCTTTTGATTGTAAATGTATTAAGAAGCACTGGTCGGGTCTGGTATCAGAGAACGAAGCGTTGTCAAATGATAGCGTTTTTTTTTTTTTCTTTTTTTTTATTTAAGTTTTTTTAATAGATGGGAATTCTCGGCAGTCGAAACTTCCGAATTGCTGTATTAAATTATTTTGGGAAGGAATTCCTTCCCTGCTCCTTCTCCCTTCTTCCTTTTCTCCTTCCTTTTTTACTGTCATTGCAAAGGGAGATGCTTGCATGGAGGGCTAGTCAGGGTAGAGTAGAAGTATTAATGTTCCCCTTGCTAATAAATTTAGTAGGAGGCAGTGGTCTGTTTCAGGGCATTGGTAGAGAAAGGAACTTTGATGGAATCTTTCGGGAGTCAAAACCTCCGAGAAGCAGTTTTCATTTTCAGGAGTGCTACTTGGGTTATAGTGTTGGATTGTTAATACGTTTTTGGAAAATCGCGGTATATTTAACCCGTTAACTGCGCGAGCGCCCAGTTACGAGTCGAGCCAAAAACACGGGCTTCGCAGAGAGATATCTCAGTTTTAAGTTTAAACCCGTGTATATACGGAGCTGCGCAGAAATGGTCAGAAGCGAGAGCCCGTGATATTACGGGTTGCGCAGCAAACTGGTTAACCTAGCTAGCAGGAGAAATTCTCATAGTTTTATGTAGTGATATAGTAATGTCCCCTTTTGCCATAAATGTAGAAGTCGTCGCTGGTCTGGCTGGTTTCAGATCACTGGGAGTTCTGAGATGATGGGGATTCTCGGGAATCAAAACCTCTGAATTCGATCTATTCATTTTCAGGGAAGCCACTTAGATGGAGTAACTTTAATTCTAAACACTGTGTAATAAAATTTCATAAAAAAAGGAAGAAAATCACACACCTGTACAGGCGGGGCCCGCTGAGGCTGAGTGTACACTGTCGAGGGAGCTCTTAAATTGGTGTGTGTTAGCCAGCTGAAGGTGCTTCTGTATCAATGCTCCCGTATCTGATAATTCCAGTGCGAAAGATGACATTGTAAATAATTAATTTTTTAAAAGTAAGTCTTTTAGCACGATGACTTTGGCATTCATCAAAGAAATGATCAAAGAAACGACTACAGTGATTAATTCTTGTATATAATAAGTAAATAAAAATAAATCTTTTAAAAAATGCATGACGTAGGTTACATTAAGTAGTTTAATGTTTCATGTTATCGTTTATTGTCCACTCTTCTAATGCGCACTTGGATACACGAGATAATGTACGTATGGTGTGGGTGAACTCTGAAGCTATTCTTTCCATTTTAATTTTTCCTACTTTGCTATAAATCTTTTACAACAATTTTCTGTCAGTAGTATGATGTTAGTATTAGTGACGTACCGATTCCAAAATGTAGCGATGCCGATTCCACGAAAACACCGATACCGATTCTTTGCCTAACTTTTAAAAAATCACAATTCCCTTCATAAATTTCTGAAGTGAAAACTTTCAATCTTCATATTTTTACATTTCAAATTTGTTTAAATGTTTTTCCTTAGCTCATTCCGCAATATACAGGACCAGAATTTGTTACTCGTATATCATAGCTAAAATGATAAGTTTTATTACAAAGTAAAATGATAAAATAATTTTTACTTTAATTTCATAAATTGAATACCAATATTTAAAGTAATTGGTTTTCCTTATATTGAAGGTATTTCCTTTCTTCAGTAATGTCAACAACAAAATTTTTCATTAAAATTTCGTCCCTGGTGCCCAATTTCAATAAAAAAATTGAAATGTTGACTACAGTATTTTAAGTATCATTAAAATGCTTAAAATGGTCAACATAAGATGGTTTATTACATAAATTATAAAGTGCAACTTAATATAGAATTATTATTAATATACAGTAGATTATAATACTTTATAATATTTACAGATTAGCTAGTTAGAGAAAATGTAAATTTATGGGCAACTTAACTTAACTTATTAAATTTTCCCATTTTCATGAATGTAAAATATTTTTAGATAATTATACTTTGAAATGAGTATAAATTATCATAGTGGTTTTTGTCTGTTCAATTTTCTGCAAATATAGATTGTTTTTTAATTAAAATTTTTAAATTTCAAAGAATCGGCCAAATTTGGCTGATTCTGCCGGTGCCAATGCCGATTAATTGGTACACCACTAGTTAGCATGGTATCGATTTTCAGCAGTGGATCTTCGGCTCTCTCTCTCTCTCTCTCTCTCTCGTGGTAGTACAACACCTCGAAGTATAAACTACTCAATATACCGCTTGCTACATAAACGCCTTTCACGGCGGAAGACCCAGGTTGAAACTCGTCAACATTCAAAAAGTTGAGACATGTACTCATGACAGACATCCAGTAACAGAAATCACGCTCACACACTCGCTTGCCTTGTTAATATGCCTCAGAATAGGGCAGAAAAATATTTTATATAAACAATTTTATAACGAACAAAATATTTTTTTAAATGAATAGCATGAATTAGGTGAGGTTGAGTTGCGTTTCTGCCATCACCATTTCTTTTTTGTTTCTCTTGGGTGGCTGGATGCACGTGACGGGTGAGGGCATGGTGTGGAAAATCTGATTTCTGTTTTTAATTCCTGTTTTCACCCCTTTCCTGTAGAAGCATTTCATTTCATCACTTTGCCGGCGTGGTTTGCACGTACATGGGTGTAGACATGGAGAGTTAAACCTTTACTCGTTTTAAGCCTTTTGGGGCTAGCCTGAAGTGGGTCATGGGGTCTTTGTTGAACCGATTCCGTGGTAAGTGGAACTGTAAATATTTTGTATGAAATCAAAACCATATGTGCGAGGTTTTTGTGACCGTAGAAAGTGGTTGATTTGCGATCTGCACAAGTATATTATTGGTTAGTTTATAAAACAGTCCTATCTAGTGTACGATCTGTGTGCGCATAGCGTAATTGTAGAGCTAACTTGTATATTCTCCTTCTTGTAAAATTTACTTGGCTACTTTCCTATGGTCAAGGTATTTTTTCAACCTTTTCCCGTACCCTCTGGCGGGGGAGAAAACTGAGGGTGGGGGGGGGGGAGAGCCTTATGCTTTTCTATTCAGTTTTCTATTATTGTTAGAATAGTTAAAAAAATGAAGTTTAATAACAGGAACCTTCCCGAGTGAAATAAAAGGTCTTTGAGGCTTCATCTTGTCCTTGTAACACTCTCTCTCTCTCTCTCTCTCTCTCTCTCTCTCTCTCTCTCTCTCTCTCTCTCATATAGATTTACAGCTATATATATTTTTCTCTTTTACATTTTACATCCTCATTTTATGTAATTTTCATATTTTGTAAAATATTTACATTTTTCAAGCTTCTCACATTTTTAGAAATTATACATTCGTAAATTTATAGTTTTACATTTTTAATCCCACTTTTTTACATTTTATTTTTACATTTTATATTTCTGCAAATTTTTTATACATTCATAAAAGTAAAAGTTTGGATGTTTACATTTTAAGAATCAATTAGTTTTACATTACTTCTATTTATACAAACATTTACATTTTACATTTTTTTTAAATTTTCTACGAACTGAATTTACATTTTCTTACAAATTACTAACGTTTACATTTTTGTACAATTTTACGATTTTAAACCTTTAACATTTGTGGAGCCTCTGATGTATCCGATGAGGAGATTATCTGAAGGTTCCTTACTTTTTCTTTTTCTCTCATGAAGACCGTAAAAATTGAAATAACAAAGGTGTCTTCCATTAATGACGTTTCTCGTATTTTTGCATCACGCGGCGGTTCATGCATGACCGACTCTGACGGAAACATTGCAGAAAAAGATCCAAAATATCATATTAAGGAATAATTTAGTACAAAAATGGTAAATGGGTGAGTGAAAAAATGTGGGGTGAGCGAGAGAGAGGAGACGATTCTTCTTCGCGTTAAAACGTGTTTTCTTTCGTATCGGGATCCGTGCCATGAAATTTATTTTCGCGTTGGTTTCAAATAATTCTTTCAAATATAACTCACGAAATACTAACAACAACAACAACAACTCGCTGTCGATGTAATCTGTTACGTAACATTCATGGTTTCTTCGCGTGATTTGGTCTTTATTTTTACTTCATTTTAACCAAGGACAGACGAGGAAATTACGGAATTATTTCGCATTAAAAAATATGAACCATTTCTCCTTATAGGAAAATATATGATATTCGTAAGAAATCACGAAATATCTTTTGGAAGCGTTTCAAGATGTCGCCGTTAAGTTTTCTTATAAGGAGACATAATTAACAAGAGTAATATAGAAGTCATTGTATTAAATTTATTTTCATTGGCTTCCCGAAAGCCAGAAAGGAAATGTCTTTAAGACAGGCGAGTTGAACTTAAATTACGCTTAGATCCGAGTTAATTAGATATTTAAAAATGTAAAGAACGTTGTTTGTGAATTTACACCAGGATGTTTTGGAATTAATTCGAATTAGATACGCTTAAATTAAAATTTTAGAACGTCAAAAAGCTACATTTAATTCAAACGAAGAACGTATAATGAAATAGTTTTAAGCGGATTAATTTTTATTTTTATTATTTGAAAAAATTAAAACCTTTTAGAACTAAGTGTTTAACTAATTTGCTGACCATTTCTCTTGCGCAAGTTAGCTGATCCAAAAAAAAAGACTTTATAAGTAAATTCGTCAATGAACTTTTTTCCATCCTTCAAAATAATTGCACACATTTCTAAATGTAGACATTGTGTGTGTGTACTCGTTTACGTACAGTATGGTTTTACATTGTCTATATAATATAAAGATGTAATCGCAAATGTATGAATAATACAAGATTTGCTCTTGCACTATATGGAGCAAGAAAGAATTCAAGAATGTCTCTAATTTTAATCTCTTCATTGTTTATATATTTGAAATTGTAATTTATTTATATATTTAATAATTATAAATAAATAAATAAATATAACGTAATTGTTGTTACGTCTTGGCATGATTCATAATATTCTGTCATTATACTTTCCTTCCACAGATAATTGTAGCTAAAGCTTATAATGATTTACGATAATATATGCAATAATTTTTGTATTCTTATTAAGATGTTATTTACTGGTGAAGGTTTTATCCTGTTCACGAGAACTGTATTTTTATCCTATTCACTCCCCACTCACCTCCTATGCTCAGGCTCCCCAGTTATTTGTTACTAAATACCAACAATTGAATTATTTCGGTATATATTTTCATTTTAACTCTAGTTCTTTTATTTTAAATATAATGCAGGTATTTGTGTGACCCCCCCCCCCACACACACACGAACTATGTGTGTGTGTGTGTGTAATAAAAAATTGGAACGCGAATGCATTTACTAAATTATTTATTATCATTGACAACTTAACCTTGATATCGGTGGGATCCAACATGGATGCTGTCGCATTTTCAAATATGAATTATAGTTAAAAAAAAAAAAACACTTAAAGCATTTTCCACAATGAGCCAATGAATAATTACGAATGTAAAAAGTTTGATTTCTCCGTTCCACGTAAGTCCATTCGCACGCATCGATATAAATTTCATACACTGTCTGTATGAAAAGCGCTCGTGTAATTCTAGGTATTGTATACAAGGATTTATGTATACAATTTATTACATACACTCTTGTGCAAAAGTCCGAGACCACCTGTCGCTTCATTACAGAAGCGATATGGATTCAGAAATTTCGAATAAATTTTTTTTTTTGTTAAAAACACACCTACATTATGGATGTCATTGAAAGAACATTAGATATACAGGGTGGGCGGGCCAAGATAAAGGTTCTTTAAAACCGAATGGGGCCTCTCTATCTTGGCCCACCCTGTATAGACTAATGGCGTACCTTAATCATTATTCAAGAAAGTGTATTTTAACTTTCTATCAGGTTTTATGTTCAGTGCATAATGAAGTTTACAGTAAGGATTATACACACACACACACACACACACACACACACACACACTATGATGATCAAAAAGAAACTTAACCCAAAAAAGAAAAGGGTAGGTTACAATGATATATGCATTCTCCATAGGTTGCGTTTCTTTTTGAACACCCTGTTGTATGGAAGCAAACATTTCAATGTTAGTGAAAGTCATTATTTTACTGCATGGAGTAGTGGTTTAGTATTCTTACTGATGAACTTTAATAATATCTTTTTCCGCTTCCATTTATAAAATATGGCTCCAAAGCGCGCAATTTCTGATGAAGTAAAGCATATTATAAGAACGTTCCACAAAGAAGACTACAGTCAAAAGGGAATTAGTGAAAAAGCGAAAGTTTTTAAACAGATGTTCAAAATCAAATCGAGAAGTAACTTGCGCTTCGCACGACTGATGATGATAATAGGACCAGACTCGGAAGACCATCGAATGTATTAGAATCTGATATCAAACACGCGAAGATTAGATCACCGAGTGACAAAAGTAAATCCAGCATTTCTTCGCTGCGAAATTGCCGGAAACCACTACTAAGGTCAAAGTCGGGTATAAATTATACGAGGAAGGGATAGAAGGGTTTCGTTGCAACGTGTTTTAGCGAATGTTAATCTCTTCCGTTCATTTCCGTTACGAAAAAAATGTCTGGTTTTTAACGTAAACACACCCTTTCAACTCTTACGGACGTAACTGAAGTTGAACCATGGACGGGTCAACAATATAAAGCCATGGAGATGGAAAGTTCAAGTACGCACTTTCTTGAAACCGCTTCGACTACCACGTAGAATTTTGATCTTATTTCGACAGAGAGAAGTAGGTTTCAGTCGGTAAAATTACTTGACTGAATCCATATCATTATTTATCAGTATGAAGAACTTCCAGATGGACTCACTCTGGCACAGTTACATATATATATATATATATATATATTACTATATATATATAATATATATATTGAGGGATTTCTTCGAGAATTTCTCGGTGGAAAGAATAAGTTCAAGGTCATTTCTTGCTTTGCCTTCCATGCAAACGGGCCAAAATAAATACCATCAGTTGTTTCTCTCTCTCTCTCTACTCTATAATTGCTTCGGATGAAAAATAACAATAGTATTTTCAAAGTCCTTATTGGTATGATGGCAATTCACACACACACACACACACACACACTATATTAGTGGTGGACCGGATATCCGCATCATTTTTAACATCCGCATCCGCACTTCTGACTGCGGATGTTATGCGGATATTACCTCTAATAAATTATGCAATTTACAATTAAATTAGCTTATAAAGTAGCTTATAAGGCCCAGTCATGCACATTTCATGTAAAGTATTAATTATTAATGAACAAAAATATATAAATCTGAAAATATAAATAGCTGGTAACACAGAAAATTGAATGAAACTTGTTTCATTGAATTTTCTGTGGCTGAAACTCATGAGAAAGTTATTATTTTTATCATAATGAAAATATTAATTTTAATTCTTATGCATTGCCTGCCATAATAGTAATATCACGAAATTTGAAAAATTGTCATATATTCATAATTCTATATTATATTGATAGATTAACTAAATATCCGCATCCGTGGATATTGAAATTAAAGATCCGCAGATGTTGAAAAACTCACATCCGGTCCACCACTTATATATATTATATTATATATTATAATATATATATATATAATATGAGAAACGTATAATGAATAGATAAATTGATAGACATCTGACAATCTAATGTTAGAATAAAGCTGTGAAGGGAGTCAAAAGTTGTGTGTATGACGTCATCTGTGAATCGTTGAAATGTTATGAAATGTTAATCTCCGATTACTTCGTTGCTGAAAGATGGGACAAAAACGAAGTAGGTGTCTCATTCGAATTAGGTGGGGGGGAATAGGGTGGGGAATCTGCAGACTGTTTTTACAGGTTTTGGAACGCACAAATACAGACTAGTAAAATGTACACTAGAAAGCGAGTAAGGGCAGAAAGAGACAGACTTCGGGTCTCTCTCGATTTGAGGTAGAAAGAAAAAAAAATGAGAAGCAAGAAAAGACAGAAAGGAGGTAAATCCATTGATAAATGGAAAAATTAGGCCGAGATATTGGCAGCGCGCCGCGCGCGCACACACACACACACACTGCACACACATGCAACATACAGCTGAAGGATACAAAAGTTTTATGGAAACTTTAATGTCTCGATGAAAATGTATTGATTTGATTTACGATGCATTTATAATGGATGGATTACTTAAATTAATTATTTGAGCGTCGTTTAATATGGAACTGCATAGTTATAAGGGTAGATGGGTAAACAAAATTGAATTAGTTTCAACAGTAGACAAGAGGGAGGGAAGAATTTTCCGAAAGATCATTTAACTTTGTTTTCTGGCTTTACAAAAAGAAAATGACTGGGTTGTTTTAATATTATTATATTATTACTGCATTGGATATATATATATATATATATATATATATATATATATATAATATTATATATTAGTGTGCATGCGTGTTCATATAATGTCTATAATGTTTCTATATTAGGATTTTTATGGGTTTAATTTTGAGAATTGCTTTCTCTCTGTGATAAGTTTGGTTCGTCTTATGCCACTTGTCGTATTAAAATCAAATTTTACGAGTGTCGAGTTTTTTTTCCCAAAAGACTTCAGTATTTTGCTTTGTGTATTTTTTTTTCGTATTTTTTTTTTATTAATTTATTAATTGAGGTCCTCTGGCGCTCTGGAGTGCCAAAGTCTTGCTTTCAATGCCAGTTACAAATTTGCCTTCATACGCGTCACAAGTAACTGCAGAACTTGATTGCAGTGGTCGCGCGTGAGCGGTGAGGAGTGTGTGTGTGTATTATATATATATATATATATATATATATATATATATATATATATATATATATATGTATATATAATTATATATACATACCCGTGTGTATATATATGAATGAGATATAACGAGATTGTAGTTAATTCTGTGGATAAGTTTTTACTGCTCAGAATACGATTTGTTTAGTGGATTCTAATTAAGGATTTTTTTTAAAATGATTGTGCAAAAGCAATCCAAGAAAAGTGTAATATTTCTTTAAAATATTCATAAAATAATTATTTCTAATCATTTCTTTTAAAGAATATTTATAACAGAAGACCGGTTTTAATATATAAATTTTTCCAAATAATTATTATTGCTGTTTTCCGAAGAAACTTGCCCAGTTATATATATAATATATATTTACACGGTAGACGAGTATATTTTTAAAGAAAAAAAAAAATAAAAATGACCTCTTTCACAACAGTAATTAAGGGCGGTAGAAATAAGGTTAAGAATATATTCTTAATACTCGTTACTAGTGACTTAGTTATCCCTTAAAAGGTTTTCTATATTTGCGAAGAAAACTTGTCACGGAACAATTATTGAATGCAACCTTGATTTTTATTATTTGTGTTTATTATATATGCGTGTGAAATCACTCACAATGGGTCCCCCCTAACTGACGTTTCGCTCTTCAATTATTTAACTTTATTTATAAATAAATATGCATAAGGAACGTCTTTTTATTATTCCGGAGTCGTATATCAGGAAAGCCATTGCTAATGCGAACCAAGAACAAGAAATCATCGGTAGGTACTAGTTTGTACGTGCGTATATGTGCATAGATGAGAGGTCCAGTGTACTGTATGAGAATTTGCTTTTGTGTTTTTTTTTAACTTTAAGATCATTAAAGTATCCAGAAAGTTTTAGTATCTGAAAAAGTGTTAATCGTGATAAAGTTACGATACCTTAAGTCAATTTAGATAAGGTATGAATCATTTTTCAATTTCAGTAAAAAATGTGTCAATTCCCTCCCTCCCTTATTTAAGCACTTCAAAGAAACACCCTTCGAGGCCCTCCCTCGCGTCTGGGCCACTCATTTCATACTTCTCTGTTAGATAACACTAAAATTAGGTTAGGTTAATATATGGAATTATATATTAAATAAAAAAAAAAAACTGGTACCCCTCGTGTGTGTGTGTGTGTGTGTGTGTGTGTGTGTGTACACAAAGACTGAACATCCCCCTTAACTTACAAAATAGATTTTCATATGGAATTATATATTAAATAAAAAAAAAACTGGTACCTCGCGTGTGTGTGTGTGTGTGTGTGTGTGTGTGTGTGTGCACACGCAGAGACTGAACATCCCCCTTAACTTACAAAATAGATTTTCAAACTCTTAATTTTAACTCATAAATGTATTACGTGGAGCAAATTACTTCAAAAAGATTTAATTAAATTTTTGTACTTTTTCTTTTGTATGTAATTGCGACATTTTTATCAAAATTGAAAATGATCGCTTTTTTTGGGGGCTGCATTTAGTGGGAATACTTTTGATAACTTCATTTTGTTGCATTTCTTTTAAGATAAAATCAAAATTTTATTGTTTTTTTTTTTTTTTTTTTTTTAGTGAAATTAAAATTGAATTTGGAATAAAATGGACTTTGTTTTATTCAGGTTAAATTGTTTTGAAACGTTTCAACATACTTTTGAGATGTTAATTTTTCTTTGCAGTGGTGTAACAGCATAATGTCTAACTTTATTACTACTACTACTACAGTAAATACACACACACACACACACACACACGTGTGTATATATATATAAAATAATATGCCTTTTAAAACTAGTACATATTAGCATATATTAAGATATGCTTTCAAATAACATTGATTTATTTGTAATTTTTATTTTCTTTGTTTTTTACTTCCTTTGCCCAAGATCTTTGAGTCTTGTAATATAACCCTTTTACCTCTACACCCGTTGACCTTGAAAGCATTTTACCAAGCACTTCCCTTCTGGTTTTGACCTCAGTTGAGTCAATTGACCTTTGCTTGCCTTTAAACTCCTTGATGTTCCAAATGATGCGAACGCCATCAAGATCTGTGCCTGACTTAATTAACTGTGACTAAACTTTTTGGGACTATTAATGAAATAATACCTTTATGCATGAAAGTGAATCAGAGATTGCTTCACCTGCTACACTATCATCATATGTAACGAAATTAGCATTACATACCATTTTAATAAGTATTTAAGTATTATTAATAAAATACATTCACAACATTACTCGCAACAGTGTTTTCAATTGTGAAATTTAAGTTTGTGGTGTGTGGTGATAAATTTTATTAGCAGGAGACAAATCCCATATATACAGGGTGCTTCAAAAAAATTTTGCCACTTATATGGCGCCAATGTCATTGCTTGCCGCTTATAGTTTGTGTGGTTTTTGTTTGTTTATAAGTGATAAGCAATGACGTAGCGCCATATAAGTGGTAACATTTTTTTAAGTACCTTGTGTATATATATTGTGTGTACGTGTGCGTGCGCACTTTTAAGTTGGTTTAAGTTGGTGTTTGCGTCTCAATTTGACGAGTATCAGTAATTTTTTTTTTCTTTTTCCAGCTCCCGGCAACAGCATTCACCCCCATGTGATTAGCGGGTTAGGGCTCTTGATTCTCTTCGCATCGGTGGCTATCATTATTGTGATCATTGCGGTGGTGATCAGGTGGGTAAAGTTTACTTTCCTCGCAAACCTGTTCACGTAGGTGTGCATTGGGGTATAATAGTACGCGCCTCTAGGTAGGAGGGAACTGATGGCTTAACTCGTTCTCTGAACGCTATAATAACCCAGTCTAGGTGGTAGATTTGAATATATACTAACGAACACGCACAACCATTGGAAAGTAGTAGATAACTTAGGGATATTCACTTTTCGTACAAATCCTTAAAAGAGATGTAAAATGAGGGTGAAATGAAATGCCAAAGGGTGACTCGTAGTTGTACGTGATTTCTATATTAATTTTGAAGTACAATCTCGAATTGGATTACCCATTATAATAAATTACTCGATTTTACAACAGAATTTGAACTGAATTGCCTAAAATTGTGAACTGGATTCAGATTTTATACTTTCGTGTGTGCCAACGAAGCCTTGCATGAAAAAGGAAAAAAAAAATTAAGAACGTTAATGTAAAAGTCCTAAAATATAAGGGAAGAGTAATCGTGTATAATAAATAATAATATATATATATATATATATATATATATATATATTTGTATCAATCTTTTTATTTATACGACAAAATCCCCATCTAATAATACATTTCTTTTGTATTTTTCTCATTTTATATAACTGTGGTTTACGCGCATGCGCGTAACGATAAGTTTTTTTTATCTATCTGTTAATAGAGAGCTTTTAAGAAACTTTTAATAAACTTTTAATGGGTGATTAAATAGAGTAAGTTAAAATTTAATTTTATATCGCTCCCTTCTCATACCAGATATCCTTCGAAAGCAGGCAACCTCCCGACACTTAAACGAAAATCACAGTCGCAATTCTCCAGCCCCTTCAGTTTTCTAATTAAAAGGGCAAGTTGTAGCCATCAGTTCTAACAGGAATTAATACCGTTTCCTACGTCATAAGTCCTCCTAAAACGACAAAGCAGCCATGCATGCGCTTATAAAGAAGACTACTTACTACCACTTAAAAACGACGAAATAAACTTGACCTTAAAGTTATCCACAGCGACTCCGAATCCAAGCAAGGTCATACAGCAAGGAATGACCTCAGCTGTTTGATTTTACTTTAGCAAATGTGTGTGTGTGTGTGTGTCATTTTAATATATGGCGTTCCATTAAGTTAGGCTCTCGCACAATTATCATTAGTGTTTTATGATGCACATTAAATAAATTTTAAAAATCTTGAGATACTTATGATGTATCCTAAGAAATAAGTAATTTTGACGCGTATAGGTCGTTTCCGAACAAGTGAAAACTGGCCCCAAGCAAAGTCTGTTACAAGTTTTTTTTTATAGGTACAGACTTCGTTCTTTTATCGCGGGTTTATTTTTTGGAAACAGGAAGAAAGAGTCAAGAACAAATGAATAAAAAAAATGTTATTTTAAGTTCTTAAAATTTATTATAAGGACATAGACGGAGGAAGAGGAACCTACAGCTCTTCGTCAGATTCGAACCACTAACCCACCGAAGGTGATTGCAGAGAAACGCGTTAATTGCTGAAATCTTAAGTCTGAGACTCGAACCCGGGACTTTGAGTAACAAGACTGGTGCTTTACCACTATATAGGCTAATCTGGAGAGTGAAGTTTTTGAAAGACGTCCTTCACGAAAGGACGTAACAACTTCAACTGATAAAATGTGTCCTCGTATACTACGTAGTTCTTTGTAAAGTGAAAATGATTACGCGTGTTTTGTTAGTTGTCCCGCCTATTGTGAATTCATTTACCTTTAGTGAAAACTTATCATTTGCGTCATATTAAAACGCTAAAGCATATCTCTGACCTTATCCTTTTCCTCAATGCAAGCAAGCAAGAAAGAAAACCGTTCTTCCTATAACCTCGGCCCATATCAACCCTCCGCAGTCGGAATTAAAATATAATAGGAAGACTCTGTCATTGAAGATTTAAAGCACCAAAAAGTTAAAAGTTACAATAGAGGTCAGGTCTTCAAAAGGTCAAATTCAAGCAACCCGTTAAACGTTTGACATTCTGCTTTGTTATTTTTTCTTTCCGAAAAAGATAAAAATAAGACAGAGAGAAAAATTGAGAAAAGATAGAGGGGAAAGAAAATGGATACGTAGACCTAGGGAAAACAAAAGATATATTGAGAGAGATACGGACAGAAAAGATAGATCTCTAGATGGAGAACGGGAAGAGATAGACGGCGAAAAGGAGGAGATTGGTATATAGATTGATGGACAGGGGGAAGAAAGAGATCGGTAGATAGCTAGAAAGATTGATAGATAGAAGGAAAGAAAGAGATCAGTAAATAGATTGATCGATACATACGCAGAGACAGGGAAAAAAGAAAGACAAAACGAAGATTATGGAAAAACGAAAAGCATGCCAGGGAACAATGAAAGAAAAGAAAAAAAAAGAAACATTCTTAGAAAATTAAAAGGAAAAGATTGAGGATTTAAACGTCGAAATGCTTTTTTATTAAATTGTGAAAGTTTTCGGAAGCGTGGCATTGCTTGTATGTACGGATGCATGCATACATGATTTGTTTGTGTACGTACAGTTACTAAACCATTATTTTTCAAATTTAACGTAAAAAGCCGTTTGACTACTACTGCTGCTGCTGCTGCTGCTAATATGAACTGGTAGTCATCGCAAATACAATGACATAACAGAAGTGAGGTTGTCGGGTCCATAGAATGTTTCTCCGTATTATTAGACCTTGGTAGGGTATACACAACACGTTATTAGACACGAGATTATATGCAGACATACACACAGGTGGTTCATTTTAAATCACTGTCCTTGGTAATTGTGGTTAATTCAAATAAACAAATTTCATTGATTTCTTTTTAAACAAACCTGAAATAAACTAAAGAAAAGTGTTTTATAACTCAATTGACGTGTGTGTGTGTGTGTGTGTGTGTGTGTGTGTGTGTGTAGAGAGAGAGAGACCGACCTTGTATATATAACATAATAACACGCTGTACGACATATGAGGAAGGTCAAAGATTTTCACATATTTGGATATTTAAGAAAAACAATGAAGTTTGTGTGTATAGGTATATAATATACATATATGTATGTATGTGTGTGTGTATACACACACACGTATATATGTGTGTGTGTATGTATGTATGTGAAGAGCGCCTCGGTGATGTAGTGGTTAGCGTCGCTGAATACGAATCCATCGGCCCCAGGTTCGAGACCCGGCGCGCAGCAAAACCCAGCTGTTCATCCTTCCACACAATAAAAAAGGTGGTTGGTTGATAAATGTGTACCCTAGATGGCCTAGTGTTTAAGACGCTGGGATGCTGGTAGGGCCTGGTTCGGATTCCACGTTAAACTGTAGGTCTAAGGTGGAGTGAAAAGCTTGACCTTCGTCGGAATGAACGATTCGGGCGGAAGCTAACCAAAGGTTATATATATATATATATAGAGAGAGAGAATGTGTGTGTGTGTGTATATATATATATATATAATATATATATATGTGTGTGTGTGTGTGTGTGCATCAGTGGCGGAATCCATATTGCAAGACAATAAACACGCTTACATAATTGACCATTATACATTAATAAATACAAAATTTAAAATAAAAATTTAATTAAAGATAGCCTGCAAATATACATTTTTTTATACACACTTCTAGTCATTTATACTTATTTTATGATTTCACTATTCTTGTACTGAAGTTTTAATTTAGCATAATAAAATTTTTTGCTCGCATCTAAATTACCTTCGTTAGTCTCATTTCTTATATTTGGTTATAATGAAAGCATTAAATAGATACGTTAGTTATCGAAATTTAACATCGCTCTTTAAATAGCTTTCATTAATAAAATTTATAAGGTTTCATTTTGGTTTGAAGAAAATAAATGCAAAATAAGTATTCTACTTGAATATAAATTCTAAAAGTATTGAATAATAAACATTATTTAATATTTGCTTTAGTGTGAAAGTTTTTTCATAGTTGAGTGAACATCCAAAATAAATAAATAAATTTAGCTTAGGATAGCCTTAAAGTGCGTTTTCTTTCGTTTAAATTTGTCGTCTCTCTCTGTTTTGGGTAAGTTATTTAAAATAAATTGAGATTTTTATTGAAGGTCCGATAAGTGAAATATTCAGGCTAAGATAAGGGCAAAGTTCGAGAATTACGGCAGTTCACAGAGTTCAGATGTAAAATGTTTTCGAGTTGAAATATTCAGTGTCCCAAGCTGAAAATCATTCTTTCTTCGAGTTCTTTATTTTCATGAAACTTTTTAGTAAATTAAAACTGGGTTTGGATTGGTTTGTTGGAATAGGAATGGTGCTCATAACAATTAATTTGCCATTCTATTTCTGTCTGCCATTCCAAGCAGTTGAAAATGAGGAAGATTACTGCATTAAACTTGGAACAAGTTAGTAGTATTATTGATGAGCTGGATACAATATACATAACTTAAATTATAATTTGTTTAATGGTAATTCTCTGTTTGGTAACCACTTAAAATCCTTTTGGCCTTTCCATCCATGTTTAAACTTCCTGGCGATAGTTTTACTTACGTCATTGATATAGTTGGCACACCGCCTCATGGTTGAATTAATTTATATGTACACTTCATACAAATCAGGCAATTCGAAGTATGGGAATATTGTACTACTAACATTAGTTCTGATTATATGTTGATTGTATTCCATTGATATTGATTGTATTCCATTGGTAATGAAATAAATCCTTACAGGAGGAGGATATCTGTAAAACAAAGTTAGACGTCCAAGTTTGATGATGGAGAGCATAGAACACTATTGTAACAAAGCTGATTTATTTTATAATGGTGCTATAGCTTGTCAGGATACCACTTGTAAAGTTCTAAGAAACTTAATGATATGTATGAGCAAATTGTCTCTTAACTCAATAAAATTAACTTAGATTAATGTAATTTTAGGGAAAAAAGGTATAGGCCTACCCGTAGACGTGGTTGGAATGATTGTAGCTGAATTACATAATGTTTTTAGGGATGTATTCTTACTCTGGTGTGCAAATGAGAGGCCAAGGCAAAGCCCTGTATTAGTGCTAAAAGAGAGAGCTAAAGCCATGTCCAAGTATGCTTTAAGGCCTATAAAAATATGGAGTTAGAGGAATGATGTAGCTAAAGAGCCTGTCAGTAAGAATCCAAGGGACTTTTGGAACAGTATAAAGTCTCTTCCTGCCGACATTGAAGGTGTAACAGGGATTGAGAATATTGTCAAATTATGAAAGGAATACTATAGCGAATTATTTAATTCTGTACACAAGAGCAGTAATATTAGGTGTGATGCTACATTATAGGCCAGATAAGATACTGTGTAAATGAGACTAAATACTGAAATGAGACTGTAATAAATCATGTGGTATCAGTTATTATACGAGATTTATGGGATTTATATCCTGCCAATAAAGATTATTATAATAATAATAATAATAATAATAGTATATAGTTCTCCAGATCTCTTTTTTTAAAAACGCCACCACATATGTAACTTGTTTTGGTACCAGCGGGCTTGGTTTGTCGATCAAGAGAATATTATCAAATTAACCATAATGAATGTTGTTAAACATATAATATATCTATTATATAATTATAGTTATCTAATTAGTAGATTTCGGCCTGTAAAACGCGCACGCTTGCTAAAGGCAGTTTACAACTGTATACACCATCTGTATTTAATGAAATTATACCGTACTCGTCTATGAAAACTGTATATATTTGTAAATAATAATGTAAATTTACGTTATACACTTCTGTAATAAAATTTTAATGAACACTTCTAATTGATATACTTTTAATTGTTACGTCATATACCCTCTAACGGTTAAAGCGGGGAAGATTGCAACGTAAATTGTAATGTGCCTGATTACTTGGTTCGAACCAAGTAACCAGGCACACTACGTTGCACGTTACAATCTTCCCCGTTTTAACCACCGTTACAGGGTATATGATGATATAATCACTAGACAGTGATTGTAAGATGAGGTGGTGTCAATTCGCAGCCATTTACTGTTACCAGTGGTGTTGGCAAGGAGTCATAGTATCTCCCTATCTAGTTAATGTATATATATAGGTAATATGTCTGATGTACTAAACACTAGTAAAGTGGACTACTGCTATATTACTACGAAAATTGCTAGTCATCTGATGTACGCAAATCTAGTTATTATATCTTAATCTGTAAAGGGCTCGGCATACTTGAAAGTTTGTGAAAAGTTTGTGAAAAGTATGGGAAAAAGAGAACATTCGAGTGAACGATATGATATCAGAATTGACCCAGACAAAGTATTTGGGCCATGTACTAACTAATGATAATGATATCATGAAACAATGTAGACTCAGGCAGTATGCTTAGGCAAATACTTCAATTAACAAATTTTGTGTGTGTGTGCATAGTAGGTGTTAAAGTGACCTTGTTCAAAACTTTCTGTACCTCCAATGTATATAGCTTGTTTGTGCTGGAATTACATGTTGCATAAGATGAGAAAACTATATTTAGGTTATTAAGAACTAGGTTTATAAATGGTGTCCCTTATACTGCCAATCTGTTGTTAGTTAATAATGTACCCAACTGTACTAGTCTGATACGCAGTGTTCTATAGAAATTTAAAACTAGGTTTGCTGAATCAGCTGACAAGGTAGTAGAATAGTAGAAGCCGTGGTCAGTAACTGGTAACTGATGCATTTATAGTGACCTACGCAACACCGATTTGATGTGGCTAAGAAAGTAGACTTACTATAATTACTGAATAAAATGATATTGAAATGATTAGGGGTCACCAGCTTGGCCTACAGCCAAACAAACAATATTTAATAAGGAGAGAGAAATTACTTTGTTTTGCGTTTAATTAGGAAAATAAATCGGTTGCTTGTTCACAGCGATTAACAGTTCAATAAAGGTAGTTATAATGATTAACAACTATATAACGGCATTTATATTATGCTAAAGATGACTGAGTATTAGCAAGGAATGGTTATACAGACTAATAAGTAATACACTAATTTAGATAGGCAAAAGGGAACACACAATAAATAATGAAAGCCTATTGACAACTGAAATAATGCACGTACGGTTGGTAAAGTAAATGGATTAGGCCGTCAAGAATGAAATGCATAAAAGAGCTCATAAACAATAGGGTGCATGATAAGTAAATTATACGAGTGATCACAATAACAGGGTGATACAAAACTACGATACTGGTACGACACTTGAAATAGGCCTACTGCAGTCTTAACGGGAGAGTTAATTCGAACGGTATTGAAGACACTTCTTAGGGCCTACGCGATTAGGCAGAGCTTGTGGAAGCACGACGTAACAAAATACTGTAGGTCGAGTGGTGGCCGACAAGAGGCTTACCGCGACACTGGATAAACTCTGAAGACGTGTTGAGGGCCTACGTAAAGGAGGATGTGCTGAGGGCCTGTTGAGATACTTGTTGAACGGGCACGGATCGAATTGTGGTGAAGGATGAGTGAAGCCAGGGGTAGAAGGATGACGCCGGTAGTGTGATGTTTGCTTCCAGCGGGATGAAATTGTAGGTCGCCTCAAGTGTTGGTTCGTGTATTGTTAAGGTGTTGTTTGAGGGACTGAGGTCGAACAGCGGTACGTGAAAGAAGCGATTTACGAGTAGTAGTAAAGAGCGGAGTGAGAGCCTTAGTGGATGACAGACTTCTTGTAGGCTCGACCGGAGCCTTGGAGGAGCAGCAGGCCGCTCTCCGGCCTTCGTCGGAAAGCGGTGGCTTGATGAGTGGTGCTACTGACGAAGGTGCTGAGAGTGAGACGTTACAACCAAGACGAGAAAATGGCAAGCGAGAAGCGAATGATTTGAGGAAGAAGACGCATTTTATAGGTCTTGGTGACGTCCTCTGGTGGTCGCTTTCGGAAATACCACAGAATCTATCTATCTATCTATCCTGTGTGGGCCTGTTTCATGCCCACGTGTATAGCCTTTGTTTTGATTCCATGATGTTTGAGAATGGCGGGAAAGGAATTTCTTTGTCTGACCGCTACACATTTATAAATCTGGAATCTGAAAGCATTGGCATAGGTGATTGTATGTTCATTATTTATAGTGTTTCATTGGCCTATGTAATCACTGTTCTGGACAGCTATAACTTAAATATATTTGGACCACCTGTATACTTTTTATATACCGTATTTACTCGCGTATAATGCGCACCCCGATTTTGAGAAACCCGATTTAGAAAAAAATGTTTGCTTGCGCGTATAATGCGCGTTCCGCTCGATCGCGGTACTGGTGTCTTTTTAGACACTCGAAACAAGTTGCGATTCGTTTGTTGCTCTTCCCGTGCGCTGTTTGGTAACCAATTCAAGTAATGCAGTATTAGCAGTGCCCTTGATGGTACTGAAGATGATCTACTGTGGGAGGAGGAAGAGGAAGCGGGCGACCCCGATGACCTCTCTGAGGAAGTGGGCGATTCCGCGCCACGGATACGGAAATTGTACTGTATCCTGTAGACAGTAATTACGGTAAACCTTTCATTCACAGACTGTCTGTTGCGATGTGATTACCCGATTAACCTAATATTGTCAATAGTGTAATGTTAAGCGAGTTGTGAATAGTCGTTTTATTTAGCGTACTAAGGAAGTATGGGTATAAGAGTTTAATGAAAATGCTCGTCTATTCTTCCACTGTTTGTTATATCTATTTATTACTGATATATATTTTTCGTGTTCTGCCCGCGCGTAGTGCACCATCGCGCATAGTGCGCACCCCGATTTTAAAGATGGGAAAATGGTCAAAGAAAGTACGCATTATACGCGAGTAAATACGGTGTGTTGAATCTGGTATAAAGGTTGATTTCTTTGCTAAAACAGTATTGCAGTTATGACAATAATAATGGCGTTTATGATCACTTATAATAAGGTCTTTCAAAAGGGATTATAATTTTAGGCGATGTTTTTAAAAGGGGATTTATTATCCCCTTCCGATAATTTTTATATTTATTTTACATGTTTCATTTTTATTTCGTGTTGTAAAATTAACCGAGTTCGAACCCTTCACCATAAAAAGAAATGAACCGCTACAGAGAAATTAGGGATTTATTTAAGTATTTGTTAGAAATCCTGGCAATTAATTTCACCAGAGGGCTTACACGAAGGGATTTTGGTTGGCATTTCGCGTTTTTGGACAGACTCGTAATTATATTTCGTGTAATTATTATACTACATAATTGTATTAATTATATTAAAGATGTTCTTTTTTTGTTTCAGCAAAATGAAGAGGAAGCAGAATTTAAAGAAGGATTACGACGACGATGTGGAGAAGAGCAAAAGTAGAAGCAATTCCATCGACCCTTATTTACAGGTTTCTCTCTCAATTGTTTTTTTTTAATTTTCCGTCACTTTCTCTCTGTTCTTTTGTTTTTTCCCCACCTCCTCCTCCTCCCTCCTCCTCCTCCTCCTCCTTTTCTTTCATTCGTGTTTTTCTTTCTCCTTCGTAAGGTGGACGCGTCGCGAGAAAATGGAAACGGTCGATTCATTGGCATTAATCGTCGTATACATACATTTTTTTTACCATAGTGCTTTGAATTACCATCGTACCCATTCTTTATTGCGTTTATTTTCGGGTAGATATTAAGAACCGTCATTTCGTGGTGTAATATATCTTTTAAGTGTATACTTTAAGACCTTTATTTCATTTAATTCACGTTCTTTCTAGCGTGTTCTCTATTCGTTCATTTGTTGGGTGGGTGATGAGGGGGTTGTTTAACTTCCTTCGCAACATTTAAGATTATTGACGGAGAAGGCCTACGGCTTAACCAGGGATCCGAACCACGGGTCACTAATCGCTACATAATCTGGCTGCGGAGGACGGTCTCCCATTCAACTACTACCCAGACCCAATGTCGTTTAAGTTCGTTGATCGACGGGAAGCGGTGTTACGACACACTGGCCACGACTTAGCCGTAGGTGATCGTCCTCCGCATTCAGATTATATAGCGACACGTAGACAGTTCGGATTCAACTTAAAGCTGCTTAGGTTTCTACTGTCACATGACCTTTGCCGCTTCGGTGGTTAAAAAACCACAAACAATTACCGTTCTCATCTTACTCGTATTAATAAGTGTATTATCTATAACCTATAATAATAATAATATAACGTCAGATAATAATCTTTATGTAGTATCAAATTTTATTACTCCACTTATTGTATGCGTGGCTTCAGTTGTCAGATTTCTCATTTTTAGATATTAAAATACCACATTTTATTGCAGTTTCCTTTAAATTATTTAGAACGTTCATTAGTTTGTAATTTGAAGTTATTTGAGAGTTTACTGTATTAAGTTCCCTAATGTAAATGTATATTTGTTGCTTTTACGCATTTAAGGTCGTGCATGACCTTTACATTGATGATTTTATGGAGTTCCTTTTATATTTAGTCATAATGGCTTTGAATGTTGATGCATAATTAAATGTTCTTTGCACAATTATTATGCCGTGTTCATAATGTTTAAAAAGAGGTTTTATTTTATGTAAAATTTAAATTTATATTAATATATTTGTACATTAATAGGCCAACGTTTGTTATATTGGCATAAGGCAATAATTATTATAGCCTTTGCCTTCAGTTTTAACATTTATAGTGCCAATCGAATGGATGTGAATGTCATAAATATTGTTAATGTCAAATGGCAAATCTGACCATTTTCAAGGAATAAAGTTATTTATCAGATAATGTATAGATTAATCTTTCATCCAGTGAGAGAGAGAAATCATCTCGGTTTATTGTTAAAGTAACATATCGTGTAATTAAAATTTATTGTATTTTTATTTATTATCAGAGTAACCTTCCTTGTTAGCTCGGTGATAAAATTCATGTTCCTTAATCACATTAAGAAAACATAAGAGCGACATTTTGCAAGATCTATCAAAAGGGGGCAAATAACATTGATTAACCTTGTACTGATTGTAGACCATTTTGGTTCGTGTTTTAATTTCGTAACTGGAGGACCTTTCTAGCTTTCTAGCTGCTGCTGTTAGAGATGCATTTTCAGTGATTAGTGAGAAATAATTTTTTCTTTCTTTCCTTCAGGCAATTATTTTCCCCAGCGAACCGAGACCGGAATGGAGAAGGTACTTAATGATTACCTTGAAAAACGCCAGTAAAAAATTTACTGGAGACGACGACGACGACACCCACAGGACAACAATTCCAGAGCATTTAAGACACCAATTGAAACACATTTACGTTTATTAAAACACCCCTCAAAAAAACTTTGGGTGTCGGGGGATGTTTCAACTTAATGTCAGTTTTAACTGGTTTCGTGAAACTTGTATAGCTTTTATATACACACACACACACACACACACACACACACACACACACACACCACGTAGGACATCTTTAAGTCTGTTAGTCTGAAACGATGCATTATTTTTTGCGCCATTTCTAAGGTTACTGATACCTTTTAAGAATGTGTTTCGTCAATGCATAAGTTAATATTGTACGCGAATCAATATTAACAATAGACATCGAACTCTGACATATTCATGTTCAACTTTTTATGAACATGGCAAAAATTATATGAACCTAAGAATGGAAATTAAAACATATATTTTTCGTGTTGTGCTTTTCTGCAAAGTTCGCTTTCATGTCGTTTGTGAGACATTTCGTCCATTATTACTCCTTATTTATATTTTGCGTTATTCCATGTATTTATTCTACGTATCGCGAACTGCGATTTTCTTGTTACGGAGCGAAATGACCAAGGAAGCACCAAAGAAGAAAGCAAAATTCATAAATTAGCATAGAATTATATTCCCAGATGGAAACACTTGTTTTTTTTTTTTGTTTTGTTTTTTTGTGAAACACACACCAGTAATTTCGGAAGTTTTGAACTGATTTTTTTTTCAAATCGGCGACATTAAAAGAAGTAAATTTATATGGGGAAAGAGGAAGGAATTATTATTATTTCCCTTGAAGGAGTGCGTGGGTGGGTGGGGTTGGTGGAAAATCTCAAAAATTTGTAAATGTTTAATTAGGATGTTAAGAATATAGTAGGTAGTACACGCGTATATTCTATCATCCTATATACAATACAGTACACACTATTTCAGCAGTTCCTATATATATCTATATGCGTCAACTATTTATTGACTTGTTAAGTTTTTTTTAGGATGTTATCAGCACTGTCAGGAATAATACTAATTTAATATCAATTTTTGTTAATTACTCCACCTCATTCACTATCATATTATTGTAATTATGCTTGTTATATTTAAGTAGGTAAATTAGACCACTGTTGATCCTATTCTTCCAGATGGATCCGCTGGAAGTTTAATTAGGATGTAAGAATATAACTGCAGGGTATGGAAACATGTTGAAATCTGTTATTGGTGTAAAGTTCACTGGTGAAATGACGTTGAGTCAACTTGCTCCTGGTTTGGGTGAATTACAACGTAAATGAGTTAAAAAAGTTTCTTTTTCTGAATTTCAAGTTGGAGAACGAAATTGATCACTTTTAGTTTGAAAGTAATACCAGTTATTTCAAATAGGATTCTGAATTACTCGTATAGTTATGCCTCTGCCATTAATCTGGCTTTTAACATTTTATTTTTGTAATGACCACTCGGCGTTTCCCATACTTAATTTGTGTTAGTGTATTGCGCGACTTAACTTTCTACCTATAACGAACGTACGCTCAACCTATTTTAATGCTCTCTCTAATTATATAAGTATTTATTTTTAAAATTAGGTTGTTAATTTTACTGTTATGGAAAATGTATAACCTTTTGTTTTTTCTGTTTCTTTAGGTGTTTTCCTATCCAAAGTAAAGTTTCGTTTTTTCCACTATACGAGACATTGTTGTAAATCCTTCCAACGAGGATCGTGCAGTAGGTTTGAGCCCCTTTAAATATTAGTGACCAAGTCTGAGACACTTTAGATGTTAGTGACTATGCCTTAAGCCACTTGAAATATTAGTGACACTTTCAGAATGCGCTGCTACAAACTGTAATATGAAAATTTGATGATACTCGCTGTATTTTTGAGAATTATAATCAATCTTGTTTTGTATTTTTTCTTGCCATTCTAAATGGAACTCCTCCACAGTCATTAATATTCTTTTGAAAGCGTGACAATAATTGAAGTATGTTAGAAAACTGTGAAAAAGATTAACTAAAAAACTGCAATTTTTGTAAACATTGATTTTACAAAAAAAAATATTGCAGTGTCTGAATTTATTTAGTGACTGACAATTATGCACATAATTAAAAAGTACAAATGCGTATAATTACTGTTCATTATATAAATTGCCAAGTGACTAGGAACTTAAAATTTTATAGGGATGAATATTTGTAAATTGTTTTAAAATGAAAGTATATTTTATAAATAACGATGAAACCGCTTTTACAGTTCAAAAAAGTTATTCACTGTTTATATGTCATTATTTATGATTGTAAATAATTACAATATAAACGTACATATTTTTTTACTCAATAACGTCACTGCGGACGTAAGTTGTTACGTTTCTATATGAACATTTTAAAGACTAAAATAAATGTAAATGACGCTAGAGTCTTTTCTTAAATGGAGGTTTATGAACGGGAAGCCGAGTTTTCTCAGGGATTTAGAATTAATATCTTTGCAATATACCAACTTATCTATCTTTTTGTTTTTATAAATAAATTTTTAGAAGCATCTTCCTTTTTTTTTTTTTACCGTTTTGTATATGAATTTTTATAGAGCAACGTTTACTTTGGTCAATAAGGTGACTCGAGGTTACCTTGACCTATGCGAGCATATATATTTCTTTGCAGAGGGTTCGCTATATTAGCGAGATTAAACAACGGTGGGTTTCTTCAGTAGTTGAAGGGATAACCGTCCATTGCTTCCAGATGATGTAAAGATGGTTCGAATCGCACGTAAAGCTGTAGGTCCCCCTCCGTCACACGACATTTGCTGTTACAAAGGTGGTTAACCCCGAACATTATCATTTTCGGAGAAGACAGTAAGAGGTCTGTTGGTTTGGTTATACAAGAGATTATCCGCCACCGTAACCACTCAACCACCGGGTACTCTGGCCATTATATTTGAAGACTAACCAATGTAACTGTTCCTACAGACTGAAGACTAAAAAGATTTTAATTTTAATTGTGTACCCCACACAATGTCTCGAAGTATGAGGGTTCTGATAACCTCGGTAAAATCGATATTTTAATACCTTTCTTGTTCTAAAACAGCGAAATTGTATTTAATCCCCCCCCCCCCCTGCCCTCTCTGTGGCCAATGCGGGAATGCATCTTGCTTCGATGTAAGGGCTCTCTGCCTTCGTGGACCATTGGACCCGTCTGAGGACCCGACTGATTTCCTGCTATTTATTTATTTCTTTTTTCCCCCCAATCCTTCTGGTTTTTTTTTTCCTCCTCGCATTTGGCTTTGTTTTGGACCTTGACTTTACTCTTTCCTTGGACCTTGGGTGAGGGAGGTGGTTGTCCTTCACCCTTGTTCTTAAACCAAACACAAGCCCTGTCCCTGCCATCTTTCACCGAATCACCGCGCATTGAATGAGAGTGGCCGCCTTTTAGTGACGGGGACTGGGTATGGGTGTATCTGCCGTGCGTGACGTCTTTTGGCGGTGGGACCGAGTGTGCCCACGATTCGCCTTTCCCTTGTTGGAGTCGGTGATGGCTGGATGCACGCGGGGGATGAAGCTTTCCTTTTGTTTGCTATGGCTTCCTCTACTCCTCGGCTTACGACCTCTGCTTCTCATTCTCGGACTACTACTACTACTACTATTAGCACTCGGGTGGTGGGCAACCAGGCTCTCGAGTCCTCTACCACTAGAAGACCTGCATCCTGATGGGATTGACCTCCCTCGGACTGCGGAACACACACCACCACCTCGTTCAAAGACTTCTCGTGTGTCTTATTTTCGCAAGTCTTTTGATCCCCTTGTGGGGGCTGACGACTCTGCCCCTGATTACCCTCGGTTTCTGGTCCTCAGTTCTTCCGCCTCCCCCCCTCCTTCTCACAGCGGGATGTTTTTGAGGTCTACGACGACTTCACTTCCCGCTGTGGCAATCCCCGACAGATGTGGCCCCAGAATGATCGTTCTCTTGTGGTGGTGGTCTCCTCCAGAGCCCAATACCAGAGGGTTTCGTCTCTCTCGACCCTAGCTTCTGCTCCCCTGGATTGTCTTCCCCACTCTTCCTTTAACACCTGTATGGGTGTAGTATTCCTTTTGGAATACTGTACTCAGAATCGGATCTTCTCACCCGCCTCTCCTCTCAGAAAGTGACCCGTGTTTACCGCCCACCCCGTATGGTTCAGGGGGCAAGGATTCCATCTACTTTATTAATCTTGACCTTTGCTCGTTCCCAGTTACCCGAGAAAATTAGGGCCGGTTACCTTCAATTTCCGGTCCGTCGTTACATCCCCAGACCACGCCGATGTTTTACTTGCCAGAGTTTCGGACACGTCAGTAAGACGTACCGAAGTTCCCCTGGCGTTTGTGTCAACTGCGCGTCCCCGACACACGGTTCCTCCTGTTCGAACCATCCTCGCTGCGCCAACTGTGCAGAAGACCACGCCGCTTCCTCCTCTTCCTGTCTGACCTACCTCTTCGAGCGTGAGGTCCTGTCGGTCCGGGAGTCAGACAAGGTCAGCTTTCGGGAAGCGAGGGCCCGCGTTAGGTCCCGATTCGCTCCCCCAGGCCTTACTTTGCTCAAACACTGCGCTCCTCCCGCCCGACTACCTCCCGTTCGCCCAGGACTTCTCCACCTCTGTACCGTCCTCTTCCACACCCTATCATTCTAGGCCTGATCAAGCCAAGTCCACCCATCCCCCTATCTCATCCTCTTCCTTCTCGTCGTCTCCACCCCCTGTGTTCACTGTTCCTCCAGCCCATCCCCCTAGAGCCTCCAATTCCACTGTTCCCATCTGCTCCACCTCGGTAACAACTAACCCGCTTATTCTCCCTCCTGAAACCATTGCTGACATTTCAGCATCTATAGCGAAAACCGCCCCCTCTTCTGGACTCTCCTCCCCTCCTCGCTCTTCGGTTAAACGACCCATCGCCAGCCCCCGGCGTGTCGGTCCCTCTGCCAAGCTTCCTTTCTCAGGCCCCCGTCTCCTCGTCCCCTCGCTCCCTCTTCCATCAGTTCTCTTCCTCCTACCCTCGTATCCCATCCGCCTTCAAAGAGCCCTTTCGTTTTGCCGTCTCTAAATTCCCCTGTTTCCCTTCGCGACCGTCACCTTCCCTCCTCTATTCCTGATGGTGGTTATGCGGCCTCTGAAATTCGAATTCAAGCCGACATCCACCCCCGCTCCTTCTCCACCGCCCCGACGTCCTTAGTACCTTCATCGCCACCCCGGAATCCGGACACTCCCCGGCCCGCTTTGAACACCCCTTTCCCCCCACCCCGCTCTCTACTTGACCTCCCGATGCCCCTGGCATATTCTCCTCCACCCCCATCTCAGACACTAGATTCACCCCGTCCTGCTTCCTACCCTCATTCTCGTATTCCCCCCCCCCAAAAATCTAAACCCCCTCCATCCTCTTTCATCTGTTCTTCAATCACCCCTTCTTCAACCCTCCCCCCAGCTTCGTCAGCTCGTCCTTCTGGTCATGTCTATAAATCTCGCCCGATAACATCTCTCGCTCCCCTTGTATTCTGCTCTTGATGGCTGCTATCCTTCAATGGAATTGCCGAGGCCTTCTCCCTAATTGGGAGGACTTCCTCCTCCTTATCCAGGATTTTGACCCGGTGTGTGTGTGTGTGTGTGTGTGCATTCAGAAGACCCAACTTGGGGTTCGCCCCTTGCGTCCTCTCCGAAGGTTTTCATCATCTCTCTCCCCCCCTCCGTCTGATGCAGCCCCCCGTGGGGACACAGCAGTTTTCATCGTTCTGATGTGCCATCTACTTCCCTTTCCCTTCCCCTCAACACTCCTCTCCAGGCAGTGGCGGCTCAGGTTTTCTAGACCATTTATATTCGGTTTGCTCTTTATATCTCCCCCTGTCACAGGAACTTTCTGTTGACGATCTTTCCGCTCTCCTCCTGCAGCTTCCTCCCCCTTTCCTCCTTCCGGGAGACTTCAACGCGCGCCATCCTCTGTGGGGGTGATACCGTCACCAATCAGCCGGGCGGCGTTGTGGTCTCCCTTCTTTCAACTACTTCTGTCTGTCTTCTCAACACCGGCCAGCCCACAGCTTTTCACCTCCAGACCCGTACATTTTCCTCCATAGATCTTTCGCTTACTTCTCCTTCCGCCTTCCTTGACTTCTCCTGGGCTGTCACTCCAGACCTTTACGGTAGCGATCATTTCCCCCTCCTCCGTACGTCCCGGACTCCCAGCTCCTCCGCTCTTCCTTCTCGATGGTCTCTCGCTAAAGCTGACTGGCCTCTTTTCTACGCCGAAAGTCGAACCTCTGCCGCTCTAAGTAACTTCCCGACTGTCGATGCTGCTTCCACCTACCTCACAGATCATATCACCTGTGCTGCTCTGTCCCCTATTCCCAAATCTACATTTCCCCGCACCTCTACCCCTTCGGTTCCATGGTGGATCCCATTATGCACTCTGGCTGTTCAGACTAAGAAGTCGGCCTTTCGTCGTCTTCAACGCAATCCATCCCTAGCAAATTCAATAGCCTTTAAAAGTGCGCGAGCTCAGGCCCGTCGCACAATCCGTGAAACCCGCCGCTTTTCTTGGCGAACTTACGTCTCCTCCCTCACCTCCCGCACCCCTTCCTCCCGAATCTGGAACAAGATTCGGAAAATTTCCGGAAAATCCACTTCTCATCCTTCTCCTGTCCTCATGATCGACGGACGCCCAGTGTCCTCTCCTACTACAGTGGCCGAGACCTTGGCCGAGACCATAGCCTCCATCTCCCGACACGACCACCGTGATTCTGCCTTCCTCCGCCGTAAGGCTTCGCTTGTTCGCTCCCCTCATCTTTTTCAGACTCCCAATAGTTTCCCCTACAACCGCCTTTTTTCTATGTCGGAGCTGAGATCGGCGTTAGCTTCTTGCAGCAACTCTGCTCCCGGCCCTGACGGCATTCATTTCGAAATGCTTCGCCACCTCCACCCTTCGGTTTCTTTCTTTCTCCTCACATTCTATAATTGGATCTGGGTAGGGGGCACCTTCCTCTCCTGTTGGAAGCAGTGGTACTCCCCTTTCCTAAACCCAGTAAGGACCCGACATCATCTCTCAATTACCGACCAATAGCCCTCACTAACTGCCTCTCAAAACTTTTAGAGAAGATGGTTTCCCGGCGACTGATGTGGCACCTAGAACGCCACAATTTGCTTTCCTCTATACAGACCGGTTTTCGCAGGGGTCGTAGTACCACTGACATTTTAGTTCAGTTGGAAACTGCGGTCTGTGTGTCATTTGCAGAGCCACGTCATCTTTACGCAGTCTTTTTTGACTTAGAGAAAGCGTATGTCACCACCTGGCGGTGGTGGATCTGCCGAAAACTTTATCTATTGGGCTTTCGAGGTTTTCTCCCTTCCTTTATCTCCAACTTTCTGACTTCCCGTTCCTTCCGAGTTCAGGTGGGTACCTCCCTCTCTTCTGTGCATTCGCAGGAGGAGGGAGTCCCCCAGAGCAGCGTCCTGAGCGTGTTTGCTTCGCCTTGGCGATCGACGACGACGGTGACGGCTCTGCCCCCGGGGATTAAAGCTACCCTTTATGTCGACGACCTAGCCATATATTGCAACGGCTCCCGATCTGCCTTCCTTGAACGTATCCTCCAGTGGGTCCTGGATTCGGTTTCCAATGTACCACAGACCACGGGTTCCGATTTTCCCTTACAAAAACGGTGGCAATGCACTTTTGCCGCCGCCGCCGCTGCACTGCCGTTCCCTCTCTCTCTCTTTATGGATCACCAGTTCCCGTTGTGCCCGAAACTAGATTTCTGGGTCTCCTCCTTGATTCCCGCCTCTCCTGGATCCCCTATTTGAAGTCTCTGAAGGCTTCGTGCCTTCAGACTCGTACCCTTCTCAAGTTCCTCTCTCATACAGACTCGGGTGCTGACCGTCATACTCTTTGGCGGCTCTACCACTCCCTGGTCCAAAGTAAGTTGGATTATGGCTGTCAGGCCTATTCCTCTGCTCCTGCCACCGCTCTGCGCATGCTGGACCCGATTCGTTCCTTAGGTGTGCACAGCACTGGCGCATTCCGATCTTCTCCAATCGTCAGCCCGTATGCAGAGAGTGGCCATCTCCCATAAATATATTTTATTTATATAACCTAACCTAACCTAACCTTCACCAATTAACATTATAGATGTATTATATAAAATACAGAAGAGTCGAGATATGTATCTCGAACAACTTGTAGGAGGTCATGCTCCACCTTCAAAGTTAAAAAAATATCGTGATGCTGATGACGGTATATTAAAACTAGTTTTAAGCTTTGAGCAACGATCACCATTAGAATATTTACATGGGATTGCCTACAATTACCACTAATTAAAATCTGAACCTTTTAATCTTTTTTTAACGTAGTAGAATAAAGAATTTCTAACAATTTTTAACTTTTTAAAGCTCTAACCTTCAAAAATAAATTTAATTAATTTAAAAAAAAAAGTGGAGTTGAGTCGGCGGCGATGAATTGTCCCATCCCGCCGCATGGACCATTTCTCCTCTCCGTATCTGCTCCCTCCTTTCTACTGTACCAAAGTCCCAGTTCCACCCATCCGCCCTTCGGCAACTTTTCTTATCCCATTCCTCTTCCCATGCTGATTCTAGCCCAGTGTTCACAGACGGCTCTCGCTCTCCACTTGGAGTGGGCTGCTGCGGCCGTCTTCCCATCGGAAACTAAATCATTATCCCCCCCCCCCCCATCGGCTTCCATCTTTACAGCGGAACTATCTGCTATTCTTTTGGCCCTTCGGCTCCTTTTCAGCTTCCCTCTACATCATTTGTTATTTATTCCGGCTCCCGTAGCGTTCTTGAGGCCCTATCCTCTCTTGTTTCTCTGCACCCACTGGTGCGGCAGATTCAGGACTGGCTGGTCCTTCTTTCATCACGCCGTAAGGTAGTCGCCTTCTGTTAGGTACCTTCCCACGTTGGTATTCCGGGCAACGAACGCGCCGGACGCCGCGGCGAGGAAGGTGTCCTCCCTGCCTTTCGACCCTAACACGCCTCTCCCGGCGTCGGACTTTACGAGGGTTTTCCGGGAGGCACTCCTTCGGCGGTGGCAGCACCAGTAGGAGGATGTGACCGGGAATTCATTGAGGGCGTTGAAGCCCACGATTCGACGGTGGCCTTCCTCCTGCCAGCGTGACCGACGGTCAGAAGCAGCTCTGATGTGTCTACGCATCGGTCATACTCGCCTCACGCATGGGCATCTTATGACGGGAGATGTTGCCCTCTCCTGTCCATGCGGCATTCCTCTCTCTGTTTCACATTTGCTTTTAGTTTGTCCTGCCTTTGCCGTTGCTCGCTCCTAGTTCCTCCCTTTTTGTCCTTCAGGCTCCACTCTTACGCTTACTATGTTGTTGGGTGACTCTACGCCAGTACCTAAGGACGCTCTTTTCTCTTTTCTTCGTCAAACTGGCCTTCTACTCTCTATTTAATATGACTTGGGTGTAATTTTTTCCTCCCTTTGCTGATCATTGTGTTTTTCCTCTCTCTCTCTCACGACTTTTCCTTAACTGTTGCTCCTTAAAATTCCCCCTTACCCCATCCCCTTGTGCTCTTTCTTTCCTTTAGTTTCGGCACGATATGACCTTAGCAGTTGAAGCGCCGGTGAAGCACTGCTAGTCATTCATTCATTGTATTTAACCCTTTCGCTCCGAGTGTAGCTTATAAACTACACGTCCAATTTTCGCTCAGATCCAGATGTGGTAAATAAAACAACTAATATTTTCTGAACTCAGGGTGTAGTTTATAATTTGAATTCATATAATTCGCTTCAAAGTTATGCCGGAGTGAGAGTTAAGATAAATATTTTCCAAACTGGTATTGAACTAGAAAAAGCGAACAAAAATCAGTAAGACGTAGGAGCTTATTCATTTCATGCAAAAAACTTCACTTTTTTCTACGTGAAGGTCAAAATATGATAATTAAAACCTACTCTAATAGACAGAGTTTATTTCCACAACAGTTTCGATGCCCACTGGCATCCTCTTCGGGTGGATACAGAAAAACGAAACAGTGGGCATCGAAACTGTTGTGGAAATAAACTCTGTCTATTAGAGTGGGTTTTAATTATCTTATTCAATTCATTAATATGGAACTAGGTCTCTCCCCAGATTTGGCCCATTCCAATTTCATTCTTCGGCTAAGAGTGAGAAATCGCCAGTGAGAGTCTCGAAGGGAGAAATAATGAAATCGATCTATTGTCACTGCATCATTACCCATTTCGTTAGATTTTTTATAGAAAATACCATTCGGCCCCGCAGTTAAGTGAGGATCTGTTTCTCCTTTCCCAAATCAGGAAACGCTTTTCTCAAATTTGTAACTCTCACTTCAAGCATTCTCACTTGCGGACTGCCACGATGAGTGCGAAGTAACCGTTCTAAATATGGTCTAAAACTACTGTACAGTGTATGCTGTAAATGGTATTAAAATTTTGTCCCGCGAGAAAGGCATGCTTGCGTGTGTCTCATAAGTCTATAACTCGCCAACACTTCTCAAAACTATTACTTAAGATTAAATCATTCTAAGTAGCCTGTATCATTCTCTGGTTGGGGTTATGATGATGAGCATGAGCATGATCAAATCACTAATGAACTCACTAATGAACTCCCTGTTCACTACATTTTTTTTATTAATATGTAACTGAAATAAGACATCACTTTAATATGCTATTTATTAAGTAAGCTAACTATTGTAAATATTCTGTATTCTGCCTGTATACATAATGTGTTGAGCTTTAATCACATTATAACTAAATGTTCATATTGTTAAATTAACATTCACGCCGCCATCCTAAAGAAAATGTTACCCCTGAAAATAGAAAAAAACGTATTGCCATGGCAACTATATTTGTAAAGTAAATGTAAACAAAACATAATAAAGAGCTTGAAATTATTTTATGTGATTTGTCTTTTAAAAAATTGTAAAAAGGTAATTTTTACGAAAGAATTTAGGCTTTATTCACCAAAAATGGAAATAGTGAAAATAGTAAAATTTGAAATAATAATTTCTAGTATAATGGTGGGGAAACTTTGGAGTTAAAAGTAACTTTGAGATTTGTTATACTAATGTTATAATGGCGTATGCATTATAATAAAAATATTTTATAGGAAAGACTAACTATTTATTTTAGTAATCTGTACGAAATAATAAAATAGATTAAGCTCACTGGCGGAGGGAGTAATAACATGTCTGCCAGTAATCCTTCAGTGTTTCTAGTGAAAGTGACAGGTCAGGTAGAAACAGGGGATTTCATCGATGGGGAAGACTTGTATTTCAACTATTTTTATCACTACGGACGAGACTGGGAAGTAATAAAAGTAGGTTATAACCTGTATTTTACAAGCTGTAATTAACTTTGTTTACTGTTATATTAAAGATGATGTTACATTACCCTTTTTATCGGCCGTACGATATTTCGCCAACAAAACATTCTATCGACATAGGTTGCGGCCTGTGGGGTAGCTTAGGTTAGACTAGGTAAGTTCAGAATTGCATAAGTTAGGTTAAATCCAGTTAGGTTGTGCTAGGATAGGTTAGATTAGGTTAAGTTAGGATAATAAGAGTGTCAATTAAATCTATAAGCCCTAATTTATATCTATGCTTCATGTAATTAAACTGCAGAATTAATATTTCATATAATTAGATATTCAGTGATTAACTATGTCTATGGGGAGGGGGAAAAGCGATGAAGTTAGTTAGAAACTATAGGAGCTAGTGGGACTCTGACCCCTATCGATCACACCATCCAGAATCCCCCAAAACAAGCTTCTTCAAGCGAGGATAATATTTACGCTGTTTGACCATGTTTTATTCAATTCCTTCGCCTTTATAAAGCATGTAAATGTGGTTGCTAACTTACTACACTTAAAATGCCTTTACCTGCTCTAAAGAGTCGAAGAGATTGAGTGGAGTATGGTCACACAACGTAAACAGTGGCCTCACTTGAAGGAACCCCTTTTTTTTAGGGGTTCTGGATGGCGTGATCAGTAGGAGCGTCGACTTTGAAACCATGTGACTCGGGTTCGAATTCCACTAACTCCTAGTTCCCACTTTAATGTTTGTTCCCTTTCCGCGTTATTTAAATGCGGTTAATGCACTTACAATGCATTTAGACGTATGATGTTTACACAGGGTATTGAAGAAGGTTCTTCACAGATGACGAGAAGGAGTGAAGATGAAAGGAGCATTTTCGTTTGGAACTTCCCACTTGATGTCACGTTCAAATCAACAAATCCTTATGGCTGTAAGTTTACCATCTTCATTCCATTTAGTAAAATTTTAGAATGGTAATTTCTTAAAAAAGAAAATTGTTGGAAACGGAAGATAAATGAAATCCAGGACAAAGATATGGGTCTAAATTAATTTTCTTTTCTAGAGTGACTTCATTTCTCCGTAGGTAAACCAAAGCCTACTTATATCTAGTCGAACCAAAATTTCATACATTTTTGTTTAATCGAGAAACAGCCAGTCGGTCAGTAAATTTACAAAAGAACACAGCCATGAAAATTCTGAACTTCACATCTGAAACCAGTGAATCAAAATTTGTGAAGCTTTTAAAATTTAAGGGTCTCTCTTGAGCTTGCAGTAAATGTTAATTTCTCACTGGCTTAAATTTTTTTATGAAATTGTATGCATGTTATAATACGAGCGTGGACCGACTATAGCTTTTGATAGGCTTTGGGTAAACTATATATTAATTCCCTCTTTCTACTGATGCTTCATACTACTGTACTTTGTACTGTAGATGATTTTCATACAGTTCTGACTTCTTGTAATCTTTGATTCAGTAACATTTTCTCCGCTTGTTGGTTGGTTAATTAAAATGTTTGTTCACTTTTCTAACTTCAAGGCTAAATAAAAAAGAATTAACCAAGTAAGGAAAACAAATATGCGTGATAAGGAAAATATCTAGAATGAGTTTCGATCGAAAGCTACCCCGGGAAGACATAGCCTTCCCGCTGCTCCCCGGGGTTTGGTGAAAGACCAGCTCCAATTCCAGTAACAAGAGAAATTAGTTTGGGATGTTGTGCTTGTGTTATGCAAATAAATTTTGGAGCAAGTGTAGTTTACGTTCGCCTACATTATCCTAGTGTAGTTTGCGTTCCCCAACTTTGTCCGCGTATGCCTAATCAAATAAAACATTAAAACTAACGAAAATATTACGACTTAACCTAAGTAATCGTTATATATAAATTGACGATTGGTTAGGTTAAGTTGTAATATTTTCGTTAGTTTTAACGTTTTATTTGATGGATTCACTTAAAAAATGTCTCCTAAAGATTCTAGTGTAGTTTACGTTCCCAAACTTTGACCTAGTGCAGTTGGTGTGCGGGAGGTGCCCCCTTGGGGCATTGGTTTCTGCGAGTATGTAGAAGAATTACGGCATTTGGAAGAGTGAAGTCCATGGTGTAATGGTATCGCGTCTGACCGGCAATCGGAAGATCCCGGGTTCGATTCCCAGGTGGTACTTCATTTTTTCATTTGTTCCGTTTTCTCTCTCTCGTCTTGCGCGGAATATCTCCTATACAAGCGTCGTTCTTTACGTTATTTATACTGCGTGTTCTTTGCAGTTGAATGTATATAATGTTACGGCATGCGGGAGGTGCCCCCTTGGGGCATTGGTTTCTGCGAGTATGTAGAAGAATTACGGCATTTGGAAGAGTGAAGTCCATGGTGTAATGGTATCGCGTCTGACCGGCAATCGGAAGATCCCGGGTTCGATTCCCAGGTGGTACTTCATTTTTTCATTTGTTCCGTTTTCTCTCTCTCGTCTTGCGCGGAATATCTCCTATACAAGCGTCGTTCTTTACGTTATATATATAATATATAATACAGGGTGGGGCACGGGAATCAAGTGTTTTTTGAATAGCTAGTAATCGGCCATTAGGAATGGGAGGGGCGTGCGGTAGGTAGCATTCCATTCCTGGGTTCATAGCATTTAACTTTAACTAACACTCACCTTTATCTTTCAGGTGCCATCATGGAGCAGTGGACGTTAGAACACCGCATGTTCGCGTATGATCATTTTGTTAGGAGTGGCGAGTCAGTGACAGCAGTTCAGCGTGCGTTTCGCCGCAGATTCCAACATTCATCGAAATGACTCTGTTCCCGCTCGTGACACAATCTTACGTTGGGTTAACAATCTTCGAACAGGAGGCTCAATAATGAAAACAAAACCGAAGGGGCCGCAACGCACTGTGCGTACTCCAGAGAACGTTGAAAGGGTCAGACAAGCGATGTTGCAAAGCCCAGGCCGCTCTGCTCGGAGACATTCAGCTGCACTCGGAATCAGCAATCGTACTGTTAGACGGATTTTGCATGAAGAATTACATTTTCACCCATACAAGTTAGCGATGGTGCAGGAATTGAATGTAAACGATTGCCCCCAACGACTGAATTTTGCACAGGAAATGCTTGCACTTTATGAGCAGAATGAAAACATGATGGTGGTAATGAGTGATGAAGCCCATTTCCACCTTAATGGGGCCGTCAACAATCAAAACTGTCGGTATTGGGCTGCTGAAAATCCGCGACAACTCCATGAAAAACCGCTGCATAGCCCTAAGGTTACAGTTTGGTGCGCGGTGGGAAAGTTTGGCGTCATCGGTCCCTATTTCTTCGAACAAAATGGGGTTACCGTTACCATAACATCTGGGCGTTACATTGAGATGGTGAACACCTTTTTCATCCCTGAGTTACGAAGAAGGCGTATTGCTCGTCGACATTTGTGGTTTCAGCAAGATTGGGGCCACGCCACACCGCCAGAGCGTCAATGGCTGTTCTTCGCCCCCTGTTTCCCAACCATCTCATTTCGAGATTTGGTGACATTGCATGGCCCCCTCGGTCCCTGACTTGTCCACATGTGCTTCTTTCTATGGGGGTACCTCAAGTCACGTGTCTACGAGGACAAGCCCCGTACATTAGATGCATTGAAGGAAGCGATCCGTCAAAATCATCCAAATCAACAGAGACCTGCTGGGAAGAGTGGAGGCCAATTTTCGTAAACGCCTTCAACAATGCGTCGACGGCCAAGGACATCATATGCCAGATATAATTTTCGGTACATGATTATTATGACATGAAATGCTATGTTCTTACGAATGTTGTTCTACCAATATATTTTCTTTACAAAAATAAATATCATTTTCCTGATTATTCCAAAAACACTTGGTTCCCGTGCCCCACCCGTTATATATATATATATAATTTTATCTAGTGAGGAAGAATCTTAAAATAAATAGACATTTTTATACGTATTTATTTAACTGTAAAAACAAATAAGGAAATGTATTACATAACTCAAGAGTGTAAAAGTAAACATTGTCAGAAACTATTTACAACTCTCTCATGTTTAATATGTAATATAAAACAACATATCAATCAATATTCTAAGTTCCTACTCTATCATATGTCTGATATGCTAACAGTGGCATATTTCATATCTGACATGTGTACATTATGATTTGATTAATTTTTTGTACCTGGGGGTATATGAGGTTAAGGAACATAGCATACAATTTTCTAAGTTGATGTTTGAAATACGGTTACGGTACTCATTTTTCATAAATACCATTGACGAGAAAGATCGACCACATTGGCTCCCTGCGACCCTTCGTGATGAGGCTTGCGACCCCATTTAGGGTCGCGACCCCGGGTTTGGGAACCACTGTTTTAGACGAAAGTGCTTTTAGACGAAAGTGCTTTTAGACGAAAGTGCTTTTAGACAAAAGTGTTTTTAGACGAATGTGCTTTAGACTAAACTGCTTTAGACGAAAGTGTTTTAGACGGAAGTGCCGTCTCCCAAACTAACACTTGCTCCTAAATTTTTGCAGTTTGTTTTGAAGCAAGTGACATTTTAAATAAACTTTAGGGTACATTACTGGTGTAATAAAGGCAAAATATGAAGAATCCAGTCGCTATTTGAAGTCCGTAACCCACGCTCATCATAGAAATTTCTTTGTGACAAACTTGCGCTCATACATGACGTCATTTTAATACGTAACGCGTCATTAATATTATTCGCTGTTAGATGTATGCATTGTATTAGTTTCCAGGTCGAAGTGTGAAGACGTTCGTGTCATCGTTAAGTGATTTGTTTAAACTACTGGAAAACGAATATGAACTACTCGCATATTTACAGTTTAAGAACTTCTTAAAGAATTAATGGACCTTTTCCAGTTTGTGTACCGTTTTTCATATAATTTATTTTTGAGAATATTTTTGTTAAAACTAACGAAAATATCACGACTTAACCTAACCAATTATCAAGAGCGTACAGTTGATCTATTAGTAAATAGTAAATACTATTCCAGAAACAAACAATGTTATAATTAATAATAGATCAACTGTACGTCCTTGATAATTGGTTAGGTTAAGTCGTGATATTTTCGTTAGTTTTAACAAAAATATTCTCAAAAATAAATTATATGAAAAACGGTACACAAACTGGAAAAGGTCCGAATTAATGGATCACCTGAAGATCAGGGCCCCCAGCCTTCTTTAGTTAGCTTTATAAGGCTAACTAACGAAAATATCACGACCTAACCTAACCAATCGTAAGGACGTACAGTTGACCTAACGAGTGGTTAGGTTAGGTCGTGATATTTTCGTTAGTTAGCCTTATAAAGCTAACTAAAGAAGGCTGGGGGGAGCCAGATAATCTCTAGGAGCGCTCCATTTTTCAATATTAAACATACACTCATAAAACATATACCATTTGAAAGCTCACATTTTTCTGAGTCTAAAAATGTAGTAATCCAAAAGTATCAATAGCAAATAAAAAGTAACTAGATTTAATTAATTGTTTGACGCGTGACGTCATTAACTACATTATAAAGGTTGGCTAAGTTATAAATCTTCAGTCTGTGTTGTAAGATGGTATTTTTGGTAATTGTTAACCTAACCTAACCTAACATGAATGTTATTACATTATCATTTGCAAGACAGCGCGCCGAGCTTCTTGGCGTGCCTTTGTGTCCGGCATCACCGCCACCACACCTTCGGCTACCATCTGGAAGAAGGTACGGGGTGTCGAGAGGTGACATGTCCCCTCCCGACCCCCGGTCCTCCGGACTAACGACGGACTCCTATGTGAGCCCAAGTCGGTGGCAAACCACCTTGCTTCTACCTTCGCCGCCGTTTCTTCCTCTGCAGCCGATTCCGTACCCGCCCCTGACGACAGCCCCTCTCCACTGTCCATAGACAGCACCTACAACCGATTGTTTACCATGCGTGAACTACAGGCGGCACTGGCCTCTCGACGATCCCCTTGTCCCGATCCGGACGGTATTCCGTACGGCATGATCCAACATATCCACACTACCTCACAAATTTTCCTGCTAGACCTATACAATCGTATATGGATAGAGGGCGCCTTCCCCTCTAGGTGGAAGGAGGCCCACGTCATCCCTATCCCCAACCCGGCAAAGATTCCCTGGACCCCACAAACTACAGACCAATCGCCCTGACGTGTTGTGCCTGCAAAATCCTCGAAAAAATGGTCGCTACGCGATTATCGTTCGTCCTTGAAAATAGCAATTCCTTCCCGGCTACTCAGTCCGGCTTCAGACAATTCCGCTCCACCACTAATCCCCTCCTGCTTCTCAGCCGAGACATACAGGATGCCTTCGACAATGGACAGTTCGTACTGTCAATTTTTTTCGACATCCAGAAGGCCTATGACACCACCCGTCGAGCAATGATCCTCGGTCAGCTCCGACATCTGGGCCTCGTCGGAGCCATGCCGACCTTCATCAGGGGCTTCCTTTCCTCCCGGACCTTTAAAGTCCGGGTGGGCTCAGTCCTCTCTGACACCTTCGTGCAGGAGGACGGGGTCCCACAGGGAAGCATCCTCAGTGTTCTCTGCTTCTCCGTCGTGATGAACACGGTCTCACAATGCCTTCCACCCACCATCCGCTCTTCCATTTACGCGGATGACCTTGCGATCTACTTCGCAGGGCGAGAACCGTCCGTCGTTCAACGACAAATGCAGCTCGCCATCTACCGGGTGGAAAGGTGGGCGACGTCGGTGGGTTTCCGCCTCTCCATCCCTAAGTCCAAGTGTATGGTCTTCAGTAGAAGAAGACCCACAACCCTTCCTCTACCCTCTGTCACATTATACGGCAGTCCTCTTGAGGTGGTACCCTCCACGCGTTTTCTGGGCATGACCCTAGACCGACGGCTCAATTGGGTTCTCCATCTAAAGCACCTAAAGCAATCCCTTCGACGCCACCTCGCTCTCCTGGAACACCTCTCTCACACCACATGGGGTGCAGATCGACGCTCTCTTCTTCGCCTTTACACTTCCATAGTACAGTCGAAGCTGGACTATGGTAGTGCAGTTTACGGTTCAGCCTCCAACGCCCGCCTCCGTATCCTGGACCCGGTACTTAATAGAGGCCTCCGCCTCGCCACCGCTGCTTTCCGCTCCTCTCCAGCCTCCATGTGGAATGCGATCATCTCCCTCTCGCCCTCCGACGGGGTCTACTCCACATGAGGACATACCTCCGTGCACAGAGGCTACCTGCTTCGCTTCTGGGCACGGCGGTTTCAGAACTACCACCTCAGGGACGGAGCTGGCACTTCACTGAAGTGGTCCGCTCTTTCCTTGATCTTTTCAACATGCCCGCCCCCTCAGTTCTCCCCATTTCATTCAGCATCTACCCCCCCCTGGATCCTCACCCCTATCAAGTTTTGCAAGGATCTGTGTGCCCTACCGAAGAATACCACGAGCGCCATGATATACAGGTCACTCTTCCGCGAACACGCAACCCAACACCCGGACGCAGTCGCCATTTACACAGATGGTTCCCTCTCGGAAGCTGGTGTGGCCTCCTCAGCGGTGATTCTGTCCCAGCCGCTTTCCCGGGGCGTCGGCCTGCTCCGTGAGGCCTCCGTGTTTTCGGCGGAACTTTTCGCGATTACGGAGGCCCTCGATATTGTGCGCACCCACTCTGCCAGCTCTTTCGTCATTTATTCGGATTCCCAAAGTGCACTTCTCTCCCTAGAAAGATTTAACTCTCCTCACCCGCTCGTCTGTACCATCCAGCAAACCTTCCACTTTTTAACGACCTTCCAACACAAGACAGTCGCCTTCTGCTGGGTCCCGGCTCATGTCGGTATCCAGGGTAACGAGGCGGCGGACCGCACGGCAAAGACGGCCTGCTCACTGCCGGCCTCTTCCCGACCCTTCCCCTTCTCCAACTTCTTCCCGACTTTTCGCCCCCACTTCCGCTCCATATGGCAGCGGGAATGGGACCAGGCCACACAAAATAAACTCCACACGATCAAGCCACAAATAGGATACTGGGCCTCCTCATTCCACCGGTCCCGCCATAAAGAAGTAATCCTAGTCCGTCTCCGCCTAGGCCACACCCGCATTACCCACGGACACCTTATGGCGAAATCGCCAGCCCCGCTTTGCCCTACCTGCCATACCCCTATCACTGTCATACACCTCCTGGTGGAATGCCCAAAGTTATCCGCTCTTCGTCGCAGGTGTTTCCCTCTCTCGGCCGAAAATCCCATACCCGACCGTCTACGATCCATACTCGCCGAAGGCCCCCACTTTTCAACGGAAGCGATTTTCTTCTTCCTTACTCACTCCCATCTGCTCCATCGCATCTAAAACCATACCCCTCCTACCCACTATCCAGCAACTGACCCTTACTCACCCCCCTAGTCTACCACCCCCAGCACAGTAACATCACCCACTCACTGCCTCGCCGAGATATGTACCGCTTTCTATAGGTACGAATCGGCGGTAAATTAGAGAAAGAAAAAAAAAATTATCATTTGTATAATTTAGGTCTCGGGGGTACGGGGGCGGCGCCCCCGTAAAGATCACGCATCACAAATTGATCGGTATAGGGTTTTATATTTAAACCTAGTTACTTTTTATTTGCTATTGATACTTTTGGATTACTACTACATTTTTAGACTCAGAAAAATGTGAGCTTTCAAATGGTATATGTTTTATGAGTGTATGTTTAATATTAAAAAATGGAGCGCTCCTAGAGATTTACCGGGGGGCCCTGGTTTTCAGGTGATCCGAATTAGAGAAGTGCTTTAGTAAATGTAAAATACCTAAGAATGGTGAAATTTGTGGATTCCAATGCAGCCGGCGCGCGGAGTGTAATTTTTCGATATTTCTTCTCAAGAAAAAATGCAATGTTAAGGTTCAACCTCCTTCGCAACATCTAAGATCGTATGACTGAGGGGACCTACAGTTTTACGTGGGGTTCGAACCGCGGGTCGTTACATAATCTGGGTGTAGAGAACGGTTCCTTGTCCAACTACTACTATTCAGACCGATGTCTCCTAACTTCACGACGCGCGACAGGAAGCGATGTTACGACACTGGCTACGCCGTACCCTTCTTTATCTAGAAAGATATGGTTTGAGAACACTGATTTAAATTACAGCAAAGTGTTGCGTATGGAATTTATTGTAGGCTTCATTTCCATTTACACGCTATACTAATGACTGCATAATTTTATATTGGATGTTTGTATTACTTTTGAATGTAAAGTACATTAGCAAATAAATCTTAACGCGCCGTTGAAATAGAGTATAGTTCAAAATAAAAACTATTCACAGACAATCTTGAAAATATTTCTTCAAAAGGGAGAAAATATGTATATTAAATGTTGAATTATACGTACGTAAACTCAAAGTTATGAAAAGGTTAGGGTGAAGAAACGGTTTAGCACCAGGAACCCAATTTTTGCATGAAAATAGGTTTTTCTGATGTATTTCACTGTGTTTCACGCAAATGTGACCTTTATTTCTTGCGCCTCTTGTGCAAATGTGTGATAAATAAATTATTTAATAGTTTCATCTTATACCGGGTGGGCCAAAAAAAACTATTACCCTGATTTTGAACAATAACATTTTACCTTTATGAAATGTTATTTGTACAATCAATATACAGGGGTTAGACAAAATAATATGAACACCTTGATGAATGGCGGTTTTTATTCTTAATATGGAGTTGGTCCTCCTTTAGCGGCAATAACAGCTGCAATGCGTCAGGGAATTGATTCATACAGCTTTTGGACAGTGGCTAGAGGAATCCTGAACCATTCTTCGAGCAAACCCTGCTCCAGTTCCTCCAAAGACGCCGGCGGTGGGAATCGGCTTCTGACCTGCTGCTCCAACTGACACCACAGATGCTCGATAATGTTAAGATCCGGGGATTGTGGAGGCCAATCCAAGCGTTCTACTTCACTAACATGCTCTTCAAACCAGTTTTTAACGACCCCAGCGGTGTGGATTGGTGCATTATCATCCTGGAAGACGGCGCCGCCATTGGGAAACAGCGTTTGGACCATGGGATGGACCTGGTCAGCCAATATTGACAGATAGACCTGGGCGTTAACCCTACCATGCAGTACTACAGCTGAGCCAAGAGTATTCCACGATATTGCTGCCCAAACCATCACAGATCCGCCTCCATGCTTAACGGTTGGGGTCAGACAGTCGGGGTCATAAGCATCTTTAGGCTGTCTCCAGACGTAAACTCGACCGGAACATGGAAATAGCGTAAAGGAGGATTCGTCGGAGTAGACTACATTCTTCCACCGGTCCATTGACCAATTCTTATGGTCATTACACCATTTTCTGCGCCGCTCAATGTTGATGTGCGAAAGGAAGGGTTTGGCAATTGCAGCCCTCCCATGGTATCCAGCTCCATGGAGCTCGCGACGTACAGTTCTGGTCGATACCGGGCTTGCAAGATGCTGGTTAAGCTCTGCAGTCACTTTTGGAGCTGTGGTCTTATGGTTCTTTGTCACAATGCGCTTTAGCACCCGGCGGTCTCGATCACACAGCTTCTTCTTGCGTCCACTATTGCATTTGTCGGTGCTTGTCTTTCCATGGTTTTGGTATGCAGACATGACCATAGAGACAGTTCCTCTGGATACATTGAACATCTGAGCGGTTTTCGTCACCGATGCACCAGCCATCCGCGCTCCGACAATTTGCCCTCTTTGGAAGTCTGACAGGTCTTTCATAACTGCTAATTCATAATTCACTCAGATCTGTAAAAACAACGTGAGGGTTATAACATGACGTATACACTCTCTGTTACGCATTTAAATAGGTTTGCCAGTCATTTGACCGTTTACTTTGTGTCTGAGCAGTCCGTAAAGATAACCGGTGAAATCGGCGGGTGTTCATATTATTTTGTCTAACCCCTGTATGTCCTGTATAGAATTTCATGATCTATCTCGTAGTGAAATTGGATTTTTGCTAACTGTAACCATTATTTTGTAATTCGCTATTATACAGACACGGGTAGAAAAACTTTGTTTCTATACAGTTACCTAATTGAGTCCAAGATTATGCGGAATGTGCCCTCCTCCATTATCAATGCTTGCAACCTTGTCTTCTACCTTATCGACGGCAGTACCGTGTCAAGGATTTTTTCTTGGTGGTTGTTGTTGTTGTTTAGCCGATCAGCCCACCCTGATCGAGCAAGCCGGCGGCACGCAGGTAACCGATCGCCCTCTCCGGAGTGGACCAGAGGTTCAGCGCACTAGTGATGTTGTGTTGTGTTCGTTGTTGTGCTAGAGCGGTACAGTCTGTCATGATGTGTTCAATTGTTTGTGGTGTGTCCTGGCACAGGTGGCAGATGTCGTCTATAGAGTTGTCTAGTCTGTGTTTATATGTCCGTAAGTTGGGGTGATGTCCACATCGGAATCGTGCTAAGTTAACTCGATCCGATCTGCTCAGGCTGATCTCTGACCTGTTAATGGGTGGCGGCTTCGCACCTAGGACCGCATTTGGACCGAGTCGTGTCAGTGCTTTGTGGGTTAGGTGTGTGTGTATGTGTTTTCTGTACTGTGTGATGTCTGTGGGGCGTGGTATGGAATGGAGTATTTGGTTATAATGTCTCTGGTGTTACCTTAATGGTGCGAGGTGTTGGTGCATGATTGTACATGTAGTGGCAAGGGTGTTGTGGGTTAGTTGTCGCTGCTGCCATGAATTGGGTTCCCCTCATGTCTAAATGTTCCCTAACTTTCAGTATTTTTGTTTCTGTGTGCAGGTGTTCTATTGGTGTTGTTTGAGTGCATCCTGTAATGATACGAAGTGCGTTGTTTTGTATTGTCTGTAAGGTGTTTATGTGTGTGTTTGAGATAATGGGTGCCCAGCATGGGCTAGCATAGTCCATAACTGAGCGAATATATTGTTTGTATATGAGTGATGTTGTTTCCTGCTGGTGTCCAAAGTTTGTGCCTGTTAGTACCCTAAGCGTGTTAAGTCTTGACGTACATTTGGTTTTAATGTCCTGAATGTGGTTTGCAAAAGATAATGATGTGTTGTATGTGACCCCAAGTATTTTGGTCCTGTGAGTGTGTGGAATGTTGTTGTTGTTGTTTAGTGTAAGCTGTGGAATTACCTGGTGTTTTGTGTTGCTTGTAAGCAAGGTGATGGTTGATTTTGTGGGCGCTACTTTGAGTCTATTGTGTGTGAGCTAGTCTTGTATACTGTTTATGTATGTTTGTAGGTTATTTGTAGCGGTGTCGATGTTGTTGTGGGTGGATGTTAGTGATGTTATCTGCATATGATGATAAGGTAAGCTTGTTATCATGGGTGTTGGAATGTCATGCATGTATAAGTTGAAGAGTGTTGGTGAGAGAACAGAGCCTGGAGGGACCCCGTTCGGAAAAAGCTTGTTTTTGGATGACTTGCCATTAAATGTGACATGTGAGTATCTTCCTATGAATATGTGGTGATGTTTGTGAGAGCTATTATTCCTTGTGGGACCAAGTGTTTAAGGTGTATGTTAGATATGTTGTCTGGTCCAGTAGCCTTCGAATTCTTAATGTTTTTGATGATCTTGGTGGTTTGGTCTGTATTGAAGGGTGTAATGGTCGTGTCGAGTCTGTAGGTTTTCTTGTGTCTGGCTGTTTGTCTGTCTGCGTGTTTCTGGTTGTTGTCTCTGTTTAAGTGACTTATCTTTACGTAGTGATTAACTAGAATGTTAGCTTACTGTGTGTATGTTGGGATATTATTTTGGCTGCGACAGATAACCGCGTGTGAGGTGTGAATGCCGCTGTTAGAGTGGGTAATGCTGTTTATAGTCTTGTATAGCCTGGATGTATCTGTGGAGTGGTTTAGTGTTGTTATGAATTCCCTGAATGTTTCTGTTTGTTTTTCTTTGAGTTTGTTTTTTATTTCTGTGTTGAGCTGTTGTATCTGCTGTTTTATGGCTTCTGTGTGTAGTGTTTGTGTGTTATGTTTGAGGTTGTTACGTTGCCTTATGAGGTGGGCTATTTCTCTAGTGTAATTTGGGTTGTATTTCCTAATGTTGCCCTTGGGTATGTATTTGTTTGCATTATTGATGATCTGATTAAATGTCTTGAGTGTTGTATCGATGTTTATGATGGGTGTGCTGTTTAATGTGGTGAATTGTTCCTCAGTCTGTATTTTGAACTGTTCCCAATCAGCTTTCTTGTAATTTCTGTAAGTGTGCCTAAGGCTGTTGGGGCAGAGTGTAGAATGTGTTGTAATGATGATGGGCAGGTGGTCTGATGACAGTTGTTTTTTTTTCTTGGTAATAAGCAGCAGTGATTTTGGCATTTTGGTCAGCAAAAACAATCTCTGACTTCCCTAACTTTGAAATAAAGATGGAAACCATGATTTTTTGAGAAAAATGCGGACGTTCCCTGCAAAGTCAATCTAGACTGATAGATTTTTGTCCTGTCTTCCATAAACTCGGTCATTTTGTGTGTTTATTGCTGAAGCAATCGTAAATGTCTTCTCGTCGCTGAACCATATTTTCGACACTTCTCTGTCTGGGAATCGATCTAACAGAGCACGACATTTTTCAACCCTTGCTTGCTTATTTGATGCAGAGAGCTTATGAACTTCGACTCTTTTAAAACATCTAAGACCCAGATCATCTTTTACTATAAGACGAACACTAGAGCGAGAAATACCAGTAGTTTTTTAAATTTCTCTAACGGACTTGTGGTTGTTGGGCCGTTCTTCTTGACTGCATATCATGGATGAAACCGTGTCAATATTTTCCTCAGTACGTGATATTTTTGGCCTTCCACTGCTTTCTTTTCGTTTGGTCGACCCTGTGATATCGACTTTCTTTGAGATATTGAAGTCCAGGTATCGTCCATCGTTTATTTTGGAAACTCTTTCTTCATTCGTTTTGCACCCAGTGTTTCTCCTTACGCAGGTTCAATATCAATGCTTCATCTTCTAAAGAGTATTTCATTGTTATAACTTGTTCACCAACTATAGCAGAATGATGGTCTGAAATGAAAAAGGAAATAAATTAATTATTTTGTGTAAAAATTAGGAAAATTAATTATTTATGGAGAAACTGACTCATCTGAAAGTATCAGTTGCTGACTTTGACCGCCTTTCAATTGAGCACCATATTCTGATACCTCCCTCCAGTTGTGAGCCTGTACCTCTACTCCTGGGGCGTTGAATCTAGATTCAAAGCCAGCGTTTGAAAGAGTAAAAGTATGGGTACAACATACGGCCTCAGCAGTAGGATCAATATAGAGGGTGAACCACAATATTTTTTCAAAAGTTGGGTAATATTTTTTTTGCCCACCCTGTATATATATATATGTATATATAATCAAATTTGTTTCATGTCTTTTCATACCTTTTGAGTTTACGTACGTATATTCAACATATATATATATATATATATATATATATATGCATGCAAGTTTTCGCGATATCTTCAAGTGAAAATATCTAAAAAACTACACATTTTCACAGGAAACGGATGTCAGATTCGTCCGAAACGACTAAAAATTGACCAGAAAAATGTTCTTTGGTTTGGTTAACCTTTGGTTTTGCTTCCGCCCGAATTGTTCATTCTGACGAAGGTCAAGCTTTTCACTCCACCTTAGACCTACAGTTTAACGTGGAATCTGAACCACCCCACCAGCAACCCAGCGTTTTAACCACTAGGTTACCCAGGGTACCCATTTATCTACCAACCACTTTCTTTATTGTGTGGAAGGATGAACAGCTGGGTTTTGCTGCGCGCCGGCTGCCGTCACCAGGTCTCGATTCCGGGGCTGATGGATATAATAAAATAAGAATTTTGTCCATTCCTAGTAAAGCCTAAAGCTTAAGAGCCAAATTAAATAAAATAAATAGAGCAATTTCACAATCATTAATTGTTAAAATTTTTGTAACAACTAAAATTGCATCTATTTTATCAATAAAGGTTATTTTCAGTTCAATTCAATTAAATCTTTGATAGCGTATATTAATTTTTCCCAATTACTCTACGTACAGGGCCTCAAATAGTTCTTTCTCTGTATGGAAAAGATTTCTTTGGTAACGATGTTGTGAAGGGGTATGCAGGTTGCCATTTGCCAATTTCTCCTGGAAGATACGCAAAGAGGTACGTTGGTCTCGTATTCAAAAAAGTGTGTGAGAGAGAGAGAGAGAGAGAGAGAGAGAGAGAGAGAGAGAGAGAGAGAGAGAGAGAGAGAGAGAGCGGATTTGGACAGAAGATTGTACCATCATAAATATAGCTTGAGAACAAAAAATAATAATAACTTTAGTTAAACATAGGAAGGAGTTCAATCGTGCGATTGATGTAGAGAATATAGTTTTTAAAGAAAGTTCCAGATTTGGAGCGCAGAAAGATAATTAGGATCATTTTGTACAAAAAAAATTCTGATTGTTTTAACTCAAACTTGGGTTTGTACGAGATGGATGAATTCGTTTCTAATAGCGCAAAAAGAGATGTTAAAATGATGAACACTACAGTAGGTATCCGGATGTACGAGGTCTCCTTGCAGTTATTCTTGCAGTTATTATTTAGTCTCGGCTGATTTCGAAGCTAGTCTAAAATTTTTTAATATTTTATTACCTCGCCCTTTTAACGCCGGAATGTTTTTAGAGTTGTTATGAATGCGTGGCTCTGAAACGCTACCAATTTGTACCCGTCGTCCTGAAAGGGTTAAGGAGGGCACCGCTGTTACGGGACGAAATACTGGGCTCCTCTTTTCTGTATTTTTAATATTTCATTTTTATTTTTATTAAAAATTTTTCCTTAGTGCAGGTTTACTTTTGTGTATATATATGTATATATGTATAAGTTCTGTTATTGTATTGGCTTTAGCTTAAATCTAATTAGTTAAAATTTATTTTAAAATGTTAAAATTTTAACACTGCATTAAACATTTCCTCCATTTTTAGTTTGAAGACCTTCGTTCCCGATTCTGCATCGACGCTCCAAAAATTAGTTTCGTGGTTCAGCGGAAGAAGGCCAGAATTTGTGAATCCAAAGACTATTGCTGAAGGGAGAGGCAGGGAAGGTAAATGATGCCATTAATAATGATAGCATTAGTAAGGCGTAATTGAGAAAACAAGTTTTAAATATTATATATTCGTTGTGCTTCCAATGTTAAAACTTGGTATTATGAGTTAAGAGGTTGTGTACTTTCTCGCGAAAGTGATATATAAACCATTGCTGTTCTATAAGGTTATTGATACTTCAAGTAAACTCTTTTCTCTACACGAGAGAAATTCAGTCGTGGCACGAGCTCGCTGCAACGTGCAGTGGAGGCAGTACAGTGTGGGATGAGTTTCGCGTGTCCAGCTAATTTACGCTTATAATTCATCCGCGCACAAATATTTGCGTGACCTCTCTCGTAGTTCGTATTTTTTTTTCAGTGTGATAAATTCACTACCCCAGTTTACTTGCAGTGACTTTTACAATATTTCAGTTAGAGCAGTAACGGGGGTCATGCAAATAGCAATTTCTCCCTGCTGAGGGGAACTAACGATGGTAACGCCAGTTCAGTGATTACATCATCAGCGGAATTTGTGGCATGAATATGAAAGAGGTAGAAACTGACAAAAAGAGCGGTGAACTCAAAATCTTAACATAAATTCATTAAGCAATGAACTTGGCGCTTCACAATTTTGCAACACAATTAAGAACCGTATTCGAGTAATTATAGCGTGCAATTGTTATAATGTTATAATAATCGAACATTTTTCTTTTGTACATTTATTCATCATATTTCTTTAATTTTATGTTCCAACTCCATTTTATGGAGGAGCCATGCTGGATTGCACTTGTCTGTTCGTCATACTTTCTTGTCCGCGCCAATACATTTTGACTGCTTAACATAAACTGCTGAAATTTCATGCATACGTATATTGTCACAAGACGATGTGTCCGAGCAAGAATCAGATCCTTGCACCGAAGGTCAAGGTCACAAATATAGCAAGGAGCACTCGTGTCGTTCCGATATAGTTCCAGTTTCGTATGTATTGTTTTTGTATTATGAATTATTATGTATAGGTGGTTTACATAAAACCATAAGGAACACGATTGTAAAATTTATTTAACGCTTAAATCAGCGAAGAGCTACTAGCGAGTCCCCGAAAACAATTATCGGAATACCTTTCAACCTTTTCGCATGTTCCGTGCGATGATTCTTCATTTCACGAAGGTCGACCCTCTTCTCGAGTTGACCTGGTGAAGTAGAGAATTGGTTTCTTGTACTCTCCACCTCACATAGCCAGGTACGCCCGGCTCATCGGGGGTTGTTCTGAGCCAGGCGTCTAATCTTCTTTTGAAGATGTCCATCGCAACACCACTCGTATTCCTTAGTTCTTTGGGCAGCTGATTAAACAGTCTTGGTCTTTTCACAACAAAACTATTTTCCTTCAGGGTTAAGGATGTTCCCTGTCTTCCTTTTCTACTTTCCACTGTTTTTGGGGGGGTTATAGGATTCAGAGTAAGATTAGGGGCTAGTTTCTCCATTATTTTCCAAGTATAATTAATGGTGTATCTCTATCTTCTCCTTTCCAGTGAATATAGGTTTAATTCGCGTAACCTTTCCCAGTAATTTAGTTCTTTGCATCCATTGATCTTGGCCGTGAAGTTTCTCTGAATCCCTTCTAGCTGACTAATGTCTTTTTTTTATATGGGGATGTTAGGACCGAGCATTATTCTAACTTGGGTATGATCAGTGTTTTCAATAAAGGAATAATCATAGTCCTGTCCCTTCGTTTAAAGGTTCTCAGTTATTCTCTGCCCAGTTATTCTCTTTGCTATGTTTACTGCTATCTTATTTTATGTTTCAAATTTCGTATCATATTTTGCTTTAGAATTTCTCTGAATTCCCTGTCTATTTGGGATATAGTATTCCATGGATTTTAGGTCCTCCCTTTTTCCGTACTTTAACAGTTGAAATTTCTCGGTTAAACTTTATATTGTCTTCCGTCCACTTGTAGATTCTGTTCATGTCCATTTGTCCATTTGTAGAGATCCTATATCCTCTGGGTTTCTTATTTTTCTACTGATCTTTGTGTCATCGGCAAAGGATGTTACTGTGCTCTCTCGGTACCGTCCTCATCTATGTCAGTTAGCATGATTATGAAGAATAGTGGAGCTAATACTGTTCCTTGAGTATTAGCTGAGGACCTCGGATTCTGATCAAGATATTCCTTGAACTATAACGACTTGCCGCAGCTCACTAAGAAAATTATATATCCATTTCCCTACTTTTCCTGTTATTCACATATATTTCAGTTTATGTATTATGATTCCATGGTCACACTTGTCGAACGCTTTGGCAAAGTCTGTGTATATTACATCACAGTTTTCATTACTTTCAAGTGCATCAATAATAATGTTGTAGTGTTCCATTAGTTGTGATAGGCATGATCTGCCTGACCGAAACTCATGTTGGTAATCACTGAATTTTTTCTGAGTTTCCAAAAAGTCATAGATTTTCTGTCTAACTATTCTTTCAAATATTTTAGTGAGATGAGATATAAGCGACACTGGCCTATAGTTTTTAGCTTCGGATCTATCTCCTCCTTTATATATTGGGACTATGCTCGCTCTCTTTAGGATGCCCGGTATTTCTCCCATGTCCAGTGATCGTCTCCATATCCAATATAGGGGCTCAGCGATTGCATTCTTGCAGGTTTTGATTAGTGTGGCATTCCATTTGTACGGTCCTACCGATGATGTGCTTTTAGTTTCCCTATAGCTTGTGTAATATCATCTGTCGTAAAGTTCCCCTTGTAGTTCTTCTTCAAAGAACGTGTTTCTATTGCATATCAGTTTCAGTTTTTGGGATACTGAAAGATGATTCGTACTGAGCTCTTAATATTTCGGATACTTCTGTTAAATCATCAGATAAAGCATTGTCCTCATTTTTCAAAGGTCTGATAGTCGTGCGATTTTTCGACTTCCTTTTTGCAAAATTATAGAAGTACTTTGAGTTAACTTTTATCGCTTCTACAGCGTCGTCGTTGTCTTTTTCTGTATGCTTCTCAATTAGTTCCTGTATGACGTCATCGGTACTTTGCAGTTTATCATTTAATATTTTTCTGATGTTGTTGTCTTCCCAGTTACTTAATTTTGCAGTCACTCTTTTTCTCTTTCGAAACAATGACCTCTTTTGACTCTCGAACCTGCTTCTCTTTCCTCTTTGTTGCATTTTTGGGACATGTCTTTCCACAATTTCCAGCGTCTTCTCTAAGGTCATTAGCATCTCTTCCGTTGTCTTGGTCTTGAAGATGGTTTTCCAATCTATTACTTCCGTGCTGGATGCAACACCTCCCCAGTTTATAGCTTTGGAATGAAAATTAAAAATTTCAAATTTGCTTCTTTCTTTTGTTCGTGTTCTTTCCTTTCCTGTTGCTTTTATATTGGTTATTGTTTCAATAATGTTGTGATCAGATATTATAGTTGGGGATGTTTCTAAGTTATCAATTAGTTTGCTGCTGTTTGTGAATATCAAATCTAGGCAGTTGTTTTTTCTTGTGTTTTCTGTTATTTTTTGTGTTAACATAAATTCATCGGCTAGAGCTAGTAGCATTTTTACCTTCTCCTGGTCTTCCCGTGTGCCCCACTTGTCCTGGTGTATACATATATTTTTTCCTATCCTTTTATATTTCATGAATGGAAAATTGAAATCACCACAGAGAAAAATATTTGGGGTTGGAAAATGTAGAGCTTTTACCCAGTTTCTGACCTCTGTAATGGAATCTGAGAATTTTGAAGTTAGCGTGTTTGGGAGTCTGTACATTACAATTTGTACCATATTTAATTTTTCAACTTTTGCTGCTACACATTCTACGTAGCTGTTTGAAGGACTTAGTTATTTCTGCCATATGCCTTTCGCGTGTTTAAATAGAAATAGCACCTCCTCCTCTACGCCTCGCTGTTCTGTCGGCTCAGAGTATGTTATAGTTGTCAATTTGTATTTCTTTTTTGTCAACACAGAACTCAGTTTTCACAGTTCGCCTGGCAGGCCTTTAGATGAGTTTCCTTGAGGCATGCAAAGTCTGCTCCGGTTTCTTGCATGAGTCCTTTCAGGTGTAAAACTTTGTCCGGGGATTGGTTTGACTTAAGTCCTTGAATGTCGGCTAGGATTATTTTTATTTTTTCTCTATCGTTTTTACATACATGTGGTTCCGATTCGTTTTCCATTGGTGGTGCCAATTTCGTTGCCTTGTGATCCTCCGAGAATTTTCCTCTCTCTCTTTGTCGGTACCTGTTGTCCCGATATCGTATCAAGTGTCTTTGTGCGTGCTTCTGCCCGGCTCCCGGATTCTTATATTTGCCAGCCGACTTTGTATTTGCCGGATGGTATTTAGCAGTTGAATTGTGTTGGCTACGTCTAAATAATTGGTAGCCCTCTTTGATGCTCGTTTTTCCTGTTCACCTGTTGCTTTCCTTTGAGAGTAGTGGTGGTTATGAAAACTAAGGAGAGCACATCGAGGCTTTATTCAACTTAATAATCAAACATATCATAAAACAGATAATCTGAAACAGAAGAAAACACACACAAGAATACAATAATAATAACATATTATAGTGACAAGAAACAGCAAGAATAATATATCATTCTCCCCAGCCTTTCAAACAATAGCATAACCCAGACTGGCTAGATTAACTTTAGAAGTTACAGTACATAATCTCGTAGATAAGAAGGCTGGCGTATGAGGCGTGACGAGCGACGAGGAGGTTGTGAAGGAGGTAGCTGAGATGGTTCCACATCCTCGTGATTCTCTCCAAGGTCTAGTGGTGCCTGCTGCTCAGCTCCTTCATCCTCACAATGTCTGATTACGCTTTGATCCAAATTAGATGATGAACTAGTGGACTCATCACCGATTATGTCTTGATGGGTTTCCCCGCTGGAGTCGTCAGTTTTAGGAGCAAGATGGCGTAGGGATACAGTAGTTTCTCGTCCATCTGGTAGTCTAACATTCGCATATTGAGGATTCACATCAATTACTTCCACTTCATCAACTAGGGGTTCATATTTGCTATGACGTGCTTGGCGTCTAAGGAAAACAGTGTTGTGAGTAGTTAACCAGGAAGGTATTGCCTGACCATTGGCAGATTTTCTCTGATAGCCAAACATCCGTTCGTGGGGAGTGGTATTGGTGGTTGTTACCAGTAGCGATCGTATGCAGTGGAGAGCATCCTCAAGTACATCTTCCCAATGTGTCGATGGGATGTTTTTGGATCTGAGCGCCAACATCACTGTTCTCCATATGACTCCATTATATCGCTCAACTTGCCCGTTGCCCTGCGGGTTATAAGCTGTTGTTCGACTAGTAGCAACTCCTCGTTTGTGCAGGAACTGCTTTAGTTCTTCCGACATGAATGACGCCCCTCGGTCAGAGTGGATATAGGCAGGCATACCAAAGACAGAAAAAAGAGAGCACAGATGTTTGATCACAGTCGCGGAGGTAAGGTCAGCGCATGGGAAGGCAAACGGAAACCTTGAGTACTCATCGATGATAGTCAACAAGTAACGGTTTCGTGTCTTCGAAGGGAGTGGTCCCTTAAAATCCACGTTTAACCTTTCAAAAGGTTGTGTGGCCTTTATAAGAGTACCTGGGTTTGATTTGAAGAACTGTGGTTTGAGCTCAAGACAAATAGGGCAAGAAGCGGTCATCGTCTTTATGTCGTTGATGGAATATGGTAAGTTCTTGTTACGGACGAAATGAATCATTCTTGTAACACCGGGATGACACAGATCGTTGTGAAGCACCTGAAGATTATTGGTAGTAGATACAGCGCTGCATACACGCGAGAAGGCATCAGCTGTTACATTTTCTTTGCCTGGCCGATAAACAATATCATAGCTGAAGCACGATAACTCCATTCGCCAACGGGTGATCTTCTCGTTTTTTATTTTGCTTGACGTTTTTGGATTGAACATAAATGAGACTGATCTCTGATCAGTGATCAGTCGAAAATGTTGCCCAATCAAGAAATGTCTCCACTTTCGTGTCGCCTCTACAATGGCATAAGCTTCCTTCTCAACAGAAGAGTGCTTTTGTTCGGATGCTGTGAGCGTTCTAGAGAAGAACGCTACAGGACGCCCAGACTGGCTCAATGACGCTGCTATTGCATGCTCGGAAGCGTCAGTTTCAACAACAAATGGTATTTTAGGGTCAATAGCTGTTACTGCTGAAATAGCTATATCATGCTTCAAGTCCTCAAAAGCTTTTGCTTCTAAATGTGATAGAGGGAAGTTTTTAGCCTGTGATAGGGGTGGATTTTCTCTGAGAATCCAATGATCCATTGCGAGTAGTGCGCAAACATCCCGATCGCACGCCGAAGTGAGTGCAAGTCATGTGGTATTGGTAGTTCTAGGAGTGGCTTCAATCGTTCCGGATCAGGCTTGATAGTACCGCTACCGATCATATAACCGAGGAGATTAATGGATTTTAAAGAGTAGCTGCATTTGTCATGATTCAGCGTAAGATTGTACTTATTCACTGCATCCATGAATCTCTTGAGATTGGCATCGTGTTCTGTTTGGTTGCGCCCACACACGGTCACATTATCAACGTAGGCAAAGGTTCCATCCAGTTTCTCTTGGACCAAAATGTTATTGATTATACGCTGGAAACTGGCAACGCCATTAGTTACGCCAAATGGTATTCTACAGAAATGGTACAGACGGCCACTGGCCTCAAAAGCTGTATAAGGTCTTTCTTCAGGTTTGATGGCTACCTGATGATATGCGCTGCGTAAATCTAGTGTGCTAAACACACGATATTTAGCTATTTCACTTACCATATCATCGATTCGGGGCAGTGGGTACGCGTCCAACAGTGTAAATCGATTTATAGTTTGAGAGTAGTCGATTACCAACCTCTTCTTGTGGTTGTCGGATGCTACTACCAGTGCTTGGGCACGCCACGGAGATTGTGTGGGCTCAATGATGCCCTCCTTCAGCATTCGGGAGACTTCGGTATCAATAAACTTCTTGTCAGTTCGAGAATAGCGTCTTGATTTCACAGCCACTGGTTTACAATCTGATGTTAGGTTGGCGAACAATGATGGGTATGGCACGTTAACCGCTGCGAGCCCGCATACTGTTAGGGCAGGTTTTGTACCTCCGAATGGAATTTCAACTGAAGAGTACTGTTGCAGGAAGTTGTGACCAAGAATGACGTCGCTGCAGAGATCTGACATCACAGACATTCTAACGCCGCTGTACTGGGTGTTTTTAAGCTGCAAATTAGTAACACAGCAACCAAGAATACTCGATGTCAGGGCACTATTTGCCATAGAGACCTCTCTTTTGCAGGGGAGTAAGGTCCACCCATGAACATTCACCATGCGGGCATTGACAAAACACTCAGAGCTGCCAGTGTCAATTAATATGCTAACTGGCACGCCATTGAGTTTACCCTGCATGACTGCCCTCGAAAGACAGCCAGGTGAAGCAGCAGTCACTGCTAGTGTTGAGTATAGTTCAGTAGTTGCAGCTGAGGTGAACTTAGGAGATTTACATACTTTGGCGTAATGGCCTTTCTTTTTGCAGTTATTACACTGAACCTCTTTAGCAGGGCATTTGGATCGTGGGTGCCTATTGAGGCCACAAAAGTAACATTTCATGCTGGCAGCTGCTGCCGTAACCGTCTGGACACGCTCATCTGTAGGCATAGTTGTTGGCATATCCTGGGGCAAATCTTGGTCCGACTGATGATGTGATGTCACTGCTGCATTAATCGTATCATGCTGCATATACGAGATAGATTGTTTCTGAGCCATTTCCAAGGTGTGAGCCTGGTTATAAGCAGTCTCAAGATCAAGTATTTTGTTTTCGAGTAATCTTTGTCGTATTTGATGAGATGGAGACCATTAATGAAAGCATCACGTATATAATCATTGCGTGTTTCTTCACCGGACACAGCCCTGAAATTAGTCTTTGCTTAGTACCTTAAGTGCTTGCAGATACTGGTCCAATGTTTCAGTATTTTCTTGCCGACGAGTCGCCAACACATGTCTGGCAAATATTTCATTTTTAGGTTTTATGTAGAGAGCCTTTAGTATTTCAACAGCAACGTTATATATATCACAATCTGCAATGAATTCATAAACATTTGGTGCTATGTAGTTTATGAGAAAATTCAGTTTGTCTCTAGGCCAGTCGGCTGAGCAGTTGAGCCAGTTTGTTGAGTAGTCGCGTTATTTTGTTGAGCGCTGAGGATGTCAACAAAGTTTGCGAATGTTCGATACCAGTGACCCCACTGCTTCGCTGCTGTTGCAGAGTTCGGATCCACATCAAAACGTTCTGGCCTCATGAATCTCTCCATCATTTAAGTTAAGCTTAATTTAAGTTGAATAAATTGTTATGAAAATTAAGGAGAGCACAGAGAGGCTTTATTCAACTACTTAATCAAACATATCATAAAACAGATAATCTGAAACAGAAGAAAACACACATAAGAATACAATAATAACAACATATTATAGTGACAAGAAACAGCAAGAATATATATCAGTGGTAACGGCATTTTTGCTTGTATTTGCACCTCCCATATCTTGCATAGGTGCTGCAGACAGTAAGATGGTGGACCTTGCACTTTTTTTTTCAAATTGGTAATATCCATCCGTGCAACGTGAGTTGCGTAACGTGAGATGTGCGTAGATGCATTGCCCATCCCGATATCTGCAGTGCCCTTTTGCGTAGTATTTACAGACGATATTTTCTACGCTTCTATTTCTTGTCATCTGATTATTTTCTGTTTTTAATTTTGGTATTATCATTATTCTTATAATTTTTATTATCATTTTTACTATTATCATTGACATTTCTTACGTTTCCTGTTTTTGTCGGCTGTTTATTTTCAACGTTTTTAGTTTTTATCTTTTTAGCATTTTCCTCGTTGGGCAAATTTTCCATATCGCAAATTTTCTCTCTTTTCTTTCTTTTATGTCTTCATTTCGTGTTATATTTTTATTTGTTCCTCTCTCATCCATCGGTTTTGCATTGGGACATTTCGGGACTCTTGTTTCCCCATTATTTCCTTCTTTTCCTTAACACACTCATTCGCTTTCTCCAATTCTTTAAATATCGCAAAAGAGTTTACAGTCTGTGTACACGAGTCACGCTGAAATTTAACCCCGCGATCTGTTTGACGTTCGAGACGAGGGATATTTTCCTAGCATCCCAATTCATGCAGATAAAGTCGTGCAGTTTTTGGCAGAAATCGCACCTAATTGCCACATTTTCAGTTTCCAAATTACAATTTAGGTGAGAATTTGGACCCATGGTCATGCTGTTCATTAATTATCGTAAAAACAAATACACGCACAAATTTTTAATTTTCTTTCCTTTCGATGATCACGAGGGTTTTATGACCTTTTTCCTGCCTTGTTTCAAACTTTTTTCGAATGCCAACCGTGTTACGATTTAAATATAGACTTTAAACTGTTGATAATTTGTGTAAACTGTATTGCACTTTCTTAATTTTAATGAATTTCACTTTATAATTTATATGCACAGATTCACTGATACTTTATACACTTTCGGGTGTAAACATAATAAACCGTCGAGCAGTTAGTTATTCCCTTCTTATTTGATATTAATAGAGAGAGAAACAAAGCGTCCATTCCCCACGAGGTTATGAGCAAAGTGGGACAAATAAAAATATTCCCAGAAAATTTAGACATTTGCTAAACCATTGATGATTTGTAAAACTTAGGTTTTCTTTTCGAGGGAAAGGAACATATGATCATCAGAATGTTCTGATGACAAAGATTTAATTTTATGAAGAAAACTTAAGTGAACATTTGTTGAAATTTTAATGTTAAATTTCGCTGTGGCTTTACAAAATCAACACTATAATTAATTCATTTTAAAAAATCTATTAATAAATTCTTTTTATTCCAGTAATTAGAGTTACATCTCAGGGCAATGTTTTGGTTACATTTGACGTCATCTTCAAGGACTTCGATAAATTAGGGTATAATAGTGGACAGATTTCGATGCCAGTAAACAAAGCGGATGGTATATTATCCAAAACGCTGAAGGAGGAGGAGGAGGAGGGAGAAGACTCGGTTTGCAATATTCAAGATGATTTGCAGCAACCCTCTACGAGTAAAGGATTCAGAAAATTAGATTGAACGGATGAAAAGGTTTCGGACAAGCTTCAAGCTGGTTTGAAAATTACGTATTCACGTAAGTTATTTATTGGAACTTATGTTAAAATGACTATTAGCTAGTTACTTCGTATACACTTGCGATGTATTCATTTACGGGTAGGTGTAATATAATAATAATAGTAATGCGCCTTCGTGTTTGTATCCAATATTTTAGGATTACTTTAAGGACAAATTGGCATTGGTGACTTTCAAAGAGTGAATAAGCTTGGATTTCAGAATTAAACCGTTCCTTTAATTTAAACTGCTCATCCATTGGTCGAGCAGCACGCATGACTTATCAGACTTTGATACCATATATTTGTGGATGATACGAACGCTTCGTTACACCGTTATTAAAGGTAATGTGAAAGTAACTCCCGGAACTCTTATTTCTCCACATGACATGAACTCCCGAGAAAATTGTCTCAGCTCGCATAATCACCCCAACCACGGCGACAATGGGAATCGAACCCGAGCCTTAATAGCTTCGACTCCAATCCGCGATCAATCGAGCCACAGGAATATCAGTTTTATTAAAGGTGAAGCAAAAAAAATGAAATATTACAAAGTTTTTATTTTAACAGAAACTGTTTTTTAAAAATAATACGTATCAGAAATGCTTAAATATATTAAGAAGAAAACTTCCTTTAAAAAAAAAAAAAAGGGGGAAAAAAATTTATTTTAAAGCCAAAGAGGGGAAAAAAAAAAAAAGATGCAAACTTATTAATTAAATAACATCATGAAATATAATTGAACCATCACAAAGGTTTACTTGAGCTGTTAAAAAAAAAAAAAAAATGGAACTCTACCATGGCAACCAAGTTGTGTACAGAATTTCTGTTGGTGTCGCGATTTGTGTAGGAATAACTTAATGATGGTGTATATTCTTGAACTACACACACGCACAAAAAAAAAAAAGTAAATCTCAAATTTTATTAATTATATAATACAAGGTAGAGCTTATTTATGTTCAGGCAAGTTCGTTTTAAATTACACAAACTATAAACTGATCTTGACGCCATTTGTAGATGCTGTAAGTGTATATCATCGTTTATACTATAGTCCGGATACACTTTCTTGGGTGAGGGGGTGTGTGGGTGAGGGAGGGGGAAGCCTTAAGATATAGGTATGGCCCAGTTTATCCGAACTATTGAAAATGATAATACATGAATATTTGTAATATACTACAATAAATTAAAAAAATGAGATTATCAGGTAGTTCAAAGGTTATAATAATAATAATAAAAAATATCAGTATCGGACGAAATAGATTTTGAATTATTATTATATTATATCAAATCCATAAATATGAGATAGTAAAATTTACGATAATTGTGAAATTGTGTACCCTTAAACTGACAACAATTTACAATGACTGAATTGCGAGAAGTACAACAACACGCGTACCCGCACTTTTCACACGCAGGCTCACTTCACAATAATATACCGACCTACAGTAATTGAAGTTCATACTCGAAATGAACCCACAAATCTGATCAACAGATTTTTACCAATATTTACAGTTTCTCAAGCTTTTGATATGTAACAAATTAAAATACTAGTGTATATATATATATATATTATAATATATATACATACATATATATATACATACTGAACACAATTGAGACAATACACACATTTAAATTACAGATACAAGTTAACATGCATTTTGTATTATTTTCAGTTTTTTGTTTTTTTTGTTGTTTTTTTTAGAATCTTTGATTAGAAACCCATTTGGTTGGGAATTTTTTGGGTAAATTGGTGAAAAGGGTGAGGAGTGAAAAATGTATTGAAATAGGAAGATGCATCTTAAAATTAGTCAACCATTTTATTAATAACAGAATACTTAATAAAACAAATTAAAAAAAAAAAAAGTATGTACACATTTGCACTGAAGGAAGAAATCTTTTGTTTTAATGACGCATATATATATATACATATATATACGCCCAGGGTGATAGACTTAAGTGTGGACTGCAAATGGAGTAAACTTTGCAGTACGCACTTAAATTGATTAATCTGTGTAGGGTGAGAGATATACGAGTGACTTAACAATACATCTCTAATTTTAAGTGAAAATTTCAGATTAACTTCGTAAAAATTTCTCGCGGAATTCGTTGATAATCTAAACATTTTTACTCAAAGTTCATCCATGGCAAGCTAGAACTTGACTTTATATTTTAAACAACTTTACCGTGAATTCCACTTGGATTGAAATATGTATGCATGTTTCAGCGTACTATCTACAGTATTTGGTTTCGCCAGAAGTTGAAATTGAAAAAAGGTTTTTTAGTGTATTTTGTTTAATCAGTTTGTGAGTATATAACACAAAAACAAAAAAAAGAAGCAGTTTGAACATTTCTGACTTGCAGAATATACGTGGAATTGCACTACGGCAAAATAAAAATAAATTCAGAAAAAAGCGCTCATTTATTTTTTGGATCACCCTGTAAGTAAATGATTCAGCGGTAGGTAGAAGAAAGTAGGTTTACACGGGTATATAATTCAAATTGTAGCGGATCCATTCTTTTTGATCGTTCCAAATATTATTTCCTGAATAAAAACTAACTAGCATAATTTAAATTGAAAATGTTAATTTCAAAAGTGATTGATTTTGGACAACAAAAATTACCATTTAATATCAATGATAATTTTTTTTCAAACATGGAATTTTCACCTAAAGTTGCTGCGCGTATCGTTAGATTTGTTAATTACATTATTCACTTCCAAATGATGTCCTTAAAATTCTTATATTAAATAGGATGCATGTTATCACTGGCAGTACATATAGAATCGTAATGTGCGCTATAGTACTAAACAAAAAATGAAAAAGCTACTGTACTCCTAAACTGCAATGTATAGTTACAGTACGTATCTCTAGTTATATAACGCGTGGTTTACTGTGGAGGAAAGCTATAAGACTGGAAAACTTGAACATGTCGAGGTAGGAAAAAAAAAAAGTTGTCGGAAAAGTAAAGAAACATCCCCATATGTCTCAGACACAAAGACGCCGACTCACTTTTAAACCTAAAAGCTAAATTCTTAGGCCTGCCTAAGAACAGTATCCGTAATTAATTAGCCCTTTGAAAGGCTTAATTCGCTCGTAATTAGAAAGCAAAGTTCACTAACCTATATTGCATGTCATCCTTTGGTGATGACTTAACACACAAAACATTAAAAGGGTAATGAACATTTATTGTACATAAAGCTCTCGTCTTTTGTTTACTAATGTTTGTTATATTATGACGTCAGATGTTACGCCATAGGTCGATATAAATTTAAGAGTGGGTTTTTCTAACCCCCCCTTTTTTTTTCATTCTGGACGTTAGCCAGTTTTAATTTAGGAAAACGCTTCTACAGTTGACTAAAACAGTGAGCAATTTTAAGTTTGTCAAAAAAACAAATAAACGTAGGTAGATATTTTCCGAGCTCATTAATACGCAACTTAACGCATTGATTGATTTAAGTTTTAGCTTTGAAAATATTTAGAATTGCGAAAGATCTGTAGACAGTTTTAGTTAAGGCTTCAGCACACTTGGCTCGTTTCCCAAATTTTCGCTGTAACTGAAGATATTTTGAGCTTGGATTTATTCAATTTTTTTTTTTTTAATAGTTAGAGGTAGTAGTCAAATGCTAGAACATAAATACAGGCTTGTATAAGAAGTATAAACAAGCACGAAATGAAAGTAACGATTAAAATACATTAGGTTCTTTGGACCTGATTCTCACGTAGGCCCACGGCATGATGCCATGACGTCCCGGTAAGTTTTCTTATGCACAAGATTCTCTTATCATATATCGGTTAATGGTAAATTAAACTTTATATGCCGAAGGTGCTTAGATTTAAATCCGTCAAATTTACTGATTTTGTTAAATATTGTCAATTCTTTCCTTTCCAGAAAGGATCAGTTTTACGAATGCTGCTGCTGCCAGAAAATGTGGATTGAACCGCTATTTTGAAAGTAATTTGATAGAGAGAATAATCTGGATATACATTTTTAAATTTACGCAAGTGTGATTAAAGGTGAATAACAATTTTCAAGTCTGTCTTTCGTTAGATTTCATCTGCTTACCCGAACTTTATATTTTTCTTAACTTGTTACAAACGAGCGTTTTCAAATCAAATTAATCCTCGGATTTTGAAGGTAATATTTAAAGATTTTATCTTTAGAATAAATATGTTCGGTAACTAAATTTAGTATGTAATTTCTAGTATTTTGGTAATTAGTATTTTATCTTAATATTCAGCTTTTCAGTTCTCACATTACAGATGCTCGGAATTCAATTTTAAATCTTAACCTGTCCATATAAATACCCAGATTTCGTGATTAAATTTCCTAGGGTTTCACTTGATTTTGAAAATCATAACTAAAATTAAGGGTGTAAATACATGAACTTTTAATAGATATATTAATAATAATTATAAACCACTAAAACAACTTTAACTTCAGTAACGAAAATAAATACCTTCAAACAGAAATTGTTTATAAAGAAAGATACTCGAATTACTTTCAAAGTAATAAACTAATCCAATCGATACAACCCGATAAAAACCTGAGCAGTTAAGTTCCTGCTGCCAAATGTTAAACTACTAAAGTTACGACGTGAGAGAAAATAATGAACATTTGATGAGTTCACACGAGTACACGAATTGTGTAAAAATCTTCATTAGTTCACCGTTACGTTTGTGAGAAATCGGCTATTTTTCCTTTGTGTTCGTCGTCGCCATAGGGCGTGGACTTCGCCGTGATCTTTGCCGGATCTTCCTGATGGAGGAGAAGGAAAGTGAAGATCGCGTCTAGTCCTTCTAAGGCCAAAACGACCGCTTTTCCATCGCAAGTAATTTCGCAGGCGGAAATTTTTTGGTCGGGGGTTAACGTTGCCAAGCCTTTCCCTGAAATTTGTCAACATATTAAGACTCTATTCATGACTTGAGAATTTGTTCGTGAAACTGTATTTAACAGTTACTTCAGATTGAGAAGAAATTTCATCTTTCAAGACTGCCTCACCTGTAGGAACGTCCCAGACCCTGATAGACCGATCTTTCCCTCGAGAGTCGTACGAAAGAAGGACTAGTCCTTGCTGGTCCAATCTGAACGTATCAGGAGGAGAAGAATGGCCAAGGACAGTCCAACGACGGTTTCCTGCGGTAATGTTTTAAGTTTTACTTTAGCTTGAAAATAAAAAATAAACTAAGAAATGATCTGGACCTTATCCAGTTTAGTTTCTAATACTTGTTAAAAACGGATTCATAAAAATTTTTGAATCCGAAAGGTTTGTCAATTTATGCACCATAAATTGTAAAAAAATTAATTTAATTATGAGTAAAGGAACAAAAACTAGTTTAAAACCGAGAGACTTCTTATAACAAGTTTGTACAGAGCTGAAGCCAAGCGTATTAAAGCCCACCTGTAATTAAATCGAAAGCCATTACAGAAGAGTTCTCTAATCCGACGATAACGCAAGTTCCTGCAGTAGATATCGTAGTGGAAATTGTGTTTGTTTCCGGTTTCCACCGCTTAAAGAGTGTTCCACTTTGCAAATCGTAAACCACAATGAAGTTTGGCGCTGGTTCATCTACTTCCTACGGTCAAAGTAAGAGAGCATTTTATAGCTAAGATAGAGTACTTCGCATACTGTATTTAATTAATCCTTTCGGTTACAGTGGAGCTGTAATGTCCCACTGGAAATAATAATTAATATATATACTAAAATTAAACTTCCTATAAATGATGCGTCTGTTCAATTTAACTGTCGGAAAAGGAACTCAAAATGTATGTAATGTAACTAACTAGTTACTATTTGGTTTCGAATAAGAAAAATTGGTGCTACTATAGCGTGATTCCTACCTCGATTCGGCGGTCTACCTTTTAATTATAGCTTCTTACTTTGTTTACTAATTGCTTGTTTACATTCCAATGTCCATCGCCCTTGACGATTGGTTAGGTTTAGTCATGATATTTTCGTTAGTTTTAACGAAAATATCGTGACTAAACCTAACCAATCGTAGGTAGACCACATACTATAGTAGCACCGAAACTTTTTTAAATAAATAAAATTGAATAATGAATAGCATTTTATATTTATTATATTTTCATTTATACCTTGGATAGGAATCACACACTACAGTACTGTAGTTTCGAACCAAAACGGTAGGAATCACCCTATAGTATCGAAGTCACCGGTAGGAATCACGCTATAGTAGCACCGAAAAATCTTATACTTTTGGTTTCTAGAAAAAATATTTGTGAACGAAAGGGTTGCGACCAGCTTTACATTTAGAAATGATAAATTATAATTCAATGATTTCTATCGTAAAAGGGTATTTACATGTGCAAAAGAACCTCCTGTCCAATGAAAATTAAAATTTTTAGTCTAACTACATATATAAACCTATATAACGCGGACTTTGGATAAACCAGAATCCTCCAAGAGCCGGGGAAAAAATTTCTGGTGGGGGGTGGGGGGGGGGGGGGGACGTATCTTACTGGGAATTTGTCACAGTTTTAGAGGTGACCACGTAGTACACTTAGATACCCGTCAGCAAAGTGGCAAACAGACGCACCACGTGATACCTTCACAAGCTACCACCTGTTTATCCAGGTAAAGCGACTTATGGCCCACTCTGTACAATGTGATACTTTGATTTGGATGTCACAATGTACTGGGTAACTTTTATTCGGAATGAAATATTCAAGTTGTAGATTAGTATAAAGAAAAACCTCTCGGGAAACTCATGTCCCCACGATGTGGAGCGAGTATGCCCTAAGGGTCACATTTAGCCCGAGCAATGACAAGCTAAGCTGCCGACTCAACCAAACCCAAGAGCGAATCAGAGTCAACCACCGGATTACCGGGTGTCTCGACATAATGTATTTAAATTTGTGACACTCGGGAAGCTCATCCCACCACGTGGGAGCGAGTGTACCCAAGGGTCACCTGAGCCCATGCAGAAATTGGGCGAGTGGCCAGCCAAACCCCTTATTTAAATTCAGAAAAAAAAAAAAAAAAATATCAATCAGTCCAGTGTTATTCTAAGAGTACAAAATCTGACTTGAGCGAATAGATGCTCTTGGAACTTTTTTCAGCAGACATTTTACAAATTTCATTCTGGCTAATGTCAGGCGATTTTATTTGGTCTTAAAAGGAAACTTCTGGGCAACAAATGGCTAAAGATTAACTACTATCGTTCGCTCACAATGAAACTAGTCTACGAAGACTCTGGTCTAGTTCATACCTTGCACACGCAACACACATAGTGACCCTCTGTCGTGATTGCTGCTAAACGTGTGGCGAATTCGTGGTGCGGTATTCTGAGGTCGTACATCAATTTTCTGAGTTGGAGATCCCAAACGAGAAGGGCAGACGGTTTTTGAGAGTCATCACCGCAAACGCAGATTTTTCCGTTGTCGGAGACCAACAAACTGTTTAGAAAACGATCTTCTCCGACCTACGGGGAAAAAATCCGTTCTGAATAATAAGTTCCCTCCACAGCCCATCCAAAGCAGCAGTCTGTCACAGTTCATGAAGTGTAATTAATAGTCGTCGTAACACGAAAGCTTTATGAACTGTAAGTGACTATATGCAAACTTGAATTGCTTATGAACCCAGAAAAGTCTTACAAATGTACAAGTAAAATTTGTATATGAAAAAAACCCTGACCACGTTTTTTAGTAGCATTATCCAAAACAATTATTAATTAGGTAATTTTTGTTTGCAAAAACTAGTACAGCACTTCAAATTGCTTTTAACTGCGGGGTGATGCGCGGACACTGAATTAAAACTGCTATTCTCATTCAACAGAGAAAGTTATCACATCAAATTTTAATTTTTACACAACTTAATTGGAACGGCTAAAAACCCGTCACTCATTTATAACTTCTTTATATCCTAAAAAGGAAAAATGATTAATTTGTAATCTTCCGAAATGAAATTCGCGTAAATCTATTTCTGTAAACAGATTAATAATTGTAACCCATTGTTACTAGTTAGAGTTGGTTGGGTTTAAGACTGACGTGGAAAAAAGAAAAGATACAGGTTCATTCATTATTGCCAAGTTATCTGGATAGGTTTGATTTTTTCTTCGTTTTTTAAAAACCAGCACTTATTTGTTCAGATTGGTTTGCTAATTTAAAAAGAAACTACTTTCAGCTTTGCTGAACATTTATTTAACTTTGGATTTGCTTCCGCCAGAATTGTTCATTCTGACGAACGTCAAGCTCGTCACATGGAATCCGAACCACGCCCCACCAGCAGCCCAGCGTCTTAAACACTAGTCCACCTAAACTTACCCATTTATCTACCAACCAATTTTTTATTGTGTGGAAGGATGAACATCTGGGTTTTGCTGCGCGCCGTCTGCCATCATCGGGTCTCGATCCCGGGGCCGATGGATTCTTAGTCATCTACGCTAACCACTACACCACCGAGGTGCATTAGAAAAATTAGTGTTACTGTATACGAGGCCCTCCTAGGAAGAAGTAGCTAAGCTACAAAAGTAAAAACGCCAGAAAACAGAAAGTTGTACCAATTTGATAGTGACAACTGTTGAAGATATTTCGTTGAAATAATACACCGTGTTTCAGTAAATATTTTAAATGTAGTAACCGTCTAAAATAAATTAAGTATTTAAGTTGTAAAAAAAAAGTTAATGTCAGTAAAGTTAAATATTTAAGACTTTCCTTACACCCTCATTTGTGTAGATAATTGCAACAACATTGGCCATTTATAAATTTAGAAACAAATCAATGAATTACGGACGTAACTACTACTTGGTGGAATATACTTAATTCCGGTCACATTTCTGTTTATCTTCCAATATTTTATTATTTTTGGCGACACTAAAAGAACCAAAACAAAACCCAATCATAATGAGCAGTAATTTTTTTCTAGGCGAATTTTTTTCCGAACTACCTAACCAATTAAAGCTTTCACTTAAATTTTAAAGTGGTATATAACTATTAACTAGTTCTTCTTGGGTTCTACATCATAATCGATATATTAAGTATATTATGGAATATAATTAACATGTTCACCAAAAAGTCTAAAAACGCATATCTGTAAACATGACTGATCTTAGTAATTTTCGTTGAACTGTACAGTATGTCCAGCCCAGATAAAAGTCGAAAGGTTGGTTTACTCATACCAATGCAAGAACATTTTACCAACCAGCAATGCCCTTCCAATTTCTGCGGGTTGTGAATAAAGTTTCATTAATTTTTTCATTCTAAAGACCCCGAGATGATCAAAAAGATTACCTTGAAAGTAGTAACGCAGTTCCCTTCAGTAAGATTCATCATGTTAACGTACATTCTGGACCGAGACAAAGCGACGACGTGGTCCGAATTATGAAGCCCAAAGAATGGCATTTTCTGGTTCATGACTTCTCTAAGCTTCATCAAGAAAGTTCCTTCATTCAAATTGTAGATTCGAAGCTCTCTCCCACACAGTAAAAGACACTTGTAATCATCTATCATCTGAAGTAAACATTAAAAAATAAGAAATTTTCCTTAAAAACCTTGAGATTGTCTGATAAACTTATTTTGAAGCGATTTCTGGTCTTCACTAAGCCAAACGACAAAATTCGTTATATAGCTAGTACTCCGGTATTAATTTAATGCAGTTCTAAATTAATATATAAACAGACTCACAAAATGTTTGGCTACCTACAGTTTGAACTTTGAATTCAAACGCGCGCACGTGTAAATTGACAAGGAAATAAGAGTAAACCGGTGAGGTTAAATACATTTAATGAACTAATTATCCCAAGATGAAAACGAGACGAAGACGCAAGTTCACAAATGCAAAACAAAAATGCATCGAAAAAGCAAATAAGCAAGAAACGCATCACTTTCGATTTCTGTGTAAATTGGAAGAAGTTATATATCAATATTACAATATTTTCATTCAATTTAAAAATCTGAATGATACATTTTAAATTTACACCAAGGCTGAAAAACTGACTGGCCAAAATTGAGGTAAAAAAAAATAAATAAATAAATAAAAAAGCAGCCAAGTTCCGATACAACGCCACCCTCACATTGCGCCTACAAATAACTGAGAACGGGTCTTCTCATTTTTTGCATATGTATCTCCCGGTAAAGCGCCAGCCCTGCTAACCAGTCATCAGCCAGCACTACAGGGGCCAGCCAGATTGGTTCGCCAAGCTGAGTCACGCTAACCGTAGATAGATTAAAAAAAAAAAAAAAAAAATTAACATTACAGACTTTGTATACAGTAATGGATGGTTACATCGACCCTTAAACAGCTTCGTGGCCTAACTTAACACACACAACAGGGAGAAGTAGCCGAGTTGAACACAAATTGTTGGAAGGGTCGTCAAAAGCCGACAAATTGTAAGTCAGTATGAACGTGCTCCTTTATATCGTTTGCAGCCCGATAAAACTATTTCAAAAACGAAAGACAATAATGGTTTTGCTGCAATTCTGATGGTAGCGACAAGCTCATTTACTCGTTGGTAAAGCTGCAAAGCCTCGATGCTTTAAAATTATAACCCATCACTCTACGTTGACCATCATAACAGAAAAAGCATGGATGACTGTAATCGAGTATACCGACTGGTCGCAACGTTTTAATTCTGAAATGCAAATGAAAAACACAATGTCTCTCATCTTAGATAATGCCCCTTGTCATAAAACATTAAAATTGAGCAATGTAAAACTCTAGTTTCTACCCCTCGACTGTACTGGCTTTTTGCAGCCTCTAGATGCCGGTATCATTAAGACTTTAGACACATTACAGGCGATATAAAGTTAATATTATAGATAGCATTAATACTACAATTACACTAACCATTAAAGATGCTATCTACTTAAACTCTCGTGGAATAAAGTATTCGCCATTTAGTAATATGTATGTAGTTATTGTAATGTAAAGCACGTCATAGAATAAAAAGTCATTGTTAATGATATCCAATTGTCTTCATTTCTTTCAAGTGACAACAGTATTTCAATTTAACGCCACCCTCGTTGTAACGGTAATAACCAGGTGGAACAAACAGTGGCGCCAAATCGGGTTTGACTGTAGCTTAAAAAATAATTTGCGCGGTGGTCCATGCAATGGAAAAAATTTCAGAAAAGGCAAACAACTAGAAAAGTATCATATATTTAATACACTTAGTGATGCTTAAAAATCTTTCATCAACAAGAAATAATTTTTCCGAGATCCAAGATATGTAACGCTATTTGAAATTCAAAGAAAACTCACTGGTGAGGTTAAGTTCAAAATGCTTTCAAGCTTATTTCACGAACAAATCTGACTTTCAACGATAGCTTGTTTTCGTGGTACTTTGAAGCATTCAAAAGCACATTAAATTTACAATGTCGTCTTGCTAGTTATAAATATCATCAACCTTTATCGAAATTGAACAGCCGTTAAAATACCTACCTCTAACTTCCTCGGCTGATTAATGCCACTGAGGGTTCGAACAATTTCCATAGTGAAGATATTCCACACAGTTACTTGGCTTCTTTGGCTCGAGATCGCTATAATGTGGTGCGGATTGCCTGGTATTCTAAATACGGAATCAATATAAGTAGTTTTATCTTCATCCTTAGGTGCGGATTTATCCTGTCAAGATCATAATCATTAGTATTTGTCTCGTACTTAATCAAGCGAATCCTTTCTAGAAACTTTTATACATTTAGCATTTAACAAAACATCGCCTGTTAACACTTCGATGTAATTAAAGGAAAGTTATAAGAACGGGTAAAACTATTTTCTTTCGTGCCGAATTCCTTAAGAGATTTTATAACCTTACGAAGACGAGAGAACAAATTAGAATAAATAGTTCACTACAGCAAGACGGAGTCAAACTACTATGAAGAATGTTCTATCGATGTCATTACTTTTTGTTAATGTTATCAACGTTGTTCATATTATGGATGTAATCTTAAGTTTGAGAGACTCACCTGACGAACGCCCGTTAAACAGGGGGACAATGGAAGTAGGCAGGGCAAAGGCGATTCGGAGGCGCTGGTCAGGAGGGCTGAAAGACGGGCGCAGTTTCCTTCATTGGAAAGTCGCCATTTTAAACGACCATAAACCTTTAAAAATAATTTTAAAAATTCAGACATTATAATACACACTCAGCCATTACATTTTCAGAGAAAATTATGCACGACACTACACGACACTATACCTGGGAAAAGAACTGCGATGAATCGTACACCACACTAGAGGACGAAAGTTGGATAACTTCCCTGAGAATTAAAAGCTCCAAGTTCTGAGCAGCAGTTTTTTCTAAGGCCAAATCGATTTGTTCTAAAACCTTAAGAAAATATTTTAGTATTAATACAGTGTTCGGATTACAGCTTTACGAATAAACAAATCTCAGCTCTGAACAAAACCAAATAATTCTTTCAATTTTTCAATCCCATTAAAAGTCACGAGAACGACACGCGAAAGTCAGACTGGAAACATTGCCTGGGATATATAAAAAACCCTAGCGATTTTACTAATCATTGGATGTTCTTAAAAAGACGCTTTAAACTTGCAGTGATGCACAAACCCTGGCCCGCGGGCCAAATGTGGCCCCCACGGGTCTTTTCAATTCACATTTTTCACATGAAAAGGGTAGCTACCCAAAGAAAAATCTGAAATATTACCCCTGGTTATAAAAATGCATATTTATAAAAAATAGAATATCTATATATCTGGCCCCTACATATAAAACAGATGGTTGGTTTGGCCCTCACATCAAAAAAGTTTGTGCACCACTGCTTTAAAGCATAAAGTAATATAGTAATGTGTTAGGCATTAACTTCGCAATAAGAACATTATTATTATTATTTCCAATACACCAAAATATGCAAATCATTACTTTAAAGGGTCCACTGGCTTCAACCATTTTGAAAAGCCAACTGAGGTTAAAGAGAGTCTTCCCCTCATCACCTTTCCTTTCCAGCAAAAGCGAACTGTCATGTAGCGCTCTTAAATGGCTCAAGCTTTAAGAGAAGTGCAGTATTAATTACGGATTTTACAGATTTAAGTCCCAGCCTTAAAATAGATAGTTTAAATAACAGTTGAACGGGTCTAATGATCAAACAAGCCGTTCTTATTTCAGAATAAACGTGTATAATAAAGTACAAATGTGGTCTATTTACTAACACGAAGTTATTCAATCACCCAAACTTTTAACAAGTTAATAATAATTACAAAAAAAAAGTGAATAGATCTTATTGAATGGCGTTATTTTAAATTTAATATGATCATAAAAGAACTTGGAGGGGGGGGGGGATTCAAGCATTCATTAAATCTTTGTAAAAGTTACTCAAATTTTGTTCAGGTCTTGACAACAGCCGTTTTCGAAGTAGATTTCACAGAACAGTACTCAAAACAGTTCACAAAACTGAAGTAACTTAATACAAGAAAACTGATCAGAAAAAACTGATCAGAATAAAAGCTTTTTGGTACTACAAGGCGATGACTATAAAACTTAAATGCTAATTTTCTAAAGCCATTTGGAAAGTGGCTTTGAAAATTTGTTTTAAAATTTGGTTTTAACCCTCTACTGCGTAAACGGACGAATTTGTAACCTATCAAATACACGCATTCATGCGGTAAAGGATTAAATTTACCCTCTTTCATTTCATTAAACGAATAAGATTTTAAAATTTCGTTAAGTATTGTTTACAACCAATCTTGTTACCACCACCACAATTTACAATGAAATAACTTACCTTCCCTTTTGCTCTTCCGATAAAGAAATTTCTAAAGTTCTATTTTCTTCCTTTCTCTAGAAGAAAAAAATAAAATTTAAATTCACGCTTATAATCCTGCAACGTTACTCTCCTCCATATATTTAAAGATTTTAGGAATTTAAAAATTCCATCGGGGTTTGGGAGTTAACCTCTTCCCGTAAAGGTAAAGGTCACGAGACGGAGGAAACCTACAGCTTTATATGGGATCCGAACCACGTGTGGCTATATCATTTGGACGCGGAGTACGGTCACCTATCCAATTACTATCCAGACCCAATGGTCACTCAACTTTAGTGATCAATGATTTGAATATTTGTACAAAACGTTTGGAAGGACAATTTTTACACAGTTTAAACGTAACTGATACAAAGCTTTAAATAAATACATCTGAAAAATAACCTCTAATAATAATAAACTTACAAACACATTTTTCCTAAATATTTCGGAGCATCTGTTTATTTGGTGTTCATTTTCTAAGAAACATTTGGCAACCGATTTTCGTATAGAAGGCGATGAGAAGGATATCAACACCAATCCACTCTCTCTCCTCATTCTTAAGAGAGGACTTAAAATACGCTGTAAACACAGCCAATCTGCGGAGGATAATAATTTTAAAAGTTACATTTCATTTACAAAAGTTAGAGATTGAAACATTATTGAAACAATTAATTAAAAATAGGTTAATCCATTCGTCAAGAATTGTCCGAAACTGAAAATCTCAAACATTTCCAATTACTTCACATCTAACCGGCAGGAGAACTAGAAGGTCGTTAAAACTGGTTCACCGACCAAACATATATTATAGTAATATAACAAGCTTTCAGAATATTCATTAGACAACCTAATTCCTGAACTTAAATTTTAAAAATTTTAATCAAAACTGCCGAAACGTCCTCAGATTTTCAGCGTAACTTCAATTTTAAAAAATTGACACAGTTAATATAAAGAAAAAGCTTTCAAAATATGCAATAATACCTTGCCAATTATAAATATTTTTCTCAAGTTTACCTCAACGAGAATGTTGCAAGATTTGATATTAGGTCTGTAAACGATGAAGGACATCCTGAAATTAAATCTATTTCATTCCAATCTAATTTCTTACCTAATATACAGTTCTCCGAAGACAAAGACTGCGTCGATTTAATAATTGACAAAATTTCATACTCGAGGAGACCTATTCTGGCAAGGGACAAACACCCTAACACGTCTTCTAGGACCCTCTGGGGGAAAAAAAAAAAAAAATTTTTTAAATAAAATTTGTTACTCGACAATTTTAGAATTCGAAATAACTACAGAAGGCAAATAGTAAAGAATTACAAATCTTACCGAAGGATACAATGTCCGTAACTTTTTACAAAAATATTCAACTTCTTCCTCGAAATTTGAGCCAAAATTTTCGTCATCTTTCGCTCCCATGAAAAATAATTGAGACAAAATCTAAAAAGATAGGCAAGTTTGAGCTCAGTATATTTTTACACACACAACCCGACACACACAGCCCCACACACACGTACGTACGTTTAATAGTTCAAAAATGGATTGAATATGAACATGCAAATGATTTAATCTTTTAGTATATCAAGTCCATACGAATAACCAGGAAAAATGACCCCATTACATTCAGAAGTCATTGCACCCGAAATAATTCATTAGTTCCGAGCTAAGTACATCAGAAGCTCTTACCAACAAATATAGAGGGGCGACAGACGACTGGTAATTTTTCTGAACTTTCTCCCAAACCGATTTCGTCAAACTTTGTTTATTATTGAGCATAAAATCTTTCAATAACTTTTCGCAAGTCTCGTCACTTGGATTTTCAATCTGAAAAAAATCGAGGGTTTAAAAAATGCTCACAAAGAAACATGTTTAAACTATTAATTGTAATAGTCAAGTGGCTTAGTGCTAGAAAATGATATCGTTACAAGAGTGACAAAAGCACCAAATTTTTACAGCGAGTTTGTATGGGTATATGGATGAAAAAAAATCACATACTCCAAAAAATCTGTCCATATTAACGGTTTAAAATCCAAGATGGCCACCATGGACCCGTCGAAATCTGTAAATAATCTTATTTTAACCACTAGACCAGATAAAAGCATAGATGAAAGGTCTTTCTTTAGTTTTTCTGGTACAAGGAATCCAATAAAAATTTTTTTTAAATAAATTTTGAAGAAAAAAAGATTAGGGCTGTAACCAATTTAATACAGCTTAATATAGTTGTATTTTCGATACATTTCTTATACAGGGTGTACATAAAGTCAGGATCTATTTTTGTGAAGCACTTGGAAATTATATGGAATTCAATCATAAAATGATAAAGTGGTAACATTTATTAAATAATTAAGAGTAGGATTCGACGTGATGCCCATCAGTATCCCTGCACAGCTCAAATCGTTCCGCAGCATTTCTAAACACATTCTGGAGCATTTGCGGGGTTATGTTATCTGCAGCAGTTCGTGTACGTAAGTTTTCAAGACTCGTAATCTTCGTCTGATAGACGTGCGATTCGATAAAGCCCCATGCAAAGAAATCTAAAGGGGTTAAATCTGGTGATCTCGCTGGCCAAGGTCTGTTGCTTCCGCGTCCGATCCAGCGATTTGGAAAACGTCCATTTAGATAATCCTGAACAATTTTGGCATAGTGACAAGGAGCACCATCATGTTGATAGACGACGGTACTAACAACCCTATCCCCAATCAGCTGAGGTTCAAGGAATTGCTGCAACATGTCCAGATAAATAAGCCCCGTAACTGTAGCTTCAGCAAAGAAAAAAGGACCATAAACCTTAGATTTTGTTAAACCCATCCAGACATTAACTTTAGGAGAGTCTCTTTTTCAATTTTGGACGAAATCATTCGGTCTTTCATCTGCCCAAATTCGACAGTTATGGCGATTTACTTTTCCACACGTATGGAAAGTGGCTTCATCACTAGAGAGAATGTTGTCCATTAAATTATCACTCCAGATTTGTTCTACGAGATCAGCACACACAGCACTTCGTCGAGGGAAATCTTCCTCATGTAAATCATGTAAAACCTGCAAATGATAGCTTTTCTTCTGCAAATTAACTTTCAGAATTTTGTGCACAGATGACGTCGGGAGGCCGAGTCTGTGTGATGCAGCACGAGCGGACGTACGTGGCTCCTCAGTGATAATTCCGCGTACTGCATTCACAGTAAGATCTGACATACACGGTCGTCCTGATCTTGCTTCATCATTTACAGATCCCGTTCGTTTAAATTTGTTCACCAATTTTCGTATTGTCTTGTCTATTGGCCCCGGCTTATGAAATCTCCTTCTAAACTTCTCTCTGATGTCATTGTATTTCTTTCCCTCGATTCGCCAAATTATTATTGCCACACGCCCTTCTGTATTCATTCTAAGGGCTTCTGAAAAGAAAAATAGAAAAAAATAATTATTTCACAAAAATAGATCCTGACTATGTACACCCTGTATAATAGTCTAGGCATATAAGCCTTGTCATGACATATAATATCTTGTGATAAGTACATGTAAATGGTGATTTATATGTTCAAGAGTGACGATTTCCATTTATTTATAAAAGTACAAGGAAGCTGTAAACACTGCACACAAGCACAGAAAACACTGCATGCATGGACGTAGCTAAGGCATTTTCTACTTGAATGACACATTCATATGAACTGATTCCTATGCTTCATGGAGAATAAAGCGTCTTGGCATCGAACATATCAGAAGTTCAACAAATCAAAATTAGAAAGAAAACGAGAGAGAAAGCAATCACAAGACGAGTAGGCAGAGGCTTCAAGTGGTGCGAGACATACCAAACGCCAGTCAACTGAGAACAGTACAAGAATCTGTATCTTTTGTGAAGATGGCGGCCCTATTCTGCACGAGTTTGCCACTTTTGAAGCTGATCACCACATTCGGTCGATGGCAAAAGAAATGCAAGATACGAAATTACTTTCAAAAGTATTATATGGTGATTTGGTAGCAAATGAAGTCAAGTATCACCTGGCTTGTTTGACCAAATACAGAAATCGTTACCGATCCTTCCAAAGTCAAAACAATCCATAGCAAAGAGCTGCTGCAGCAAAAGTCAAAATGGCCAAATCAAGGGCATTCGTCGAGCTTGTGACATACAGGGTGTCCGAGAATTATCCACAATTTTTGGCTGTTATTAAAAGTCAACCATGAAGTGTAGAAATTCCAGTGTTGTCCCATTTTACAGAGAATCTCTAAGTTTTTTCTGATACCACGTTTTGACAAGTTTTTTAGAAATGTACGCGGGTGAAGAGACATTGATGATTTAAAAGCAAGAATCACAGCTGCTATTGAGCGAATTGATGTGGATATGCTGCAGCGTACATGGCAACATTTGGAGTATCGATTGGATGTTTTGCGAATCACTAATGGTGCACATATCGAATGTTTGTAACAACGTTACTTTAATAAGAGAAACTTTTGAAAATACAGATTCTAAATAATCTTGTTTAAGAATTTTACGTGTGTTATCAAGAATTTTATGAAAAGATGAAATTGTACAGATAATGTTCGGACACACTGGAATTTCTAAAAAACTTGTCAAAACTTGGTATCAGAAAAAACTTAATGAGATTCTCTGTAAAATGGGACAACACTGGAATTTCTACACTTCATGGTTGACTTTTAATAACAGCCAAAAATTGTACAGATAATTCTCGGACACCCTGTATATAGAGAAATCAGCAGTGGAAGGAACCTTTCTGTTTAAGCTGTCCAAGATTCATGACGTGTATGAGAAACGCCTCAAGGACTTTGGTCTTGACATTTCCTCCAACAAAACACGCTTGAAAGAACAAATACTCAATCACTTCAGAGATTCCGGACTACAGGAGCAAATGGATTGCAAAAGTACAATTCTTACATTTCCAGAAGGCATTCAACATTTGCTCAAAGATGCTTTCCTCTTTCACGATTATGAAGACGAAGCAAAATTGTTTTCAAAAGTTGTTAAAATATACAGAAGAAATCTTTAAGGAGAGTAAAATTTTCAGGCAGTTTTGAGCCTGGATGCCAGGAAACAATTGTACCCAGTACACGACTACTGCTCTCAATGATTCTACATGGCTCAAACTTGTCAGTGGATGATTCACAAGCCTGTCTGACATTGGCACAGTTAATTGTCCACAACTGCAAGAAAAGAGTAGACATCAATATCGAACACCAACGTCACACACTTGACCGCGAGCCTCCATTGCCATTGCACATTGGTACGAATCTGCACACCCAAACTCGCAGCAAAAAACTGGTGGACCAGATGGCAAAACTAGGAATCAGTTGTTCATATGAACGTGTCATTCAAGTAGAAAATGCCTTAACTACGTCCATGCGTGCAGTGTTTTCTGTGTTTATGCGTCCAGTGTTTACAGCTTCCTTGTACTTTAAATAAATAAAAATAATCACTCTTGAACATATATATCACATTTACATGTACTTATCACAAGATATTATATGTCATGACAAGGCTTATATGCCTAGACTATTATATAAGAAATGTCTCGAAAATACAACTATATTAAGCTGTAGGCCCTATTAAATCTGTTACAGCCTCAAATCTTTTTTTCTTCAAAATTTATTTAAAAAATGATTTTATTGGATTCCTTGTACCAGAAAAACTATAGAAAGACCTTTCATCCATGCTTTTATCTGGTCTAGTGGTTAAAATAAGATTTACAGATTTCGACGGGTCGACGGTGGCCATCTTTTATTTCACACCCTTAATTGGACAGATATTTTGGAGCATGTGATTTTTTTTCATCCATATACCCATACAAACTCACTAAAAATTTGGTGCTTTTGTCACTCTCGTAACGATTTTTTCGCTAAGCCACCCGACTATAATAGAATTATAATTGAAAATGAATTAAAAAAAATATACATGTACAGTATATGTAAGGTGTTACGGTGATGTAATCTTTTAAGTCTTGATCCACTAAATTCAAAATTGCTTCAGTAATACTGTCTAAATATTCTCATATTTAGAAGATTCTCCGTGGTTTACCTCCAAGAAACACTCTTCGCTTTGAACTCTTTTCGAGAACTCTTCTTGAAAAGAACTCTGTTCATGCGTTGTCAGAATCACTTTTACATGCTCGGGCAATTCGGTAACCAGATTGAGGAGTTCCAACTCTGATTTATCTACGTTTACCAACTGGTGAAGATCGTCAATAAAGACTATTATCGGACGATTACTGGTTGCCTTTTGCCACAGTTTTTGAAGGGTACTTGACATTTCTGTGCATGTCTGGAAACCAGGGTGTAAAAAAGAAAAAAAAACACATTATTGCCTGTATTAAGTATATTATAATCCTTCTGCTACAGACCTAATCAATTAATAAGAATTTCTAACGTGGGTGAGGGTTGATGGATTTTAGGTTCACCCTCCTCCCACCTCACCCAAAAGCATCGATTCTGCCTGGACATTATTCTCTAACAATTATACTTAGTGATAAATTATATCGATTCACTTTAAAGGTTATTTCTCGTAACTTACATAAGAAGGAGAATGACCGTGAGTGACGATTGTCTGTTCCACTAAATAATAGAGAAGACCTTCCACAGTGGTGCTGTTATCCGTTAAACTGGCGAACCTGAAGTTAGTTTTATCTATTTTACGTTTATTTCTGATTAAATCCTCCTTAAGCAACGTTTAAAAGAATATTAAAAACTAATCCAAAAAGCTTAAAGAAATAGAGATTCCTCGAAAGAACGAAGGGAAAAAAAAAACTTTTTTTATCTTACCTGATCATAACGCAAGCATTTGGACTCCACTTCGAGCACTGTGCAGCGGCCACTGTGGTTAAATACGTTTTCCCACTCCCAGAGGTGCCGGAAATTAGCAAAGCTTTTCTAAGGGGACTCGTCAGGTACCTGAAACCGGTAAGTGGCTCAGTTGTGGCAATCATTGTGGATATGCCAGTTTTGCCTTTTTGCGCGCGCGCGCGCAAAGCAATATCAGTCATTTTCAAATGTAAACAAGAAATATTTTGCCAAGGTTTTTGATAATGACAGACTTTATGGATTTACTTGTGTATTTGATTTAAATACTCGTCAAGGCCATGATGCTTTCCATGGTGATTCACTAGTGCATGATTATGGTGACAAGATATCTCTCTCAGTAATTTTGCTTTTACACCATCTTCCAACAGTCTGATTCTCTGCAAATTGGAAAACCTATCACTACGAACCAGAAAATTATCACTTGCAATTCTTCATTAAGTACCAATAAAAATTTTAACTACAGTATTTCAAGATACTGGCTCCCTCCTGGCTGTTTAAAGGGGATTTCAAGGACTTACTTTGCGTTCAGATGGTAAGGATGTTGCGATGCAATCTTTGACGATGGACTTAATCGCAGAAACGATTTCATTCCACCAATCTTCACTTCCTTCGTCAGCAGAAATTTTCGGTCGAAGGATGTCAAATGCCGCGCGATGATCCTGCAAGAAAACGATTAAGAGGAACAATGTCAGTTCGGGAATTTCGTAAAGGGCATAGGTCTATTTTTTGATAAAAGAGGAAAGTCTAGTGTACAACTAAAAACGAATTATATATGGACTTTGAAGGGAGGAAAACGGGAAAAGGATTCTGACCTAATGTTCAACAGAACATGTTCTAACTCAAGTTAGATCGAGGTTTCTCGTTAGTTTTCTAATTTATAATAAACTCTAAACTTATTGTGAACAGCCAAATTTTAATGAAATTCCAGTATCAAACCTAAAATCAAGTTAGGCAGAATATTAATAGGTTTCTCTCAGAATAGGAATAAATATTTGTATAAAGTTTTCCAAACAAAAGCGAAAAAAAAAATGGGTAAAGAACTTACTTGTAAAATTTGTTTCATTGCTTCCTCTACAGCTTCGGAGTTTCCCTGGAAAATACATAATTACACGCGCACTTTCTTAACGATTTTGTTCATTTTTAAAGTATATTATATTGTATAATCATTTACCGTATTTCGGAGAAAGTCTTCCATTTTATCTTCTGAGAGAGTTTTTTTTGAGTCCTTTCTCACAAGAATGACTTTCAGAGGAATTTCATTTTGAATGTCTTTTATCCACTCAAGATCCTGCAAATTGGAAAATAATGAGTGTTAGCCAATACACGTGGTTAAGTTACTTCATAACATTAACCAAATTTCTTTGTATTTAGTAGGCTGTTAATTAATGCGTTCTATTCTGGTTTCATTTATTAATTTTTAAAGTTCAATAGAATTTATTTATTTATTTCATCAGTTTAGTTTCAAGTTAAAATATTTTAAGAACGTCTATTTCATACTTTTTCAATAATTTTTTTCAGTTTAAATTTTATTTCATCTTTGCTTCCACCCTTGGTCAGCACGGCCAAGATTTTTTTGTACTCCAAATACCAATCTTCGGAAGCCTTGTCAAACTCTGCACCCTCACTCTGTTTGGGAGGAAAAACTAAATCACTAACCCAAAAAAAAAAATTTATAACAAGTTATCATATCCTTATTACTGTAGTTCGTATGATCGCTCGTGTTTCTCTTGACCTAAATATAAAAAATATTAATGAAACTGCATTAATCAAATGATATTGGAGTTGGGTGAAATTTTTAAGATTCGTGTCAAATACAAAGTACAGTACATTAAAAAATTTATATAAACGTACAAGCAATCCTTCGAACACCGATTGAGGTGGCTTAAGTCTTCTCGAAGAAGTGTTAATAAGGTCTTTGACAAACCACTTCTCCAGAAGTTCCTTATCGCCATTATCCGTCAGAACGTCGACAATTTGCGAGAAATCGGCGTCACTGAACGATGTCGGTAACTCGTACAATTCTGCATTGGTTCCTCGGAGAATGAAAATCAAGAAGGAAGCTACTCCTCTCTGCCCTGTAACGAGTGGAAAAACTTTAATGAAAATCTCGGTAGTTCAGTGGTTACGATGGCGGACTCTCAGCGCTGAGGCTTTGGTTCGTTTCCGCCCTCTGCCTCCTGGGTTGGGTTGAATTGGCCATTTACCCCTGTTAATGCTCTGGCTAAAGGCAGGGTTGGCAAAATTTTAAGTTCTGGTTCTGCCCAAATCACTTCTTTTGTAATTTTATGAAAACTCGGCGCGAGGGAGGAGTGGGGGTATCCTTTTCGATTAATGCAACGTTTTTTTTTTTTTTTTTTTTACTGGTTATCTAGTTTTCCTGAAGAATTGCTTTTTTAATGGAATTTTGTGATATGCTCACTGTTTAGATATTAAGTAGGTCTACTAATTAATATAGAGAAAAATTAAAACAATAGTTGGTACATCAGTGATTACACACCACTATCTAATTTAAAGTCTTTATAGAAATATCTATAAAATACATCGCTCATTGGTCTTATTTTGCGAGTATTAACATTATAACATTGTATAGATAAGATGATAGGAGCCTTACGAGTCTCTCTTATTTATCATTATCTAGTATTTACCAGTCTTAATCCTTTTAAACTATTTCTGAAAGGAGTAAACATTTTATCTTCAATACACGCAAAATATAAAAAAAGATAGCAAGCTCTAATATGTATAACCAACTAACGATTAGGGTTTTTTGTGCAGGAAAGAGGGGACAAGTGCGAACGCCCGCAAAAAATGCTTCACCCCATCCATGGAGGAAGAGCCAAAATCGAGGTCCAAGGTTTTTTCCGAGATGCCTGGACACAGTGTTTGAAAGATTGGAGGTCATAACAGGGGGAAAAGATGGATTGAGGAGGATTGGTTCACGAGTTGACCGGTTTTGTAAATGAAAGATTGAGAATATCGATTAACCCTTGCATTATAGAGCTAGACAAAAAAGGAATGAGACTTATAGTGTCCCTCCTGCTGTTCTCAAGAACGGTGTTTCTGTGGTGCCAAGGAAAATACACTAGTCTTTTTCGTCTGTCTTTCATCTGCTACTTTCCCCTTCCTGCTAAAGTCCACTTTCATTCAGCCTGTTCCAAATAAGGGTTACCGCTCTCAACCCTGCAACGTGCACTGGCTTTGATTTCTTGCCTTTCTAAAGTTTTTAATCTATTTTTAAACACCTCTACTCAAAATCTTATTTCAGATCATCAGTATGGCTTCGGCAAGGGACGCTCTACTGGCAATCTTCTTGCACATCTCTGACTCTTGGTCATCCTCCTTTCGGAATTTCGGTGAAACTTTTGCTATTGCGCTAGACCAGGGGTGGCGAACCTTCTTACAGTCGCGTGCCAAAAAACAAAACAAAAATTTAAAACAAAAAAAAAATTTAAACCATAAAAAAAAATTCGCGTGCCCACCGAAGTTTATATACAGGGTGTCCCAGAATTAACTATATTTCAATGAAATCGGACAAATTTTTTTAAAAACACTTTTATTTATGTTTATCATGTTTAATATGTGTTAAAAATGTATAAATTTCTAAATTTTTTTCATAATTTTTTCATAGTTTTTCAGTTTTATTTTCATTCTCTTTCAGAACCCTATTAATAATGAATACACAAGAACGAATCTTTGTTGTAACATCCCGTATCAAAGGAATGCAATGTAATGAAATCAAAGAAAAATTTACAAGAAGATTCCACAGAACCGGTCCTACAGACAAAGCGATTCGTGAACTTGTGAACAAATTTAAAAGAACTGGATCCGTACACGACGAGGTGGGAAGAGGACGCCCAAGGACAGCACGTAACAGTACCGAACAGGTACGACAATTGTTTGAGGATGAACCAACAACTTCGGTTAGGGAGGCCGGTCGAAGACTCAACATATCCAAGACAACAGTTCATAGAATCTTGCGTTCGACACTGATGAAAAAGGCTTATCACATTCAAGTACTGCATGCCCTAAATGAAGAGGATTATCCAAATCGAGCAGCAAGGTGTGCAGAAATTGTGGATCAAATCGAAAATGAAAGTTTATTGGATAAAATCTTATTCAGTGATGAGGCGACTTTCCACACGTGTGGTAAAGTCAATCGACACAACTGTCGTATCTGGTCCAATGAAAGACCGTCTGAAGTCATAGAATGGCAGAGAGACTCTCCAAAAGTTAACGTGTGACTTGGAATGACCAAATCCAAAATTTATGGCCCATTCTTCTTTGCGGAAGCAACTGTAACATGTACCGTCTACCTTGATATGCTTCAGCAGTTTCTCGAACCACAGCTTCTTGATGATGGCATTCTTGATAATGTGTTTAAACAAGATGGAGCACCATGTCATTATGCTCTAATTGTTCGAGAATACCTCAACAGACGCCTTCGGAATCGGTGGATTGGACGTGGAGGACCTCGACCTTGGCCTCCGCGTTCTCCGGATTTGACACCCCTGGATTTCTTTGCATGGGGTTTCATAAAAACAAAGGTTTATCGCCAAAAGATCAATAGTTTAGCTGAACTTAAAGAACGCATCCAGTTGGCAGTGCGGGAGATAACACCTGAAATGCTTCAAAATGTGTTTCGCAGCGCTGAGGATAGATTTGAAATTTGCAGAGATACAGACGGTGCACATGTTGAAACTTCTCAATAAAGTTTTGACTTATGATTTATAAATCTATTTGTTTTTGTATCATAATTTAGTAATAAACACAAAATTATGTCAGTTTTTATTAAATTTGTCCGATTTCATTGAAATAGTAGTTAATTCTGGGACACCCTGTATATTACACCAAATTATAAATATTAAGTCATATTATTTTATACCGATTTTTTTGGATAATTTCTACGAATATATAAAACCCGCAAATTTGATCGCGTGCCCAAACGGCACGCTTGCCATAGGTTCGCCACCACTGCGCTAGACATATCAAAAGCTTTCGATAGAATCTGGCATAAATCTTTAATTCCGAAACTGCCCTCCTTCGGTTTCTATCCTATCTGTGCTTCCACCTCTAATTTCGCTTCTGGCCGATCTATTGCTGCAGTTGTAGATGGCCACTGTTTCCCTAAAGCTATAATAGTGATATTCCTCAGGATTCTGTCCTGTCACCCACTCTTTTCCTTTTATTTATTAATGATCTATCAAGACACGCTTCCTGTCCTATCCACTCTTACGAGAACGAGTGTGAGCCTCTTAATTAACTTACATGCTATTATATTCTTATAAATAGTAAAAATAGTTTATATCATTGAAATAAGCCTATCTAGATAAAAGTATTTTTCTATATAAAAAATATTTTTTTATACACTACGAACAATAATTGAATTTGTCCCCAATCAAGCCAACCGTGGCTGAAGGTAAACCTTCTTGGTGGGGAAATGAGTTTTCTGGTTGCTACACCTTTTTAAATTAGTTCTCCGAAAGCATGTTGGAGAACAGGGTTGATTTAATTGCGAATAATTCAAAATAATTTAATAGTTCAAAACTTGCTCCCCCAGCCCTCTTTTCAAGAGGGCTTTTTTCCATACAGAATAAATTTTTTATGTTGATACGCTTATTTCAGTCAAATTATTTTTACTATTTAGAGCTTCTCATAATTCATCAGCATTTTTATTAAACTTATTTTATAACTTATTTTTTCATTAAGTTACAATTATTTTCTACGTATACAAATTATCTTTTTCAGTTAATGATATCTCGTGTAATAACAATATACATAAAATTGTCAGATAATTAATCACACAGTATGCTGGGTTAAGTGGCTATGTTGGCCTTATTTTTGTATTAAGTTCAGTGTATAATATGCAAGATTGTACTTGTTAGGTTAAGTGGCTATGGATTATGAATAATCCGCAATAATGTTTGTTTCATATAAACTATGATAAATTATGTAAATTAAGTTAGAGGTGGTACACTAACCAGTAGCTGGTTATACATCTTGGATGTTGCGCGATTTCTACAAGTGACATTTTAATTTATCACTAATTTTAGTATTTACGTGTCCTAATCCTCTTAAAATTTGTACTCTTAAGAAATAAGATTTATCTCTATTATATTTTGTGTATCCAAGATAAAATGTTTACTCTTTTAAGAAATAAGATTTAAAAGGATTAGGACAGGTAAATACTAGATTGTGATAAAAAATAAGACAAGGCTTTTGTCCTATCTATGCAAAATATATTGATATAATGTCAATACTTATAAAATAAGACAAGCAATGTATTTTATAGATAGTTCTATAAAAGCTATAAATTAGATAGAGTGGTGTGCAATTATTGATGTACCAACTATGGTTTTAATTTTTGCCTCTATATGAAATTTTGTTTAGTAGGCCTACTGTATTTAATATCTAAACAGTCAGCATATAGCAAAAACCAGTAAAAAAGCAAAGCACTCAAAAAAACTAGAGATACGCTAGTAAAAAAAAGCAGAAGATAAAAACCTAAAAAAAAACTTGTGGAGGGGGGGGGGGGGGGGGAGGGTCATAGAATTATAATAAACACAAGTGGATTGAGCAAAACAAAAAAATTAAAATTGCCAACCTTGTTCAGAGAAGTAGCAGACCCAACTCGACCTGACAGGCGGGGGAAATCGAATCCGGGGTCTTTAGGTTGCGAATCTAATCCCTAACCACTGGGAAACCATTTTTAAAAATTAGTCATAATTTATGGAATTAAATCTCCAAACCTAACCTAATCTCCAATTTTCTCAAAGTAAATTATATTCCTGAGTGAACTGTGATACTTAAATGGTTGATTGTTGGACATGAACAAAATCTGAAACTTGCTTAACATATACAATATTAATGCTTTTCAAATTAAGTTATTCCTGGCTCTTCATTTCGAAGGTTTCTAACAAGTGACACTAATGGGTCTAAGACTCGCAGGTTACCGCAGAAGGTCCTCACCTCGTAGGTATTCAGAAATAAGGTCAGATGGTGAATGTGATACCCTCAGGAGGGGAACACCTTGGTGGGGGTTTATCACCACCACTTCAATTCCCTTTTCATCCATTTGTGCAACAATGTCCTTATTCAGAGTATTCATCATTTCTTTTGTACGTTTTCCAGTATCTGATGAGGAAACAAGGAAGCGTGCGAGAATCTTTATAATAAACGATACTTGCATTTAAACATATTTCCACGTACTAATATTTTAATCTCATTAAAACAGATTAAACATCTAATTTAAACAATTAAAACATTTATTCGTTCAAATTTGTTATGGAGCCCGAGTCCAACAAAGCTGGGACAAAGCGACATTTATACCAAATTATATAATAAAAGGCCATTAACACCGTGTAATAGGCATATAGCATCATATATCTACAGTATTCTCGGGGAAGAATAAACTTTACAGTATTAGCTCAGTACGGGAGTTTTTCTAATCCTCTAACTATTTCATTCACATTAAGTTAACCACACTAATCACCAATTCATAATTCTTTCCTCCATAAAAATAAAGTAAAAGCAGCGAATTAATAAAAATTTAAACCAATAACTTTTTAAAATTTAAACAGACGTTAAAATCTGCTTTTTTTCCTAATTTTTAACAGATTAATTATACAAACTATGAAAATTTATCAGACAGACAGTTTCGCCTTTAAAATTTACTCACCATCTAAACGACCCAAAATTAACACACAAATTTTGTTCCCAGTTCTTAACTTCCTCCCCTCGAGAATTTTCCCCTCTAATAGGACTCTCGTCTCCTCCTCCAGGAGAGAGAGATCAGGAAGTTCTTCAGATATTTTTTCCTCGCCCTTTTCAGGCGGTTTCCCTTTCGTCGATCCGTTTGCAGCACTGGCACTCATGCTTGACGAAAGCGGAGTGCCAACGGTGGCACCTGATAAGAGATTGTAGATTAATTAATACTGCGAGGAAATAGGTGAAAAAGTTCTTGCCATTCAGATTACTTAAAACTTTCTCGCTTCAAATTAATGTAGCTTCTTTAATTCACAGTCAACCGAGAAATGTTTAGGATTATTTAAACTACTCCATTACGGCAAAGGTCATGTGACGGAGTGAACCTACAGCTTTACATGCTGGGATCTGAATCATCTAAGAGTCACTACATCTGAACGCAGAGGACAGTGGTCACCCAACCAATTACTAAACAAACTTTGTCGTTAACTTCGCTGATCAATCCGGAAGTGGACCACGACGTAAACTTTGAGCAAACCTCCTACCCTGACAATACGTTTAACAAAAATTAGTGGTTGGTTCATACTTTGATTCCAACATGTGCAACGAATCTGCCTCAGAAAAAAAGTATATTCAGTTTAATAAAGTTGTGCAGTGATTACATACAACAGGTTTCAAAATATGTAATTACTGTAGAATGGTAAACTTTCAATTTACAATATTTTTCTAACAAGTTCCTTGACAATATTTACATCTGAAAACATGAAGCCACTCAGGCCTATCGAAGTTATTCAAGTTATAAACGAGTCCACTTGGATCTTCGGTAGGTGAACGTACACTAAATTAACATACCCATTCGAAGCCACTTAAGCCTATCGAGGTTATCCAAAACAACCTATATCTGCAGGATTTGATTGAGATATATTGCTTATGTCGTGGATAAGCTCGAAAGTCACGAGTGGCTTCATGTTTTCCAAATATAATGTAATTTGGTGATAGGATCTATACAAAGAATCCATATTTGTCCCCCGTTTTATTAAAAATAAGGTTAAAAAAATCTTTTTTCCACACTGTGATCAATGTTTATATGTTACTTTAAGATTTTAACTAAGAAAAAAACCGGGTATCCGGTGTGACACAGCATAGGATTAAAAAATATTTGGCTATATTAAATTTTGCGGAGACCAGATTACGCTGGGTTAGGTGGTCGTTTTAGATTGGTTAATTATTTTCCACGTAGCCAATTTTAGCCAGTCACGAACTTTGTAACAAATTTCGACTGCCAAAAAAACTGGTCTCCACGAAAGTTAATATTTACCTATATTTATATCCCACAACATAAATATACAACTGCGCACCCATCGCTTTAGCCACATGCACTAGTAGGAGAGAAGAACTCTGAATAGCCTCGCTTAACGATTGTCTTTGACGAGCCTGTCGACCACTAAGGCGAAGCAGCCTCGAGAAGCCAAAGTGATGATCCATATCGTCGAACGAAGGCATTATCAATGACGAGTTAAGAATAATAGTCACTTTACAAGCGTACGTATGTCTGTCCCGGGAGATCACGAAAATTAGATCTTTAATTACAGATACATTTTCAGTGAAAATTATAGAGTAGAAATTGACTCGTTCCACGGTACGATTACCTACACTTAACGCGTAACTCGCCTAAAAATTCAGTGTGTTTGTTTTCTAAAGATGACTGGTGTGTCGCGCAATTGTAACTAGAAAGTCAATCAATAGAATTATAAACAATTCCAAGGATGAGTCGGCTAGCTCGGACCCTTTCGGAGAATGGCATTTTCGCTATAAATCGATCGAACTCAGTCTTTACTAAATTTAGATTACAAAATTCATCACATTAAAAGGTATGTTAATATCCTTAGAAGAGAAATAGTTTTAAACATTTCACTGTACAGTTTCTAATCCAGTTCTTGAAATCCAAACAAACTTTCTCGCAGTAAGAAATCATATTAATGTTCTCATCCACCTGTAATATTATATAGTCTTAATAATGAATCAAAGGTAAGCGAAATATTTCAGTTTTTATATAACATGGATTCATAAAAACGATATATTATATAATCTATAATAGCCAAATTCAGACTGAATACAGATACTATATATAAAATGAATTGCTATTATCTCTAATTTAAAGTTACATTCGGTTATAAATGGACAGGAACTTTAAAATCAAGGAGCGATCTTAACGCGTCTACAGTCAAAGAAATCCGTCAATATACTGGAACATTTCCATACAAGGTCTTCTGAAAGACTTTAGGACAGGAATTCCTTCCAAAATCGACACACTTTTGCGTGATTCATAAAACGGACAAGAATTATACGATTAAAACCATTAACACGAAGCGGAACTTCTTGGAAGTTTTAATTAGATATCTAGTAATAGCCAACGTTTTTACTAGATGTGAAATTCCTAACACCCACTAGCACGGATATAAAGTTCATAATTTAGTAGTCTGAAATGCATGAAATGCTAAAAAATTTATGTCTTGTCACGCGTGTGAAAGCAAGTTTGTTTGTGACTAACTTCTATAACTGACTCACACTTACTCGCCCTTAAATTTGCCATTCCAAGTAATCGCCAACCAGTATTAAAAATATAAAAAAGCGATAAACTTATTGGGTATTGGTTCTTCGTGGCCTTACCTTCATCACCGCACGAAGAAAAGTCGCTTTCTATTAGTTTGAGGGCCGTTCTATCCCTAATTTTCCCCTTTTCGCCGACTGAACTCTTCTCCTCATCTCGATTCTGAGTGGCTAGTGCCGTCTCAGTTTGTTCATTTTGAGTACTGAAACGTAGCATTTATCTTCAGACAGTATAATTTGAAATTCCTATACACTATATACTAGTGAAGTGTTTTCAATAGATGTAACACCACCATATACTATGGGAAAGCATTTATACTATATTCTAGGATCAACATACAAAAAGCAGCATAAATATCTTCACTGAAATAGTTGAGCATTTTGGCTATTTTTCGTTTAAAAGAATTTTCCGACTAAATTTAAGCATTTAAGAACTGCAACATGTCACAGAGACATGTGGGGTTCTACTGTTATTACAATAATGTAAAATTAAGGTTTAAAGTTCCATTGACTTTGCTTCATCATGATGACAAAAGAGTTTGTGAAAGCAAAACTAAGTACAGTAATTTTATATATATGTAATGAACGAGTAGTAGTAGTATTATGATGAACGTAAATCCCATTTTAAGAGGATCTAATGATCCATGTTCCCTTCAAGTTATCTGACCACCCAATCAGTAAAAACAATTCTGACGGACCCTTCATGCGAAAGATAAACGCTCACGACAGATTAAGTCGGATCCTAACTTTAGCACAACTTCATAAATACTGTAAAATATTTAAGATCCTAGGGCAAGGGTTCTTAACCTCTGGGTCGCGATCCAAACTAGAGTCATTAAATTGTCATTTATCATTTTTTTTTATATTATCCCTAATCATTTTACTATTGTTATTTATTTTATCATCAATTATGAGAACTGTTTGAAGGCATTGGTTGCCGAGCTTGCCCGGAGACCAGAATTCAGATCGCAGCCTAAAAAGGTTAAGAACCCCTGTCCTAGAGAATGGAGATTAACTTTTTAAACAAATATACTTACTCATCGCTTTCTTCTGATAGAGAATCTTTGCCGGATTGTCGAGATGAACAACTGCTTCCCATATCGGTGTTCCAATTGTAGTTACCAATTTAGATAATCTTAAATAACACTAATTCAAACTTTAAACCCGAGTCTAGTACACCATTTTCATTTCATTTTGGCACAAAATTGAACAAATGACATTCTCTTGACTATTATACTTACAAGTGATTAGTAATGTTAGATTATATATGGGACTATACACTTAGGTTATGTAGGCTGCAGGCCAACTGGTAATATAATTATATTTTAATACTGATATTTAATACTTTAAATGTAGCATTTTAGCAATAATTTACGAATAAATATAATAAAGAAAGGATGTTTTTGACATTTACGATAATGTTTTGTTTTTTCTAAAATAGTAAATTTTATAGTGGTGAATTCACTTCCTGAAAAGAATAAAAATATTTTTCTTTTAGCATATGCCTGCCTTTTAGCTCAGACTTTCGTGCGATTTGTTAGTGATTCTTAGTCAATAACTCAGAAGACTAATATTTCTTAGGTTCTTTTGCATTATCCTCCCAACACTAATTTTTTTTATACCATATGTCCCACAAAAAAGTACACCCAACTTTAGACTGTACTAACTCCTCCAAAAATGTAGATATTTTGGATCTGTTTGTTTGATTTAATATAGCAAATTATTCTTTGTTAACGTTCAAATTTATTCATGTTTAAACGATTTAGTGTTTAAGCATCTGCTTTTAACTGAAGGGTACAGCAAAATGGGTTGCGCGGAATGATCATTTCTCCCAGCCAGATAGCTCCTCTTGCTTTAACCAATGTGCTACTTTTTACGTCGAAGGATATTGCAAATATTTTTTTAAATAATTCGAACTTTTGTATCTAAGATACGAGTCATACATATAAATGAAGAATCTGAATTACTAAATTTCTAAATAACTTTGAAACCCTTATCATGCAGTTTACACGAAGGCAGCGCGTTCTCATGGTCACAACTTATCTGCAAACTAAAAGCTTAAAACAAGTTCAGAATACCTTCGAACTGCAATTTCCCGATAGAGCTTCTCCAACTAAACATACAATTTTGAAGAATGTTCGGAAATACAAAGAAGGAACGGTCCTCAATTTGAACAAAGGACGTTCAGGCCATCCGAAGACGGCAAGAACAGACGAGAACATTCAGCATGTTCGGCATTTATTAGAGACGCATCCAAAAGTGTCCACCAGGCGAAATGGTACAGAACTCTCACGCATGTCATTTCATCGAATAGTTCGTGAGGATTTGAATTTGTACCCATACAGAATGGAAATTCGACATCAACTCATTGAAGGAGGTCTACCTCGCCGCCTAAGATTTGCCCAGTGGTTTCTTGAGAAACCAGAAAGATTCACGGAACAATTAGTGGTTGGAGATGAGGCGGCCTTTTTTATGAATGGTCTAGTGAACAGACAAATCTGCCGTCAGTATGCACCAAAAAATCATCCACCTGACAATCATATCTACGAAAAGAATAACTCTAGACAAAAACTGTCTCTCTGGGTAGGACTGTGCGGTAATGGAGCGGTAATTGGTCCGGTCTTTTACGATGGTAATCTAAATGGTGAAGCTTACCTAGAAATGATAGACCGAGAAATCCTTCCACAAATACGTATTACTTATGGAAACCGATTTAATCGTATTTGGTGGGTGCAAGACGGAGCTCCTGCTCACAGGAGAGTTATTGAAGGAACGCTTGCAGGAAGTCTTTCACCAAAGAGTAATTGCTACAGGCCATGACATTGAATGGCCTCCCAGAAGCCCTGACTTGACCCCGTGTGATTACTTTTTATGGGATCATTTGAAAAATAGAGCATTTGCATCACAACCTATCAATTTAGATGATTTGGGGACTCGCATCACAGCTGAAATCAACTTGTTAAAAGACAATCCAGATCTTATCAAAAGAGTGATGGGGAAGATGAGAGCTCGACTCCAGATTTGTATCGATAGGAATGGCGGTCACATTGAAAGAAAACGAAACTAAGCATAACTTTTGCAATAAGGAATAAAGAAAAATCTGCTTGGTATCTTATTAAAATTATGTTAAAGTATCTATTATTATGTATTTGTTTTCATTACATCGATAGCACACACATTATTTTTTCATTGACCAATTTTGCGCAATCCATTTTGTTGTACCCTTCAGTTAAAAGCAGATGCTTAAACACTAAATCGTTTAAACATGAATAAATTTGAACGTTAACAAAGAATAATTTGCTATATTAAATCAAACAAACAAATCCAAAATATCTCAATTTTTGGAGGAGTTAGCACAATCAAGTTGGGTGTACTTTTCTGTGGGACATATGGTATAATGTTGGTTTGGTTTTGGTACTTTATTTCCTTCCATTATAAAAAAAATTAGTGTCGGGATTAGGTTAGGTTAAAAACAGGCCGCCGCAGGCGTTAGCCGTAGTTAGCCGGCTTCAAGTTAGGTTAAGAATATTTATTCATATAACTACAGTAATGATTAAAAATTAAAAGTTTTACTAACGTACTTTATTTCCCTTCTATTATAAAAAAAAAAATTAGTGTTGGGAGGATAATGCAAAAGTACCATTTCTTATTTTTTTAGATTTTGAATCACTTGCGCTTTCGTTAAGATAGAGCTGGGGGTAAGGAAAGCGGGGCATTAAAAAAATTAGGGTTTTTTTTACCCTATACAATGATGATGATTGTTCCTAATTTTAACCGAGTTAGGGTTTCAATACCAAAAAGTAGAAATTCAAATAACGTGAATGATACTGTAACCCAAATCTGGGATTTTTAATTTTCTTCGAGGCCTTGGTTATACAGATAACACGAAATCTGAGCAAAATGGGAATATATATACTGTATATTGGATGAATTTTCAAACATGGGACACTAAAATGTTTGCATTTTTTTTTATTAACCCAAATAAAAACAATTTTTATTGTACCTTCTCTACACATGGGAAATTAGTCCCCTAGAGCAAAACATGCTCTATGTGATGTTCCCTCAGCTCTAACTCTTTTCATATGAAGAAAAAATTTTTGCAGTACTCTGGACAGAGTATCTGTTGAAATCGGAGAAATTTCTTGTTTAATTGATGCTTTCAATTGCAATGAGCGTAGATTTGTGTAGGAAGGAGGGGCCAAGGTCACACACTATCTTTTAAATAACCCAAAACATAAAAGTTACGGGGATTAAGATCTGGTGATATTAGTGCCATGATATTCCTTCATCATTAACCGTCGAAAGTATCGTGTATCGTGAACCGAGAGGACATCACATAGAGCATGTTTTTGTACTAGGTGCGTTGCGGCCGTCGCGCCAATTTGGAGGCCTATACATAAAAATGTAAAGAATATAGTCTAGAACAAATGGCGCCAAAATGTACCCGAGAACATACTTCGCAATGTCTCATACGAGTTTTGTCCTACTTACCATACTTAGACTTCTTGAGTTGAATGTCTACTAAACAATTGCTCCGAATATTGCGACCGTCACCGTGGAATGACTATATACAGGGTGTTTTAAAATTACCTAATAAATTTTTGTACATCTGTCGATCAGTAGTCGGACGTTGTAAACAATGTGTTCAAGTTGAAGGAAGACACTTTGAACAGCTAAAATAAACAATTGTTGCTGTATTTGAAATAGAATTGTTAAATACAGTATAATTTTTGTTAAACTATCGCGTTCATAATAAAAGTTTACTAGGCAAGTTTAGAACACCTTATATACGTGGGTGGGTGTTTCGAGATTTCACAAGTTATTTTTATATCGGCCGCTTTATTTTTAACACGTTAAATAGTGTACTACGTTAACCAAAATAAACATTTACTACTAAAGTTAAAGATCGGCCACAAAATCTGATTCATTATCTATTGTGAGAATGCGTACGAACAAATTTGGATGAAAGATTAGGGGAAAAAATTATGCATTACTCTCTCGTTTATATTCGCACTAAGTTACCTTCTTTCACTAAGTAACAAATGCGGAATTTTTGACGTTTGAAATGTTATAAATGGTAACGCATATTTACTGCATGAAAAAAATGTTGAATTTACAAGCGTCTATTTATGAAAGGGTGTAATTGTATTTCTCGAAACAACTACATTCTGTTGTGTTGTAGTTTATGGTTTTAGCCTGATAAGACCTCTCTAAAAATAGCTTTAGTCTTAACTCGCGTCGTTTCATTCACATTTTAGCATAGGCCCTTTAGGCCTATGGCTCATTTTGATTAAAAAGATTTTTTAGTGTCCTCAGAGATTCTGGTGTTCTCCGTTCATATTTATGAGTATATGCGAGTAATGATCATATTAGATATTAAATTCGGACAATGCTCGTATATAAATAAAAAATACAAATTCTGATTTTGGTTAATTTATATAAGTTAATTCAAATTTAATAAATTAACCAAACGTCCCTCGTTTCCCGAATTTTCTGTGTTACTAAACATGGAGAGACGCAAACGTATACACAAGTGTACTTGGACATAACTACAGTTAAATACTTATTGTATCACTCCTCTAATACATTGCATATTTGTGCCCCTCTGGAGTATTATTAGAATCTGTATATTTAGAATTAAACTGTTGACCTGATTTATTACAATTCAAAGCTACAAATTTTTATTTCCAGGATTATGATAAATATTTTAACCATTATCCATTATAATTTAGTTAAGTTCATGTTACGAGGGACCCAGGACCTACTTTTGTTGGATTTAGTGGGACTAAAGCTTTGACACAAAGATTAAAAGCATTTTTGCGAGAGAAGTAAAATAAAAGGGATCACCTGAAGATCAGGGCTCCTATGTATTCTTGTTTTTTGTATTCATCGCGGCTACACGAAGTTTATATCACAGTTAAGACCTACTTTAACGTGGAATCCAAACTAGAGCCACTAAACAAAAACCAATAAAGAACGTACAGTAAAGGTATACCCCACTCACTATTCTTATAAATACCCCCGATGGATCTTTTCCGTTTGACTGCCGCCATTGAAACATAAGAGGTGAGTGCCCCCAGCCTTCTTTACTTAGCCTTATAAGGCTAACTAACGAAAATATCACGACCTAACCTAACCAATCGTTAGGTCAACTGTACGACCTTGACGATTGGTTAGGTCGTGATATTTTTGTTAGTTAGCCTTATAAAGCTAACTAAAGAAGGCTGGAGGCCCTGATCTTCAGGTGATCCCCTTATTTTTCTGAGTACACGATTAAAACTTAAAAATTAAGCATGGATCTTGAAAGTAATTAAAATTGTTTATAAGAAACAAAATTTGAAGGGGAAATTAAGAAAAGCTTTTTTATAAAGTAACTTATTTTATCATCATCAAGACATTTCAATTAAAATACAAAGAGTTTAATTATGTTTCAATGGCGGCAGTCAAACGGAAAAGTCCCAACTGTAACTTACACCCGTAACCCTGCAGATTTACAGCCTATTCCTGAAGTTGCAATGTATTAGTGTATTTGAAACTATCATTAAGTTTGGTTGGTTGGTTGTTCCGCTTTACGTGTTCAAATGAGAACATTGAAACGGATGATAACGCCACCAACTGGGAAAAATGAGTCCCTTTTTGAATGGAGAATTGGGTCGAGCCAAATACGCTACTTCACACCACCCCCATTTCTCAGACAGGCTTGAGACAGTCCTCAACTGGATTATATTACTGAATTTAGTTGGATAATTAATGTGGTTATCATTATTATTTATATCCTAAAAAGATTTCAGTAAAAAATAAAACAAAAAGTAAACCAACCAACAAGAACAGTCCTCTCCATTTATTATAATATGGAATAGCAGACTTAATACAGATTTTCATAATGGCAACTTGACGACGACCATCTTTAACACCAGTGGTGATGAGAGAGGAAATAGGTAGAGGGAAGTGTAATTCTTTCACAGGTGAATATTTACTAATAATAAAAATCATCGTTTAAAAGTATGAAAATAAAAACCCACTCTAATAGACAGAGTTCATTTCCACAACATTTTCGATGCCCACTGGCATCCTCCTCGGGTGGATACAGAAAAACGAATGAACCAAAACAAGAGGGAGGATGCCAGTGGGCATCGAAACTGTTGTGGAAATAAACTCTGTCTATTAGAGTGGGTTTTTATTTTCATATTTTGACCACGTAGAAAAAAGTGAAGTTTTTTGCATTTATCATCGTTTACGGTTGTCTTTTAAAGTGGGGATTTGTTGGACATTTTTACTATATTTGATCTGTTGCAAAGAAAGAATTACGAAAAACTATTAGTACATATTTGAAGGTGGAACAGTCCTTACGTTGTTTGAAAAACAGAATTACATTGATGTCATGCATCGAACTCATGTTGAAGTCGGTACAAACTTTTCAAAACATCATAGGAAATAGTCAATTAGATTTAAATTTGGACTATTTGGTGACCAATCCTTCTGAGGGGGATGAAATTGGAATGATTTGTTTGCGCACGGGGACATTTAGTTGACGAAGCTTACGGATAAAATATTAAGGATGGCAATCAACTTCGAGGATGCATTTTAACAGCATGGAATGACTTCGATCAAGACTCCATTTCTACAGCAGTTCGCCAGTGGTACACGAGGCTACAATTGGTTATTGATAATAATGGAGGACTCTCTAAACATTTGCTGCGTTAATGTTTTATTCAGTTTGTTTATGTTCACTGTAAATTTCTTTAATGTTCAGCTAAGTCTCTAATTACTCATTTTGTCAACTTTATTTTTAACAACTCTTGTTCAAGTTAAATTTGTAAAAAGACAACTTATCCGATTTAAATAAACTAGCTCTAATTTTAAAAACAATATAAAGGGTTTAATATGATTTCTGCTTGAGTTAGCCTTGGAATTGTGGCTTTTCTGGCCCGGTGGAAAAGGGGGGGGGGTGACACTTTTAAGGGGCCACTATATATATATTATACGCGAGGCAAGTCTCTGGCGATATTGGTCATTGTACACGATCACGCCCACCTTCACGACAAGAGCAGACGGTTGCTTTATCTCCAGACTGTCGCTCAAACTCGCCCAAATCTCTCCTACGCCCTCAAACTAGCGCCCGCAAAACTGAAAATGCAAGATTCAGCCTAATTAAGAACGCTCTGACGCTCTCTTGTGACATCGTTCGCTGGCTGTTGGCCCATGTACTTTCCCAGCTAACACCTCACATCCGTCCCGAGCTGTGATATCGGAACCTCGACTCATGGGGATTACCAAAGCCTCGTGTTCTCATGGTGACGTACACCTCTGACGTATGAGAGATGTGGATTGCTTCGTATAAAAGAAAGGGTCCGGCCATTGAACGAGGAGCTTGTAGATTCTAACTTCGAGAGAGGAGGTTCAGGTCTCGGTTCCCGCGAGCAACGAGGCGCGAGTTGTTCCGTATGATTAGCTACGGATAAGTCCACGCTTTGACGGAGCCTAAGAAAGGGCACGAGGGCAGTGTCGCGAGAACAGAGCCGTCGGGATTATCGGTTAAAGGAACGGAAAAGGATACCCACTACCCAGGGTGAAGGGTATATTTCACACAAATTAAGGCTTAAATTGGAATATGGGAATTACCGGATCTGACTGGAGGAAGCGCCAGTAGTCCTAAATTCATTTATTTCCTGGTGACCTTAATTGTCACCCTTAGAACACTAATAACTAAATCTTAACCCGGTGAACTTAGGTGACCTTGTGAAATAAAGACGTAAACAAAGCATTGTACATTACCGCCTGTAATCCGCTTACCTAAATATAATTAAAGTGCATGAAAATAAAGTAGACTCTAATTCCATCCCATAATATAATTAAACTTAAATTCGACGAGTGTAAAAAGGGGCTAAGGAAGCTCCCTAACCCGGCAAGTGACCTGGAGGTCAGCGCACTCTGTCGGAAGAGTTTTCTATTTTACTTGGGGGTAAAAAACTCACCGGGAAACCCCCCGGATATATATATATATATATATATATATATATATATATATATATAGATGCGCCTTGGTGGTGTAGTGGTTAGCGTCGCTGACTACGAATCCACCGGTGGTTCGGATTCCACGTTAAACTGTCGGTCTAAGGTGGAGTGAAAAGCTTGACTTTCGTCAGAATGAACAATTCGGGCGGAAGCTAACCAAAGGTTATATATAATACCCGAAATAGCCAGGTATGGGCGGTTCACGGACAAAATTTGTATCTACTTGATGACTACCCGGGTAAGCTAACAATTTTACGTAGATACAACGTCGTCTCAACGTCTCAAGAATAGAATTGGGTCCAACAAAGGTGCCATATTTGAAATAGCGGTATACCGTATGTAACTCCGTTACAATTTCGTAACAAAGAATAATGTAATACAAAACTATATGCTATGGATGGAAAACCTTACGTGCAGACAACGTCTATATGCTACGCACAAAAAATTACGTCAGAAGTTTACTTGTACCTCACGTGTGTGTGTATAACGTCATTATGTAACGTTGTATCAACTGTCAATTTCTGACATGACCAAAATTCAATCATGATGCAACGTTGTATTTACGTAGTGTGTTTGCTGGGTAAACTACGGTTACAAATAAATAGATCTGACGTATGAGTAGCCGTCAGTTAAATAAAATGGTTTTTACGGGCAGTTTTGATAGTGCAGCGGGTAAACTTTTAGGTGCGCGTGGATACGTTATAAACTATTTGGTGTAAGAACTGGTATATGCGTGTGTAGTGCGTAACATACTGTATACAGGGTGGCCCAAGATAAAGTATCCCCCATTATTTCTTTTAATACAATTCAATAGGGCTACTTTAACTTGAACCACCCTGTATAATACTGGCAGCTTTTAGTTTTATATGTAACTATTGTACATTTGTTACACATCATTTAAATAATATACATAAATATTACAATACGACCTTTAAGGATATATATATATATATATATATTGAAATCTTAGCCAATGAGTCTCTCAGTTCAATTTAGACGTCGACATTTTAGAATTTATAATAATGACTGCCAATGCTTAAACATACCGTAACCTAT